>JAOTOL010001639.1:2072500-2245000 GCA_034440575.1 Imbricaverruca yamaguchii | reverse complement strand
GATCACCCAACACGCCGTGTAGGGTGGAAACACGCCGCTGCGAGCTGCATTGGCTTTCTCAGCCGGTCTGAGAACGTCTTAAACAAGCTTTGCTTCTCTCCTTCTAAATGGCAGTTGGCGCCTGAGTACGGGCGCTACATGAATATTGAAGTTGACGTACCACAAAGGCATAATGATTTACTGACTAAACCAGCTATGGTAGCAGTTGCAACATCAACACAACGGTGGAACACGGTGTGGAGCGCCAAGGACAGCAGTGGGAGAAACGTGGCTACGGACATCAGCACATTCTGCATATTTACACGTAAGAATACAAGGAAAGCCACAACACTCAGCAACTGTGCTTACCCTCACACATAAGGACCTTGCTTTGTTGATGCCATTTGCTTGGTTCTACTACATATATTTTAATAAGGAATCACTTTGAAGGGTAGCATCAGAGAGGATCAATAATATTTCCCCTTTCGTGTATCCATTAGTACGCACTGTCCATGCATCTAAATCGTAGGTGGAGGATTGGTAGAATTATTGGTGCTGCCAGCATGCACTTCAACGACTCATTTTCATGTAGCGGCATACCCCTAGTGCTAAATCTAGGAAAGCATTGGTGCTGCATTTCCAGAGTTTGGTGTATGCCAATGCAAGGGGCCCGGCAAACACTTAAATATTTTGTCACATTAGTCGTTGCGGATATCATGCTCCTTTAAATCGTGTTTGCCATCCTCTGCAAGTTCAGACAGCGAATACCAGCTTCGGGCGGCTGTTCTGAGGACAATCAAATATTTGTGTTGCCATACAGCAGCAATATTTCGTCTGGTGTTGCATGGGCAGTACCAGAAGTACTCGGACTCCACCATTGTCTACAAGCGATTTTAAGCATAAGTAGGTACGTATAGGCTAATGCTCGTAATGCGTCTAAATTGATGGAAGGTAATTTTCATTGCCCAACAGCTTCCGTATGAATGTTTTCATGGTCAATTGTTGACTGAAGGAGACACAATCGTAATTTAATAATACGCTCACATGCGGTAACCTACCGCGTTACTGAACTTGATAACGTTGACAGCGAACATGTAATTCAAGGGGATGGCAATCTAATCGTCAACGAAATATACAATTCTAAAGTAGGAATTTTATTGAACAGGATTTCAGTTTGTACAAATAGTGGACAATCTATCGGTCTTCAATCGAAAGCGGTTGGAATTTCGTCTGATGATTACTGAAAATAACAACAATAGCAACGGATTGAACGACTCAAGAACCACATTACTACTTGTTTTCCATCTCTCTGAGAAAAATATAACTTCAAGGAGCATTACGAGAAGAAAGAGAAAAAGGTAAACTGGCAAGGCCTCTGATTATTGCAGGTCACGCCACTGCACACAAACCGATGTAAACATTTTCCTCGCCGGCCACTAACTTCATGACGAGATGCACTTCCCTCACCGGCTACTTGCCTGATGACGAGATACGCTTCCCTCATCGGCTACTCGATCTAGGACGAGACCACTCCCCTCATCGGACACTCACTTTATGACGAGATACATTTCCCTCGTCGGCTATTCAACTTATGACGAAATACACTTCCTCACCGGCTGCTCGTCTCATAACGAGATACACAGCATACACAATGAGCGCCTTTTCTTGCTTCCGTCATCCGGTCTGCTCGAACCAAGCTGACGCCAGCACTTCCTCGTGGGCTATGTACTACACGACGACAGGCACACTACACGCCGATGCACGTCCTCGCACGCTTCCATGCCGTCAGGTCGGCTGCATGCTCACCTGTCAGCATCGGTTTTTGTCTTGACGCTGTCTAGCCGGCCGAACATGAAGAGGGCGTTGTGGCTGCGCCACTTGGCAAGACAGGTGAGCTTCTCGGAGAGCCTCTCGGCGCCCGCCACGTCCGGACACGCCTGGGGGGAGGGGGACTGACGTCAGTCCCGGACTCCGAGGGGGCATGACACTGGTATTTGACACATAAGAGGGGAAATCGGTGGACTGACACCACTCCAGGCGCATCTGGAGAGGGCGACTAACTTCAGTCCGAACTCCGAACGGACATGACACTGACATTAAACACAGGTTATGGACAATCAGAGGCTGTCGAAAATCAGTGGGTTGGCACAAGTTTAGGCATACCTGGAGGGGGGACTGACATTTGTTCGGACTACAAAAGGATATGGCAGACGTTTGACACGACTGGTTGAGGAGCAATAGGCTGACACCAGTCCCGGAACGCCTGGGGGAACTGGCATTAGTTCGGACTCCGAGGGGACGAGACACTGACATTTGACACAGCCGAGGGAAAAGCAATGGGCTGACACCAGTCCCGGCACACCTGGCGGCGGCAGGGGAGGAAGTCTGACACCCACGCGAGTGCATCTTGGGCCAGCAGACTGACCTCAGTCCGAGCATGCGAGGAGTCCGGGGCGAGCGGCAGACCAATGCCAATTCGGTCACTTCTGGGCACAGCACACTGATATTGGTTTCTTCTGGGCACTGTTTAGGTATGCCGGAGTGGAGGAGAGGGATCAGGGATTGGTAACAATCCGGGAAACACCTAGGCACATGATATTGACACTCGCCCATGAGTGCCTGGGAGATAGTGGGCTGGAATTAGTCCACCACATCTGGAGTGGGGAGGGGGTGAAGGACTAAGTTAGTCCCCAGTTTCCCAACACTAACTCAAGCAATTCAAATTCAGTAACTTCGATAACACACAATAGCAGTAGAAAACATAGCCACTGAAGTAAGTCATGGTTCGCACGCAGGACATTCAGACATTTTCTTGGAAGGGGTGATGGGGACGAGTCAGGGTTGACAATTAGCGTCAGGAACATTAGAGAGTTCCAAATACAGGAGTCAGTGCGAGCGGTGGACAAGTACTGAGAACAATGGTGTGACGAACCCATTGATGCATAGCACTGGCTACCATAAGTAGTTGAGCACCACTCCACGTGGCTACCGTCCACACACACCCCCCCCCCCCCATAAACACACATACGCATTGGTCGCTAGTAACCGACCGTGCAAATTACATCTGACCGCATCGTGTCACCCAGTCGGCGATTAACTGATGGAGATGAGGCGAAGACGTTCCGTACGATACAGTTCGCAACGGAAGCAAGAGAAGCAGGAGCATCGATCAGTGCTGCGTCACATCTGACGTCACAGCATCGATCAGTGCCGGACGGCAGTCACATCTGACAGGTGAGCCTGTCAGTACTGCGTCACCGGCCTGACAGCCAGACGGCAGTCACATCTGACAGGTGAGCCTGACAGTACTGCGTCACCGGCCTGACAGCAGGACGGCAGTCACATCTGACAGGTGAGCCTGTCAGTACTGCGTCACCGGCCTGGCAGCAGGACGGCAGTCACATCTGACAGGTGAGCCTAGGCCTGACACTACTGCGTCACCGGCCTGACAGCAGGACGGCAGTCACTCTGACACCTACCGCTGCACCGGCCTGACAGCAGGACGGCAGTCACATCTGACAGGTGAGCCTGACACTACTGCGTCACCGGCCTGACAGCAGGACGGCAGTCACATCTGACAGGTGAGCCTGACAGTACTGCGTCACCGGCCTGACAGCAGGACGGCAGTCACATCTGACAGGTGAGCCTGACAGTACTGCGTCACCGGCCTGACAGCAGGACGGCAGTCACATCTGACAGGTGAGCCTGACAGTACTGCGTCACCGGCCTGACAGCCGGACGGCAGTCACATCTGACAGGTGAGCCTGTCAGTACTGCGTCACCGGCCTGACAGTCACATCTGACAGGTGAGCCTGACAGTACTGCGTCACCGGCCTGACAGCAGGACGGCAGTCACATCTGACAGGTGAGCCTGACAGCACTGCGTCACCGGCCTGACAGCCGGACGGCAGTCACATCTGACAGGTGAGCCTGACACTACTGCGTCACCGGCCTGACAGCAGGACGGCAGTCACATCTGAGAGGTGAGCCTGTCAGTACTGTGTCACCGGCCTGACAGCCAGACGGCAGTCACATCTGACAGGTGAGCCTGACACTACTGCGTCACCGGCCTGACAGCCGGACGGCAGTCACATCTGACAGGTGAGCCTGTCAGTACTGCGTCACCGGCCTGGCAGCCGGACGGCAGTCACATCTGACAGGTGAGCCTGTCAGTACTGCGTCACCGGCCTGGCAGCCAGACGGCAGTCACATCTGACAGGTGAGCCTGTCAGTACTGCGTCACCGGCCTGGCAGCAGGACGGCAGTCACATCTGACAGGTGAGCCTGTCAGTACTGCGTCACCGGCCTGACAGCAGGACGGCAGTCACATCTGACAGGTGAGCCTGACAGTACTGCGTCACCGGCCTGGCAGCAGGACGGCAGTCACATCTGACAGGTGAGCCTGTCAGTACTGCGTCACCGGCCTGACAGCCGGACGGCAGTCACATCTGACAGGTGAGCCTGTCAGTACTGCGTCACCGGCCTGACAGCAGGACGGCAGTCACATCTGACAGGTGAGCCTGACAGTACTGCGTCACCGGCCTGGCAGCAGGACGGCAGTCACATCTGACAGGTGAGCCTGTCAGTACTGCGTCACCGGCCTGACAGCCGGACGGCAGTCACATCTGACAGGTGAGCCTGTCAGTACTGCGTCACCTGCCTGACAGCAGGACGGCAGTCACATCTGACAGGTGAGCCTGTCAGTACTGCGTCACCGGCCTGACAGTCACATCTGACAGGTGAGCATGACAGTACTGCGTCACCGGCCTGGCAGCAGGACGGCAGTCACATCTGACAGGTGAGCCTGACAGTACTGCGTCACCGGCCTGACAGCAGGACGGCAGTCACATCTGACAGGTGAGCCTGTCAGTACTGCGTCACCGGCCTGACAGTCACATCTGACAGGTGAGCCTGACAGTACTGCGTCACCGGCCTGGCAGCAGGACGGCAGTCACATCTGACAGGTGAGCCTGACACTACTGCTCCGGGCCACGGCTGTTGTACCTGGTGGTGTACAGCCCCAGTACCTGGTGGTGCAGCAGCTGGTGTACAGCCCCAGTACCTCAGTACCTGGTGGTGCAGCAGCTGGTGTACAGCCCCAGTACCTGGTGGTGCAGCAGCTGGTGTACAGCCCCAGTACCTCAGTACCTGGTGGTGTACAGCCCCAGTACCTGGTGGTGCAGCAGCGGGTGCACAGCCCCAGTACCTGGTGGTTTACAGTCACAGTACCTGGTGGCGCAGCAGCTGGTGCATAGCCCAAGTACCTGGTGGTGCAGCAGCTGGTGTACAGCCCCAGTACCTGGTGGTGCAGCAGCTGGTGTACAGCCCCAGTACCTGGTGGTGCAGCAGCTGGTGTACAGCCCCAGTACCTGGTGGTGCAACAGCTGGTGTACAGCCCCAATACCTGGTACTGTACAGCCCCAGTACCTGGTGGTGCAGCAACTGGTGTACAGCCCCAGTACCTGGTGGTGCAGCAGGTGGTGTACAGCCCCAGTACCTGATGGCGCAGCAGCTGGTGTACAGCCCCAGTACCTGGTGGTCCAGCAGCGGGTGTACAACCCCAGTACCTGATGGTGCAGCAACTGGTGTACAGCCCCAGTACCTGGTGGTGCAGCAGCTGGTGTACAGCCCCAGTACCTGGTGGTGCACAGCTGGTGTACCTGATGGTGCAGCAACTGGTGTACAGCCCCAGTACCTGGTGGTGTACAGTCACAGTACCCGGTGGTGCAACAGCTGGTGTACAGTCACAGTACCTGGTGGTGCAGCAGCTGGTGTACAGGCCCAGTACCTGGTGGTGCAGCAGCTGGTGTACAGCCCCAGTACCTGGTGGTGCAGCAACTGGTGTACAGCCCCAGTACCTGGTGGTGTACAGTCACAGGACCTGGTGGTGTACAGCCCAGTACCTGGTGGTGTACAGCCCCAGTACCTGGCGGTGCAGCAGCTGGTGTATAGCCCAAGTACCTGGTGGTGCAGCAGCTGGTGTACAGTCACAGTACCTGGTGGTGCAGCAACTGGTGTACAGCCCCAGTACCTGGTGGTGTACAGTCACAGGACCTGGTGGTGTACAGCCCAGTACCTGGTGGTGTACAGCCCCAGTACCTGGCGGTGCAGCAGCTGGTGTATAGCCCAAGTACCTGGTGGTGCAGCAGCTGGTGTACAGGCCCAGTACCTGGTGGTGCAGCAGCTGGTGTACAGGCCCAGTACCTGGTGGTGCAGCAGCCGGTGTGCAGGCCCAGTACCTGGTGGTGCAGCATCAGGTGCCAGGGAGCAGCGCAGGACGTCACGCGAGAGATGGGCTCGGAGCAGACGTTCGCCGACCTTCGGTAGTGGAAGGTGAAGTGGCCGCGGAACGGGCAGGGCACCGGCAGCGCGTGCCGGCCCACACGGATCATGGTGTGCAGCGGCTCGTCGCCGCCGATCATGAGGCACACGTGGCGCAGCGAGCGGCTACGGTGACAGAAGCGCGCTGCAACACATACGACTCGGGTGAGAAAGGGACCTCGGGCGGCAGGGTCACATCGGCGAACACAGGTCGGCAGCAGTCACCGAAGGTTCACGTTAGCCAACGCAGGTCAGCAGGAGTCGCCGAAGGTTCACATCGGCCAACGCAGGTCAGCAGGAGTTAGCGAAGGTCGCAGGTTTATATCGACTAACACAGGTCAGCAGGAGTCAGCGAAGGGGCACCACTAGTCGAAGAAGAGGCCGCCGACAGAGCTAAGGTCAATAAAGGTAGTTTATGAAAAAGTTATTGTGTTTTTACCACGCATTCGACGGCTGCGACAGATGGTGTCATCAACCTTTCATGCCAACTGGTCGTGGGTGGACTCGGCAATTTCGCACCGGTGGTAGGATGGCAACCGGTGGTACGATGCGAACCCACGATCTTACGATCAACAGTAAAACTCGCCACCGACTGAGCTGCCGCAACCATGACGGTAAACCAGAGTCAGCGGCACCAGTTGTTGTCAACGCATGTATGACAGCATACAGAAGTCAAACGAAGGCCATCTGATTCAGACGGGTTAGCAGTGACTAGTTGGATCATCACAAGCACAGCATGCGCCACTGAAGGTTGGGGGAGCTGATACAAGTCGATAAAAAGTAAATGCTTGTTAATCAAGGCCAATGAAAGCAAACGGAGACATGGCAAGTTGCCACAGGTCAGGTCAGATCAGATCAGGGTTCCGTCGGCACCTGTGAACACAACTTAACTCAATCATTTCCTAAGCATCTGAAGCAAACGGTATTTGTACATAAGACGCATCAAGACAAAGTTTAGGCTTGGCTTACAAATTGTAGCCATACAAAGTATGTTTGAGGCCCAATCAAGGAAGAAAAGGAATTTAGCACAATTTAATTCTGCCCTGATATAAGCAGATACATGTCCTGAAATATTGTTTGTCATGCTTTAAGTCGTCCCAGTTCTGAAATGCTTTGAAGTGCCTTTTTATTCCACGGGTGCTTAAATACCCATCCAATATTTATTGTCGACCGGACTTCTGCCCTTCATGCGACTTTGAGGCTGCCAAAATGATCCCCCGTGATTTCCGTATCTTCAGCTATCGATTACGATTACAATAAATTGGTGGACCATTTGGCTGCCAGGCTCTTGACGTGGTCACAAGACAAACACACCTGCAGGCTGTCACTGGCTGGCTAGGCACCAACCGTGTCGTGCCAACACAAACCTCAAACGTGAACAAAAACAGAGCACGTCCGGCCGTCGGCACACGAGCGGCAGCCGTGTCGACTACACGTGGCAGCCGCTGGAGTAGCCGTGATGTGGGTCGTAGTGTGACTGTGATGTGGGCCGCAGTGTGGCTGTGATGTGGGCCGCAGCATGGCTGTGATGTGGGCCGCAGTGTGGCTCTGGTGTGGGCCGCAGTGTGGCCGTGATGTGGGCCGCAGTGTGGCTGTGGTGTGGGCCGCAGTGTGGCTGTGATGTGGGCCGCAGCATGGCTGTGATGTGGGCCGTAGTGTGGCTGTGGTGTGGGCCACAGTGTGGCTGTGATGTGGGCCGTAGTGTGGCTCTGGTGTGGGCCGCAGTGTGGCCGTGATGTGGGCCGCAGTGTGGCTGTGATGTGGGCCGCAGTGTGGCTGTGATGTGGGCCGCAGTGTGGCTGTGGTGTGGGCCGCAGTGTGGCTGTGATGTGGGTCGCAGTGTGGCTGTGGTGTGGGCCGCAGCATGGCTGTGATGTGGGTCGCAGCATGGCTGTGATGTGGGCCGCAGTGTGGCTGTGATGTGGGTCGCAGCATGGCTGTGGCGTGGGCCGCTGGAGTAGCTGTGGTGTGGGCCACAGTGTGGCTGTGATGTGGACCGCAGTGTGGCCGTGATGTGGGCCGCATTGTGGCTGTGATGTGGGCCGCAGTGTGGCTGTGGTGTGGACCGCAGTGTGGCTGTGATGTGGGCCGCAGTGTGGCTGTGATGTGGGCCGTAGTGTGGCTGTGGTGTGGGCCGTAGTGTGGCTGTGGTGTGGACCGTAGTGTAGCTGTGATGTGGGCCGCAGTGTGGCTGTGATGTGGGCCGCAGCATGGCTGTGATGTGGGTCGCAGTGTGGCTGTGGTGTGGACCGCAGTGTGGCTGTGATGTGGGCCGCAGTGTGGCTGTGATGTGGGCCGCAGCATGGCTGTGATGTGGGTCGCAGTGTGGCTGTGGTGTGGACCGTAGTGTAGCTGTGATGTGGGCCGCAGTGTGGCTGTGATGTGGGCCGCAGCATGGCTGTGATGTGGGTCGCAGTGTGGCTGTGGTGTGGACCGTAGTGTAGCTGTGATGTGGGCCGCAGTGTGGCTGTGATGTGGGCCGCAGCATGGCTGTGATGTGGGTCGCAGTGTGGCTGTGGTGTGGACCGCAGTGTGGCTGTGATGTGGGCCGCAGTGTGGCTGTGATGTGGGCCGTAGTGTGGCTGTGGTGTGGGCCGTAGTGTGGCTGTGGTGTGGGCCGTAGTGTGGCTGTGGTGTGGGCCGTAGTGTAGCTGTGATGTGGGCCGCAGTGTGGCTGTGATGTGGGCCGCAGTGTGGCTGTGATGTGGGCCGCAGTTGTCCTGTGATGTGGGCCGCAGTGTGGCTGTGGTGTGGACCGCAGTGTTGCTGTGATGTGGGCCGCAGTGGTGCTGTGATGTGGGCCGCAGTGTGGCCGTGATGTGGGCCGCAGCATGGCTGTGATGTGGGCCGCAGTGTGGCTGTGATGTGGGCCGCAGTGGTGCTGTGACGTGGGCCGCAGTGTGGCTGTGATGTGGGCCGCAGTGTGGCTGTGGTGTGGGCCGCAGTGTGGCTGTGATGTGGGCCGCAGTGTAGCTGTGGTGTGGACCGCAGTGTGGCTGTGATGTGGGCCGCAGTGTGGCTGTGATGTGGGCCGCAGTGTGGCTGTGGTGTGGACCGCAGTGTGGCCATGATGTGGGCCGCAGTGTGGCTGTGATGTGGGCCGCAGTGTGGCTGTGATGTGGGCCGCAGTGTAGCTGTGATGTGGGCCGCAGTGTGGCTGTGATGTGGGCCGCGGCGTGGCTGTGATGTTGGCCGCAGTGTGGCTGTGGTGTGGGCCGCAGTGTGGCCGTGATGTGGGGCGCAGTGTGGCTGTGATGTGGGCCGCAGTGTGGCTGTGATGTGGGCCGCAGTGTGGCTGTGATGTGGGCCGTAGTGTGGCTGTGACGCAGGCCGCAGCATGGCTGTGATGTGGGCCGCAGTGTGGCTGTGGTGTGGGTCGCAGTGTGGCTGTGATGTGGGCCGCAGTGTGGCTGTTGTGTGGACCGCAGTGTGGCTGTGATGTGGGCCGCAGCGTGGCTGTGATGTGGGCCGCAGTGTGGCTGTGGTGTGGGCCGCAGTGTGGCTGTGATGTGGGCCGCAGGGTGGCTGTGATGTGGGCCGCAGTGTGGCTGTGATGTGGGCCGCAGCATGGCTGTGATGTGGGCCGCAGTGTGGCCGTGATGTGGGTCGCAGTGGTGCTGTGATGTGGGCCGCAGCATGGCTGTGATGTTGGCCGCAGTGTGGCTGTGGTGTGGGCCGCAGCATGGCTGTGATGTGGGCCGCAGTGTGGCTGTGATGTGGGCCGCAGCATGGCTGTGATGTGGGCCGCAGTGTGGCTGTGGTGTGGGTCGCAGTGTGGTTGTGGTGTGGGCCGCAGTGTGGCTGTGATGTGGGCCGCAGTGTGGCTGTGATGTGGGCCGCAGCATGGCTGTGATGTGGGCCGCAGTGTGGCTGTGATGTGGGCCGCAGTGTGGCTGTGATGTGGGCCGCAGTGTGGCTGTGATGTGGGCCGTAGTGTGGCTGTGGTGTGGGCCGTAGTGTGGCTGTGGTGTGGGCCGTAGTGTAGCTGTGATGTGGGCCGCAGTGTGGCTGTGATGTGGGCCGCAGTGTGGCTGTGATGTGGGCCGCAGTGTGGCTGTGATGTGGGCCGCAGTGTGGCTGTGATGTGGGCCGCAGTGTGGCTGTGATGTTGGCCGCAGTGTGGCTGTGATGTGGGCCGCAGTGGTGCTGTGGTGTGGGCCGCAGTGTGGCTGTGGTGTGGGCCGCAGTGTGGCTGTGGTGTGGGCCGTAGTGTAGCTGTGATGTGGGCCGCAGTGTGGCTGTGATGTGGGCCGCAGTGTGGCCGTGATGTGGGCCGCAGCATGGCTGTGATGTGGGCCGCATCATGAATGTGATGTGGGCCGCAGGGTGGCTGTGATGTGGGCCGCAGTGTGGCTGTGATGTGGGCCGCAGGTTGGCCGTGATGTGGGCCGCAGTGTAGCTGTGATGTGGGCCGTAGTGTGGGTGTGATGTGGGACGCAGTGTGGCTGTGATGTGGGCCGCAGTTGTCCTGTGACGTGGGCCGCAGTGTGGCTGTGATGTGGGCCGCAGTGGTGCTGTGATGTGGGCCGTAGTGTGGCTGTGATGTGGGCCGCGCCAGGTGCCCGTCGATTCTGTAGGTCGGCGGGCACCTGGCGTCCCGGCCGGCGGTAGGTAATTATCCTCATCATAATTACAGCAGACCGTCGCGCACCGACAAAGGCGACCCGGCGGCCGCCACTCGACAGCTCACACAAACACTGCGCCGAACACGAACCGCACCGCCGCATATGACAGGGCGGCGGAAGAGGATGAGACACACTGGGCAGAGCGATCGGTGCTGGATTAACGTTCCTGGTAGAACGAGGAGTAGAAGATCCCTCCATAGAAATGATTGCGGTGAGTTGTGCGTTACAGCTGTGTCAGAGTTCAAAGTACATAGGAGGGCTGGACACCCCCCACCAAGCCAGGCGGTTCAAGTCCTCATGTTCAAGACACATTTTCAAATTGAATACGAAAAAGAACAAATTGGCAGGGTACCAAACCGGAGGATCCAGACCCTATACTCGACCCACCCAGGATCTCTAGCCATGGTACGTAGCTAAGCGAGAGCACATCTGTTGCTCGTTGACACCCTCCATCCATCGTGTGTAGAAATTTTGGCATAGGTGGTTCCACTCACCGACGTGGATACGCGAGTACGTTATATTGACAGATAAACAGCCACGGAACACAAATGTGACGTGTGGGGTGAACAAATGCTGAGTGCGTGTAAAGGTGGATCTGCACGTGACGCACATAGTTGTCAGGACGTACATGTAATCACGGATCTAGCTGCCCGTGTTAGGACGGGCCAGTCTTGAATCGCCAAAAAAAAACTATTTTTGTCTTCAAATTGATCATGAAAGAGTGGGATGAAGCAAGTTAAGCGCTCAGGTGTACTTCACTCGCGTTACACTCGACAGAGGTCAAGAGTCGCATGAAAGAGGCAGAGAGTCGCGTGACACCGACAGCGGCCAATATGAAGGTAGCACCTGCAGAGGCCAAGAGGAAGGCAACACCTACAGAGGCCAAGAGGAAGGCAACACCTACAGAGGCTGGACGAGTAACGTGAAGTGCTATACTACCGTCGGGCGTGCGTCACATGGCCTGCCGGAGGGGCCGCATCAGTGCCGGCGGTCCCGCCGCACGTCTGATGTCGGACCTACACCGTACGTCTGATGCCGGACCTACACCGCACGTCTGATGCTGGACCTAACGCGTCTGCTGCAGGACCTACGCCGCGCGTCTGATGCCGGACCTACACCGCACGTCTGATGTCGGACCTACACCGCACGTCTGATGCCGGACCTACACCGCGTGTCTGATGCCTGAACTACACCGCGCGTCTGATGCCGGACCTACACCGCACGTCTGATGCCGGACCTACACCACACTTCTGATGCCGGACCTACACCGCACGTCTGATGCTGGACCTACACCGTACGTCTGATGCCGGACTTACGCCGCATGTCGGACCTACGTCGCACGTCTGCTGTAGGACCTATACCGCACGTCTGATGCTGGACCTACGCCGCGTGTCTGATGCCGGACCTACACCGCACGTCTGATGCCGGACCTACACCGCGTGTCTGATGCCTGAACTACACCGCGCGTCTGATGCCGGACCTACACCGCACGTCTGATGCTGGACCTAACGCGTCTGCTGCAGGACCTACGCCGCGCGTCTGATGCTGGACCTACGCCGCGTGTCTGATGCTGGACCTACCCCGCACGTCTGCTGCAGGACCTACCCCGCGCGTCTGCTGCAGGACCTACCTCGCACGTCTGCTGCAGGGCCTAGCCCGCGCGTCGCGTCACGCCGCCGCACGTGACGCTGCGAGGCGACGCTGGGAGCGGCAGTTGGGGATGGGGTGTGTATCGGCGGAGCCCGTGCCACGCACCTGTTTACCCGTGACGCCCCGGTCGGCAATGCCGTGACCGCTGATCACGTACAGCCGGAGCTGTCGTGACCGCTGATCACGTACAGCCGGCACTAAAAACCGCGCCGCCCGGCGACACAGCTGGCCCGTGACACGGCGGGTTCCCGCCACAGGTGTGGTCAGCTGGCCCGTGACACAGCGGGTTCCCGCCACGGGTGTGGTGAGCTGGTGCATGACGCAGTGGATTCCCGTCATAGGTGCGGCACCTTGTGTTCTTCTTTGGCCCGTCCGAATGGCAGGCCAGTCCGCATAGCTAGACTCTGACCCGTCCGAATGGCAGGCCAGCACGCATCGCCAGCCTCTGACCCGTCCAAATAGCAGGCCAGTCCGCATAGCCAGCCTTCGACCCGTCAGAATGGCATGCCAGTCCGCATAACCAGCCTCTGACCCGTCAGAATGGCATGCCAGTCCGCATAGCCAGCCTCTGACCAGTCAGAATGGCAAGCCAGTCCGCATAACCAGCCTGTGACCCGTCCGAATGGCAGGCCAGCACGCATCGCCAGCCTCTGACCCGTCCAAACAGCAGGCCAGTCGGCACAGCCGGCCTCTCCCACTGAGTTGGAAGCACAGAAAGTAGATGGACAGCATTTCGTATCCGGATTGCGTTTCAAACCGGGTCTTGGATGTCAAGCCGACTTCAATGGGTGGGTGGGGCAGGGGTGTAAGACGTACACAATCACGAAATGCTGACATCAACAACACGCCCTATTTCGTTCAACATGGGATGGCGGCTTGTTCAGGACCGGTAAAAACTGCTCATTGTTTTTGCTTACTATGCGTCCTTAGGACGACTAAAGTAATCGCCTGTGTTCTGAGGTGATGACTAACGTGACCGACAATGTCTGCCTCCGTGGACTCGTTGATGGTGACCAGGAAACACGCCGGCTGCTGATACTCGAACAAAAGAAGAAAATACCGCGCCAGCCAGTGCTGTTGCTCCAGTTCTATCCTGCCTTGGTATACCGTGACTTGTTCATATGTTGCACATAACTCATCAACATGAACCACCACGCATCCTTTCAAGTTTTCGCAGTGGTGTATGCTGAAGCCAATTAGAAGAAAAAGAACAGACCAAGACACGCGCAATATTTGACGCACGATTGGACGGTTACTCACATTCCTTGAACTCTATGATGTTGGTGTGCCGTAGGAAGAGCACCACACAGGCGTAGCATTTCCCCCTGCAACACAGAGCACGACCGTCAGACCCGCACTCGCGTACGAAGCCGTGTTACGTCAATGGCGCAGGTCCAACACCCAGCAACGCACCGTTCTAACCACCCGATGCGACCGCATACTTCACCTTCGTGCAACTACACGAGGAGGACTTCTACGTGTGAAGAGAACGCGGGACTACGAAGTGGCTTGCTTTACCCGAATGAAGCCACCACCAGACTTAAGCTGGCAACAGTAGGCCGTGTTCGGAGCAGTGTGGTCTCTGTTGTCACGCGGGCTACGTGGCGGTGCTGTCACAGGTGGCTGGCCACGTCACTGATACATGGGGTAGTCGCGTCAATGCTTTAATTTGAAATGTTCATTTTCGGGCACGGTGACTGAATGTTTGCGCTTATTGCACGTGTAAGCTATTTTTGCAAGCATTCTCGGGGCTGCAGATGTGTCATAAGAAAGGCGAGCAAATGATCCTGATGTTTTACTGCGTCACTATCTGAAGCGCCGCCACGCTCTGGGTTGAAACGTGTACTATTGTGTTCAGAGCCGGCATCTACCACATAAACGGTTTATTTTGCAGACTGCTGTGTCTTGCACGTGAACCTATATCAATGCCAATATGCTACACACATGTACATTTTCTGGCACTTGCTGGCAACAAATAAGAGCATGAATCAGTTGCGAAAGGTTAGTTGATTTATTTCTTTACCTACAGATCGATTCGCATTACAAACAGCATGTTAGTCATGAACGTAAATTCCGTGGCTGCTATGATGTTGGTCAGAATCCATGGCATGGGGCCCAAGGCTGGTGGCACCACGTTTGGCGAGGGGAAGGTGAAACACATTGTATGCTCACTATATACCTTACATCGCCATATGGTTACTGCTACGATTAACACCTGGGGATGGGGAGCAACTATCCCTGCCCCCGCCTAATCCGGCGTGCTTGCATCCGCCATAGGAAGGGAAGGGAACGGATCACACACGAACACACACATGCACACATCGTGCAGCTCCACTCGCTGCTTGGGCCACTTCAATATGTAGAAGTGTGTGCCGCCGTTGAGAATGCATACAGTTAGTGCCGCAATTACATAATGCAATAGCAATAGCAATGGCAATGCATATAATAAGATAAGTGTTTTCTTGAAGTTTGTTTCCACACTGGCTGGTACAACACGCAAGCAGCAGCTCGCATTCATCTCATGAAGCCTAGACTCGGGTGGGACGGCCACCTTGGCGGTAAGGTTCCTGCCTGGATGACCTGAAGGTTGGTGTACCCAGTGAGCTCCTACACCCTTCACCTCGCTGTGATGTCATCACGGCGGCCGCTGCGGCGTGCGGCACCGTCGGCCGCGGCTGCCGACAGGCCGCATTGTGCGCATTATATCGGGGCGGCGAGGCGGCGCGCGGATTTGTGCCGGGGACCTCCCGGAGCCTGATAAATGGTCCGGACTGGGCATGTCGGGCACCTGAGCCGGCGCACGGCAGCGGCACCCAATGCCCGCGCCGGCCGGCCCCGCCGTCCGAAATTAATGATTCGCCAGATTGTTTACCAGCGGCGGTTATTTTTGCGGAGCTGGCCGCTGAAGGGTGGAGGCGGTGTCTGCAGGCCGCCTGAATGCCCCGGTCATTAATAGTGTCCCGGGGATGGTGACGGCGGCCGCTAATTGTGGCCACTGGCAGGCCCGGCCGTCATGAGCTCACCTCCGGCGAATCCCACGACGTGGGACACAGTCGCTGGTGAACCCTCCCCCTCCCTGGGCTTAGCGGCCCTCAGCATGCGGTGTCGACTGGTCATTGGTCTCCCCACAATACTGGCGGCACCCATCCTGGCTTCACTGACCTCCTGACAGTCCTTGAACAAAATTCGCATTGGATCCGAACCGACCGAACACTCCGATCTCCAATCTCCATCTTCATCTTCAAGAAACGCCCTTCTTTGGCACCTACGGGAAATGTCGCTCAATGAATCATCACTGTCTCTTCTCCGCGACGTTTGTCGGTATCCGCCAGGTTGAGAAAAGTAGTATGACCAATTAGCTGCCAGAAACGTTTACATGGCCAACCTCCCATGCTGCACTCGGTGCGAAAAATAAATATGGCAAAAAATTGTATGCTCAAACGTTACACTTGTTCATATGTTCAAATTATACTTGCTTGGTATGTTAAGATCTATGTTTACCCTTGAAAACGAAGGCAAAAAGAGTATGTCATGGCATAGTATCCGTATACATTCATTTTACTTAAAGGGGGCACGCTAGAGCGCACTATTATCTATAGTCAAAAAATGATATCTCGGAAATGCTCTTTTTGGCCTCTTACGTCTTGTCTTGTTTTGCCTTGGAAATGTGACAGACGAGAGACCATTTGCTCATGATATGCCTGTTGAATAGCCCGTCGTCAGCCTCGGTCGGGCTTGGATGAGCAGAAATAACAGAAATATTTCCGAAGTAATGAAGAACACCGATGGGGTAATCTTGACGCCGTGATGCGACAAGATAATATTGATCTTGGTAATCTTGACAAGGTGATCTTGAATTAAGAAATATTTCGTTTCGGTGCCCATACACCACTCGATCTCCAAGCTTGACGCTTTGGTGGATTACGCGGCGCCCAAGACCTTGCGTTTTGCGAGTTCTTGGGCGCCGTTTTCGAGTTACTACGCTCAACACCATATGGTGCAAACGTTGTAGTGGAAATGGTGTAAACATATGTTGCAATTGGCTCACATGCTTCCATGTATCTATCCACTGCTGATTTCCTATAGTACTCCGAAAACTGCAGGTGGTGCTTTTGCATTGCTTTGTGGTTTCTGCGTCGTGTTTTTTCCGCATCACCAAAGGGTTAATGCTAAATTTAGAAAAGCTTGGTGATCCTCAACTTCTTACTCTGTGCTAATGCACAATCTGTTAACACTAAAACTGTACCCATGCTAGGGCCGTTATATTTACCCTCGCCAGATTGAGCGTGAGGTTCTCCTGAACCCCCACCTCACACACACGCCATGCGATCGTGGGAATAACGGGTGCGTGTAGCGCGCCCAGATGTTATGCACCTGTCTTGCATACTTGTCTTGTCTTGTCTTTGCACATCTCTTTGTGAGAATACGACTTTAGGTCATCTCAGGCAACTGGCCTATGTGAAGTCAGAGTTCAGCCTCGAAATTAATCTGACCGTCCGTAGAAGCAGTGGCCGTTTAAATGGAAAGATCAGGATCAGGCTTTGGCCTTACTTGTGACATTAGTTTTGGCCCTTATCTAGAAGTGATGTGCAACATGAATTTGCATCATATCGGGCTCATCAATGCTGTTTGAATAATTGAAATCGATCATATGGCTTTTGAGCAAATCGAGACAACCTCCCACACCATGAAATGTGAGGCATGTAAGCGACGTAGCCAGGAATTGTGTAAGGGGGCGGATATTGTGAAGGGCACTTGCTACTCGCACAAATTTTAAAGTCCTCAACTTTCAGCTACTTAATTTCGAAAAGGGTCGTACTTTTCCTTAGTAGCACAGTTGTATATCCTCATTATGGGTCTGAATCTACTCTGATAAACAAGGAATGCAGACCTCCTGAGCATGAATCTAGATCCAGGATGTAAAATATTCCACGGAAAAAACGTCGTTTCAGTTTTCAATAATGGGTAAGTAAACGTTTGTAAGGGCTACTATCAGAAAACCATAAGAGTCCATAGACATCCGTAAGTGCTATTAGACGCTTGCAAACAACCGGACGTTCGCAAAGGCCTGTCTAAGTTCATAAGGGTTCGTGAACGTTTGTAGGGACCCGACAACTTGGGTAAGGGACGTAGGCGTTCATGTGCGCCATTAAGCGTTCGTAGACGCTATTAAGGGTCAGTGATCAGTCTCGGTAGTCATAACAAGAGTCGCTGACCTCTTTATCCCCGCCATAACAATCCCATAGGCGATTAAGTAATAATGACACCTTGTGTTGGACCGTGAGAGCCGAAGGGGCGACCGCCTCCGCCGTGTCACTCGCTACGTCCCTGCCTGGTGTCCAACTCTGATAGTCCTGCCGATGGGGGGCACGGCACCTGGTGCCCCCCCTCCACCCGGATCCGATAATCGGGTGACAGAAGACACGATCCCTGATGTCTAGCCTTCCCCCGTATCCAATAATCCGGCGACGGTGGGCACGATCGAGGCAGCAGCGGTACCGGCGAGCGAGTCGGCCCTCCGTTCGGTGAGCAGCTAGCTGCGCTGGAGTGTGCCGTTCGGTGAGCAGCTAGCTGCGCTGGAGTGTGCCGTTAGGTGAGCAGCTAGCTGCGCTGGAGTGTGCCGTTAGGTGAGCAGCTAGCTGTGCTGGAGTGTCGTTCGGTACAGCTCCGTGTCTTGTTGGTTTTGTTTTTTTTTTGCTGCGCTGGGTGTGCCGTTCGGTGAGCAGCTAGCTGCGCTGGAGTGTGCCGCTCGGTGAGCAGCTAGCTGCGCTGGAGTGCGCCGTTAGGTGAGCAGCTAGCTGTGCTGGAGTGTGCCGTTCGGTGAGCAGCTAGCTGCGCTGGAGTGCGAAGCCCCTGGGAGGCCGGCCGCACGAGGTCCGGACGGACGCACTGCTCTCGAGCAATGCCAGTTGTCGCCGAATCACCATTTGAATCGAGATCGACCACTGCATTTTTAAACATGAGAAGGGACTCGTGTTCATGCCACGATATCGCCAGCTCACCCCCGTGGCCACGTGGTTAACTTTATGCGCGGGAGAGCACAGACCTGATGTAGCTGCACTCGCATTCGGTGTAGAATCATTCAGTCATCGACAAATCAAGGCGACTGTACGGCTATTGATTCACATTTACGTGGGCGTGGATCAAATATGTACGCATGTACGTGGAAAAATTATTGTCGTTAATATCAGGCTCAGGGCCATTCAATTCAGGTTGGTGTTCGTCATTGGCAGGGAGAGCGTCACATCTATTATCAGCGCCACATTACACGAATAGCTACAAGAGATAATTTTCACCACACCCCGGCGCATCTTCGGCGTGCTTTGTAGCGCACAAGTAGATTCACCTGGCCTGAGATGACGACAAATGATGGGATGCGTCCGCATTCGAAACATGTTTCCACACCCGTATCGTAAACTATATAAGCATAGCGATCCGCTGAATGGCATCTCCTGGATGAGCATGATAGCCATACCGTGAATGATTGTTATCATTGCGATTATCCTGGATAATGACATAACAGTGTCATTACAATGACAGAACAATGTCATACTTGGCTTTCACTTTCGTCTAATATTTTCACGAAGTACGACATCCGATCCGCTATTTTATATAGCATAGCTTAACCCAACGAACATAATTCCTTCCGAATACGTTGATTGGTGACAATGGCATTCACGTGGTCATGTTTCACCCTTACTCCACTTCATAGGATAACGGAAAAACTAAACTCCACTTTTCAGGAAAAAATGGCATTCCAGCTCGGCATTTACGTTTATGTCTTAAAGAATAGTCCTATCCAGATCGCACCTAGATGACCACTCTTGGTGTCTGTGGTGTCACTTATCATATATCATATAATCACTTTATATATTGGGTTATTGTCTGCCGTACGGCCAAATGAAATCTGCCTACAACTCTCCGGGTGTAGGAAGAGGGCATCTGATCCAGTGATGCTTATATACCCTTGGGGGGGAAATGCCCCGTCACTGTTGGCTTTGCCCCTACCGCCAATAAGTTCAAGTTTTAACATGGGTCCTTTGGAGCGTGCCCTCAAATCCATTTGGGGCTGCCCATTGCCTTCATACAATTTGCCCACCCCCCCCCCACCCCACTCCGAATAGTTGTCATAAATGAACGCCCGTGATGTAATCGTTTGGTCGTGTTTTTTCGGGTGCGGCCACTGCGAGCCCGTGGGGGAGTCTGGCGAGCCTTCAAAAATGAAGGGCGATAGGTGTCCAGCGTACGCTTGGCTAGGAGCACATCCGAATACTAACGGAGGAGAGGGACGAGGTTCTGCTACTGCGTCTCATCGCGTCTGCGTCAACGGCAACACCACGTCATAACGCACTCAAGGTAAAGGGTTCAGTCCAGGTATGTACGTGTGTTTGTGTGTGTCGTTGAGATTGCTTGACACGTCTGCTTGTTCGGCTACATTGAGCCAATATCTAATGTGTAAGAAATACTTCAGGAGATCATGACCCAAACGCGTACAAAAGCGACGACAGAGAATGCGAGTAAAATAAAGAACAGGCTAGAATAATGAAAGCAATGGAAATAGCGGATGGTGGATTGGAAACAACCCACCATTCGCCAATCAGTTCAACCCCCTGTCAGTTGTGTAAAAAAAAACATTTAAGCACGTTTCACGGTGCTACCCTGGCAGAGGGGGATCTGACCTAGCATATGCCCACCCTACGAATCGCCGGTACACACACCAGATGCACTTTGATGGTGTTGAGTCTTAAAAGACCTGAGATATCCACGCTGGGGTGTTCGCCTAAGCTATCGTCAATACTAGAGGTATCAAACTATTTCTGTCGGATTGAATTCAGATGTATACGTTAAATAAGTATGTTCAGTTGTCACTACGGCCCTACGGGCTGTGCATAATTTTCTGTCTTTCTCTGTAAAAATGATCACAAGTTTGGTATATTTGGCCGATATGCAGATGGTACAATGCCACCCAATACGATTTTTCCGAGGCGCAGACTACCAGAGTGCCACAGTGATTAAATTTGTTCGAGAGTACACATAATTTTGGAAGAACACTGGTGCTGCTATTTCTCTACGCTTGACGAATTCAGCATAGTTAACCTAGTCTGCTGCCTGTGTCTTGGTGTTGGCAGGGGCAGGGGGTTCTGATGCTGCCTTGGCACCAGCGTCTGCCATTTAATTTCCATGATCTCCGACATGGCTTGGTACCCACATAAAGCTGATGCTGCTTTGCACTTGCATGAGTGTCGTTAGTCTAGCTGGGATGCGAGATGCTAAATACGACGGATGCAATGGCTTGGTGAGAACATGGAGCGAACTCACTGAGTCTGACACGATTAGTACATCTGCATAGTGATGTCGAGAAACAAAACAGTGTTTTCCATATAGCGAGTAATTATGCGAATTAGTAAAAACAGCATACAGGAGGCACAACGCACATTTCTCAACCTCACCACCCACACAGCTTACATCAGAATGCGCTTTGATCCGTTGGTGTAGAAAACAGAACAATCAGAGTAATTGGAAATAGTATGCACAGCTGGTGCACGAAATTCAGCGGGGTAGTTTGCGATTTTATTTGTGTCACGAGTGAAAGGTGGACATCGACAGGCGGCATCCGACAGAGTTAGACTGCATGTGCTTTAGCATGTGCCGCCTGACGAACTGGTAGCCGCATGTCCCTCACACACTGAGACCCATGTACACAGACTGGTCTCGCTGAGGACAGTAGACCGGACGGGAAATGATCCGCCAGATGAGTGGTGAATATTGCACTGTGCGATGGGTGCTGGGGAAATTGTGATACGAAGTACGTACAAGTCCAACACTTTCGACAGGCATCTAGTGGGGGTTGATTCGATTCGTCTAAGAGGCATGCTCTGCAAGTGCGGGAAGCCCCTGTCAAGATCGGAATAATGCATGGTGGACCGTGTTCAGGGTCTCTTTCGAGGAGAGGTCATCATACACTGTGCATGAGTAGTCAAGAATGAAGTGAACAAGCGCGCCGTCTAGACGTAATAATGTTGTCCCATCAGCACCCCATCTCATGCGAGAGGCAACTTTTATAATGTTAATACGCTTGATGCACATCCCTCTAAGATTTGTCATATGTGGTGAGTATGTTAGTTGTTTATAGAATTGAAGACGTAGAAACTTCGTATCCAAACGAACTGGAATCTTGCGTCGGTGCATGTGTGCAATAATGTCTCTGCATGTGCGTTGTCTATTACAGAAATGAATGCATTTTGTTTTGGTGGTGGAAAGTTAGAGATCATTTGTGAAGCCCAACTCAAGACTAAGGTATCACTCATTTTTGTAGTTGGTGAGTTTTGGAGTGGGCACCGCCAACTCTCTCACGAAGGTGAGGAATAGAGGTACCCATACGCTTTAAGATTCCATGGCGAAACAGTTTGGAGAGAATGGCATAATGTCATCATGTGTCGTATGCTTTTCAATGTTAGTTTGAAGTGTTGCAAATTGTGAATAAGAAACAGTACGAAGCTGCATAATCAACACGTATATAATTGTGACATGGAGTTGACGAACTGCGTAGTCCCAGACACCTTTCTTGAATTGCGAGGCGCTCAGTTACCATACATCACGTGGCTTGGACGCCCCGGTGAACGTGCCGTTTGAACTGTGCACACTAGAGCGTAGGGCTTGTGGCTAACGCGAGTGCAGAGCTCTATTCGCAACGGCTAGGGAGAAACGCTCAGTGAAAAATGCATAATATGCATAGTGAATGCATAATGCAGCGACAGCGATAACACAGTGAATAAATGCAGTGTTGGTAGCAATGCATTGTGTGCAGCAACAGCGTACCCTGGTGATTATTTTATATAGCACCAACACCATACGCACGTGGTGAGCATGAACACAATGTTACCATATTTAAACAGAGTGTAAGTGTTTGGCCAGTGGGAACAGTTGTCCCATCCGATGCTCACCCAGAGTTGTCCTTCTCGAAGAGGTACTTGAGGCCGTCATTTTCGATGCAGCGCCCTTTGGAGCCGAGCCGGGTCTCTGTGATGTTGAAGAGCGTCTCCTTCCAGTACCACTGGCCCACCCACTCCGGCGGGAACCGACACTCGTCTGCGGACCGAGGCGTGAGGCGTGAGCGCGTGAACGTCGACGGCGACGTGACTCGCCCGACCGACACCGACAGGCCCGCCGCGTCGGTCGTCTACGGCCCGCCGACCTCCGTCGTGCGCCGCGTCGGTCAACCTCCGACCTCCGCTGTGGGTCGCGATGTCGACGGACACGGCGCGTTGCACCGGACATACGCGGCGTCAGTAAACACCGCCGGCAATCGCAGACAACTGGAGCCACAGCGTCCCGATTTTTAACGACGTTAATGTCCGTCAAGGACAGCCCGGCAGCGAGGTGAGCGATAGTCACTTGCCTGGCCGGAGACTGCGGCTCCCTCCGGTTGCCACGGTCGCCCTGGTGATGGGTGTGGACATGCGAGGGTGTTACCGCGAATTTTCGGAGTCACCATTCAACCCGCCTCCCGTTCCGTGTCAACGCTCCTGCAGAATTCCTGTAGCTTGTGTCGACAAACGTTGGCGTGTTACTCTGCTTGAATTAGTATGGGCGCCGTACTATCTATACAATCGACATGCCCCTAAGCCACGACAACCAACAAACTAAGATCGTCGTCGGCACGTCTCTACCTGCCATTGTAGACAAACGGTGATGCTAAATGCGCGCGTGTATTTATACATCATGTTTATACGAACACTTTCAGGTGGCGATTTGGCACATTGTCACGATAGTTTTGTTTGCATTGCGTGCAGTTCTTGCAGATGTATCACACAGACAATTGACTTTCTAAAACGTGCCCAAAATGTAAAACTCCATAGTATTTGCATAATTAATGTAATACGCCTGGAGGCATATAGCTATCAAATGAGTTGTTACGAAGATTTCTAAAAGTAATGCAAATGCTAAGAAAAATGATGCTAATTTGCCAAGTTGACATCATCACTAACAGACATGCAACTGATGTGGCATTGTACTGGGAATTGTGATGGAGTCAATTAATGGCTCCGCAAAAAGCATTGCTGACCATTCTTCAACTAAATGGGATTACTATAAACATATGTGGCAAGTTATGGAAGCAGTGATGGGAAAGCACAGTTTCTATTGAAACATTCCTCTCAACGGTGCAAATATCAAGGACACCGGAGCGCAAGCGGGCCGTTTGGGATGGATAAATCACAATAGCGAGGGGATAGCCGGACAAAAGAAAAACCGCTACCCTGCCATGACATTCAGCTATTCAGAGTTACGCCAGTGGATGGAACTGGATTCGGCATGCCTATCAGCTATGACTAACAAGTCAGCCAGAGGTGGACACCTGAACCGGAAGCCGGCGCCACGGGTCACTCGACGGACAATGGCCGATTGTCTGCGGCGACCAAGCAGTCCGTGAACTGCTGGCCGGCGACAACGATCCGGTCTGGATGAATCACGCGGCCGGGATCGGGTCGGCTCGAGCAGCGCACACGACAGTGCCAGGCGACCAGGCAGACCGTCACCGGCCGTCCAGACCAGCTGGTGCACCTGTTCTGCCGGCGCCGACCGACTCGTCAAGCTGGCGACGCGACCTGGCAGCTGGCACCTGGCACCTCGGCCGCCAGCCCGGCCACGCCCAGGCGCAGCTGTGACGGCGCCGAGAGCGAGTGCGAGCGCGCGGCGGCCGCAAGCGCCGCCGGTATGGAGATTATTGCATCGATTCGGGATGCGGCGCCAAATTGCCATCGACCGCGCGACGGCGGAAGCGCGCGCGCGATGGCAACGTCGGCCCGCCATCGACCGGCGGAGTGAAGCCGGCCGCGCGGCCAGCGCAAAGTTGGTAATTGGTGATGACGTGACGCCAATGCACGCCGATCGGGTCGATCAGCCGGCGGCCGGCGGCCGGCGCGCTTCATAATTTAGCGCCGCGCGTCAGGCGGCATCGGCCCGGTGGCCGCGCGGCCGGCCGCCAACGGTGGCGGGGGCGGCGGCGGCAGCGGCGGCAACAGGTCGCCGTCGCCGGCGAAAGGCCCGCTCGCCGCCGACATCGATCCGGCTAATCGACGCGGCAGCGTCACGCCGTCACGGCGCCCGTCCCCCTCCCGCCGGCCAGTCACGTGACGCGACTGGGGGCACGCGACCGGCGCCACCGGAGAGCCGCGTCACGCGCCGCGGCGGCGGCCGCAGCGCGCAGAGAGCGGTCGCCACGTGGCGTTCGCGGCGCGTCGGACAATCGACACGATCCACTCGATCGACTGGCGGCGGCGGCGGCGGCGGAGGCGGCACGTCGTGCCGTCAGAGCAAACAGAGCCGGCCGCGCACAATGGCCGCCTAATGTGAGCCGGCCGAGACACACTTGTGCGCCGGTTCCGCCGGTCATCATTACTGCGCCGCATTGTGCGAAACGGCCCGTCAGCCGGAGCAGAATCAGCCGCCGGCGCGCCGGAAATGGATATGGCGCGGAAGGCGGCCGGCGGCCGCGGCTGGGAATTTACGTAGGGCAGTTGGCGTGCTGCGTGGAACGCGTGGGACCGACGGCTGCACCAGGACGTGGCAGAGGCGACGGATCGGCTGGACACACACGATTTCCCGTGGCGATCCTGCTCGCCCGAGACTGCCGCACCCGCCGAACCTCAGACGACAGGCTGAAGGACATCTCCACTATGTCACTGAGACAGAGTCAGTAGCATGATTGATAACATGACTGAGTCCATTCGACCTCCCCCCTCTTGTCTTGGCACGTCCAATCCGGACCATTTTTTAGCGATCACTTCCTATTCATGTCACACTTGCTTAGCCCAGTCTAACAAATATTCACTTCTACCTCGTTGGAACGTTCGCAAAGCAAAATGGCCGTCTTTCACCCAGGAATATGATGTCGTCTACCCTCCCCAATCCCACCTCAGAATTTCTGCTTGTCCCAACACTCGCAGAAACCCACATCTCCCACATTCGTCGTTGACCGGCCGTAAACACGAGCCGTGGTGGAATGGCGAGTGTCGCGCTCCGCCGCTCCGCGGTGGCGGGGCGGGCTGAGCGAACATTCTGATAACATCTCGCCACACAAACATGTTAGAAGCCGGTAAGGTCAAAAAACGTAATCGACAAATTATCCTCCAAGCCAAAAACAAAGCTGATAACAATATTCTAACTCATTTAATCGATTTACCCAGCCGGATTCAGCCAAATAAATTCGCTCCTCCGGTGGTAAAAACCCACACCGCGCATTGACTAAACTCACCATTAACCAACACTACATCGCAGAACCCGCTGCCGTCGAGAAAAACTTCGCCACTTATTACTCTGACATTTCTTTCAACACCCGGTACTCACAACACACCATCACAATCCATCGCAACACTCTTGCCACCTGTGACTTTACCTCTGACAACGCTGAACCCCGAGCACCCTCTTTACCCTTTATGAGCTAAATGTATCCCAAAGGTAACCAACATTGCTGTCGGCCCTGGTAAACTGACATAGCCCTTCTACCGAAATATATCTGACACCGGTAAAGACAACCTCCTTTTGGCGCTAAGTCAACCATGGACCAACAACGGCACCCCTCCCCTCCCCCTCCTTCTTCGTCCACTGCACTATCATTTCTACCGCTAAGCCTCGCGGACCTCGCCGTCTAACCTCGAGTTATTGCCCGTTCTCACTAGTTATGTCTCCGAAATATTCGAGCGCATGGTCAATGGACGAATCAGAGTCTACTTAGATAAGAACGAACTTATTTCCCCCTTCAAAAGCGGCTTTTGGTCCCGACGCAGCGCCACTGACAACACGACTGAAATTGTTGATTTCATACCGCGCGGTTTCATGAGGAAATATGAAACATTCTAACTTTTTCTTAACTCACATTCCGCGTTAATCAAAGTACAAAATTCTGTCCTTCGCATTAAATTGCACCAGTGGGATGTGGGGTGACTCGCCTGTCGGGTACAGTAGGATGTGGGGTGGCTTGCCGTGTGGGTATGAGCCGGGGGACAGCGGGGTGTGAGGGGCTCGTCGTGTCGGTTATGGGCCGGGGGACAGTGGGGGGGGGGGGGCTCGCAGTCTCGAGTATGAGCCTGGAGACAGTGGGGTGTGGGTGGGTCGCCGTGTCAGGAATTGGCCGGGGGATAGTGGGGTGTTCGGTGGCTCGCCCTGTCGGTTGTGGGCCGGGGGATAGTTGGGTGTGGGGTGGCTCGCTCTGTCGGTTATGGGCCGGGGGATAGTGGGGTGTTCGGTGGCTCGCCCTGTCGGTTATGGCCCGGGGGACAGTGGGGTGTAGGGTGTAGGGTGTGGGGTGTGGGGTGTGGGGTGTGGGGTGTGGGATGTGGGGTGTGGGATGTGGCGGTGTGGGATGTGGCGTGTGGGGTGTGGCGTGTGGGGTGTGGGGTGTGGGGTGTAGGTGGTACAGTGGGGTGTGGGGTGTGGGGTGTGGGGTGTGGGATGTGGGTGTGGGATGTGGGTGTGGGATGTGGGTGTGGGATGTGGCGTGTGGGGTGTGGGGTGTGGGGTAACTCGTAGTGTCTGGTACAGTGGGGTGTGGGGTGTGGGGTGTGGGGTGGCTCGCCGTGTCGGTTATGGTTCGGGGGACGGTGGGGTGTAGGGTGTTGGGTGTGGGGTGTGGGGTGTGGGGTGTGGGGTGGCTCGCCGTGTTGGTTATGGTCCGGGGACGGTGGGGTGTGGGGTGCGGGGTGTGGGGTGTGGGGTGGGGGTGTGGGGTGTGGGGTGTGGGTAACTCGTCGTGTCTGGTACAGTGGGGTGTGGGGTGTGGGGTGTGGGGTGTGGGGTGTGGGGTGTGGTGTGAGGTGTGGGGTAACTCGTCGTGTCTGGTACCGTAGGGTGTGGGGTGTGGGGTAACTCGTGTCTGGTACAGTGGGGTGTGGGGTGGCTCGCCGTGTTGGTTATGGTCCGGGGACGGTGGGGTGTGGGGTGTGGTGGGGTGTGGGGTGTGGGGTGTGGGGTGTGGGGTGTGGGGTGTAGGATGTTGGATGTTGGGTGTGGGGTGTGGGGTGTGAGGTGTGGGGTAACTCGTCGTGTCTGGTACCGTAGGGTGTGGGGTGTGGGGTAACTCGTGTCTGGTACAGTGGGGTGTGGGGTGGCTCGCCGTGCCGGTTATGGTCCGGGGACGGTGGGGTGTGGGGTGTGGGGTGTGGGGTGTGGGGTGTGGGGTGTGGGGTGGGTCGCCGTGTTGGTTATGGTCCGGGGACGGTGGGGTGTGGGGTGTGGGGTGTGGGGTGTGAGGTGTGGGGTGGCTCGCCGTGTTGGTTATGGTCCGGGGGACGTGGGGTGTGGGGTGTGGGGTGTGAGGTGTGGGGTGGCTCGCCGTGTTGGTTATGGTCCGGGGGACGGTGGGGTGTGAGGTGTGGGGTGGCTCGCCGTGTTGGTTATGGTCCGGGGACGTGGGGTGTGGGGTGTGGGGTGGAGGTGTGGGGTGGCTCGCCGTGTTGGTTATGGTCCGGGGACGTGGGGTGTGGGGGTGGGGTGGCTCGCCGTGTTGGTTATGGTCCGGGGACGGTGGGGTGTGAGGTCGCCGTGTTGGTATGGTCCGGGGGACGTGGGGGTGTGGGGTGTGGGGTGTGAGGTGTGGGGTGGCTCGCCGTGTTGGTTATGGTCCGGGGGACGTGGGGTGTGGGGTGTGGGGTGTGGGGTGTGAGGTGTGGGGTGGCTCGCCGTGTTGGTTATGGTCCGGGGGACGGTGGGGTGTGGGGTGGGGGTGGCTCGCCGTGTTGGTTATGGTCCGGGGACGTGGGGTGTGGGGTGTGGGGTGTGGGGTGTGGGGTGTGAGGTGTGGTGGCTCGCCGTGTTGGTTATGGTCCGGGGACGTGGGTGTGGGGTGTGGGGGTGTGGGGTGTGAGGTGTGGGGTGGCTCGCCGTGTTGGTTATGGTCCGGGGACGTGGGGTGTGGGGTGTGGGGGTGGGGTGTGAGGTGGGGTGGCTCGCCGTGTTGGTTATGGTCCGGGGACGGTGGGGTGTGAGGTGTGGGGTGGCTCGCCGTGTTGGTTATGGTCCGGGGACGTGGGGTGTGGGGTGTGGGGTGTGGGGTGTGAGGTGTGAGGTGTGGGGTGTGGGGTGTGAGGTGTGGGGTGGCTCGCCGTGTTGGTTATGGTCCGGGGACGTGGGGTGGGGGTGTGGGGTGTGGGGTGGGGTGGCTCGCCGTGTTGGTTATGGTCGGGGACGGTGGGGTGTGAGGTGTGGCTCACCGTGTTGGTTATGGTCCGGGGACGTGGGGTGTGGGGTGTGGGGTGTGGGGTGTGGGGTGTGAGGTGTGGGGTGTGGGGTGTGGGGTGGCTCGCCGTGTTGGTTATGGTCCGGGGGACGTGGGGTGTGGGGTGGGGGTGTGGGGTGTGAGGTGGGGTGGCTCGCCGTGTTGGTTATGGTCCGGGGACGGGGGTGTGGGGTGTGGGGTGTGGGGTGTGAGGTGTGGGGTGACTCGCCGTGTTGGTTATGGTCCGGGGACGGTGGGGTGTGGGGTGTGGGGTGGCTCGCCGTGTTGGTTATGGTCCGGGGACGTGGGGTGTGGGGTGTGGGGTGTGGGGTGTGGGGTGTGGGGTGTGGGGTGAGGTGTGGGGTGGCTCGCCGTGTTGGTTATGGTCCGGGGACGTGGGGTGTGGGGTGTGGGGTGTGGGGTGTGAGGTGTGGGGTGGCTCGCCGTGTTGGTTATGGTCCGGAGGACCGTGAGGTGTGGGGTGTGGGGTAACTCGCCGTGTCCGGAACAGTGGGATGTGGGGTGTGGGGTGTGGGGTGTGGGGTGTGGGGTGTGAAGTGTGGAGTGTGGAGTGTGGAGTGTGGGGTGTGAAGTGTGGAGTGTGGGGTGTGGAGTGTGGGGTGTGGAGTGTGGAGTAACTCGCCGTGTTCGGTACAGTGGGGTGTGGGGTGTGGGGTGTGGGGTGTGGAGTAACTCGCCGTGTTCGGTACAGTGGGGTGTGGGGTGTGGGGTGTGGGGTGTGGGGTGTGGGGTGTGGGGTGTGGGGTGTGGAGTAACTCGCCGTGTTCGGTACAGTGGGGTGTGGGGTGTGGGGTGTGGGGTGGTTCGCCGTGTCGGCTGTAGAGCTGATCGGCGCGCATGCCGTTCTGATGACGATAGCCTGTAACAGGAGTCGCGCCAGGTGGTGGCTGTGGGAGCGCGACCCTGGCACCGATATCCGACATGGGGCGGAGCACAGTGGTGTCTGAGACCCACACCCCGGCCGGTCTGGGACCCACATCCCGACCGGTCTGAGACCCACACCCCGGCCGGTCTGGGACCCACACCCCGGCCGGTCTGGGACCCACACCCCGGCCGGTCTGGGACCCACACCCCGGCCGGTCTGGGACCCACACCCCGGCCCGTCTGGGACCCACACCCCGACCGGTCTGGGACCCACACCCCGGCCGGTCTGGGACCCACATCCCGGCCGGTCTGGGGCCTACACCCCGGCCGGTCTGGGGACCCACACCCCGGCCGGTCTGGGACCCACACCAAGGCCGGTCTTGGACCCACACCCCGGCCCGTCTGGGACCCACACCCCAGCCGGTCTGGGACCCACACCCCGACCGGTCTGGGACCCACACCCCCGCCGGTCTGGGACCTACACCCGGGCCGGTCTGGGGACCCACACCCCGGCCGGTCTGGGACCCACACCAAGGCCGGTCTTGGACCCACACCCCGGCCCGTCTGGGACCCACACCCCAGCCGGTCTGGGACCCACACCCCGGCCGGTCTGGGACCCACACCCCGGCCGGTCTGGGACCCACACCCCGGCCGGTCTGGGACCCACACCCCGGACGGTCTGGGACCCACACCCCGGCCGGTCTGGGACCCACACCAAGGCCGGTCTGGGACCCACACCAAGGCCGGTCTGGGACCCACACCCCGGACGGTCTGGGACCCACACCCCGGCCGGTCTGGGACCCACATCCCGGCCGGTCTGGGACCCACACCAAGGCCGGTTTGGGATCCACACCCCCGCCGGTCTGGGACCCACACCTCGGCCGGTCTGGGACCCACACCCCGACCGGTCTGTGACCCACACCCCGGCCGGTCTGGGACCCACATCCCGGCCGGTCTGGGACCCACATCTCGGCCGGTCTGGGACCCACACCCCGGCCGGTCTGGGACCCACACTCCGGCCTGTCTGGGACTCACACCCCAGCCGGTCTGGGACCCACCCACACTAAGGCCAGTCTGGGACCCATACCCCGGCCGGTCTGGGGACCCACACCTCAGTCGGTCTGGGACCCACACGCCAGGTCTGGGACCCACATCTCAGCCGGATGTCGTGCGGCGAGAACACGCCGCCGGCCGCAAGCCATTTCACGGCCGAGTCTCACGCCCGGCAGAGCCAATCGGGCGACAACACGGCGGTCGCTTCCGAACAATGGGCCGCTCATTATCGGGCGCCACCCCTGGGGCCGGCTCGTCACCGGAGCGGTCGACATCGCCGTGACTGGAGTAGTTTCACAGTCGGCCGACACTGCAGGCCCGCGGCGCTCTGTCAATAAATAACCCGCTGAAATTCCACCCGTCGCAGCGGGAAGGGAGGAGAGAATGAAGGCCCGTCGCCCATCTGCTCCCCCCCCCCTCCCCCTCACCCTTCCGTATCGAGAGCGGCGGGTCACAAAGCGGCGGCGCGCAGCCGGCCGGCGCAAGCCCACGCCGGGATTTCTGGCCGCAGTGGGTGAACACTCAGCCGGTTACGTAGCAGGACGCATTCACCGTGAGCGCAGACTCACTAATAGGGGCGCGGATGGGGGCCAGTGAAGGCCAACAACCGCAATCCCACTGCAAACCGTCGCCTGAATGCGACTGAGAACGTGCGCTCCATTCAGTCAATGGGAGCGAGGCGGGTCGGGAGCATCGGCCCGGTGGCCTCGCCAGCGGGGCAACTCGAGCTCTCCACAACACAAAACTGCTGAGTGAAAACTACCGGCCGAATCGATGTAATCATAGGGACTGAGGGAGCGCGGTGTGGTCTACCACCACGGCCATCACGGCCGAAGCAATCCGCCTGAAACGCAAAGCACGCGCTGCATTCGGGGTAACTCCACCGAACTATGTTCGGGCACGCTACAAAGTTTGTGTTAATTAGCTTTCAAGCCGGCGGTTTCCAGGTGTAATGCCACACTACATCAAACGTGGAGTGAGACGTGTACCAATCTTCCGAACCGCACGGACAGAACGCTAAACCACTGAGACGGGAACAGTGGACGGAGTTGCAGGGTCCACTTACATACCAAGGTACCCACTCCAACAACACAAATCAACACAGAAACATGCTTGCTCCTTGCTGGAATTTCTGCATCCCGATCGCATGAGCAAGGGTACCCATTAGCTATTTTTCGTCGCAGCATTACTCAACGTCCCGCCGGGGAGAAACGCATGAACGCAATATCGGCAGCGCGGATAATCGATAAGCGGGAAATATCGGCAGCCGATGCGTATTTACCGAAATGACTAATCGCACCATCGTGAGCCAATGTCAATAGCGCGCCGGCGGCGGGTAGCGAGCTCACGCCTGACCCTGCCAGCTGCGCAGCCAGGGCTGCCGACGCGGGAGGCGACCACCGCGCGGCCCTCCCCTGCCCCGGGCCTGGGTCCGACACCTAACGAACACGCCGACCGTCAGAATCGGCTCCGCTCGGACAGTACGGACGGCGGCGGACGGCGGCAGACGGCGGCGGCAGACGGTGCGGACGGCAGTGGCGGACGGTGGCGGCCGGGTGCGGATGGGTGCGGACGGTGACGGACGGCGCAGACGGGTGCGGACGGTGCGGACGGTGCGGACGGTGCGGACGGTGCGGCGCGGACATGTGGCGGGTCCATGGTCGGCTGCCCAGCGTGCCGTGGGGCGCCGACACCTACATCCGGCCACGGCACCGCCGGACGACAGATACGCAACATTTGTTATCATCGGCGTGTCATTGCCTGACAGCTGGTGACGGGCGGGACGACCACCGGGGGGGGGGGGGACAGCCCGGCCAGACAAGTGTGAACGGGCGGTAGACTTCCCATGGTTACGTCATTCCAAGCTACATTATGTGATGGCAGGCAATCATTTACTTCGCACACAGTGACATTTTAGAGGGGTTTATCGTTGCTACTTGCCTATTACGGGGAAAATAGTCTGGTGGCAGCATGCTGACTTGTGCGTTGTGTTGTTGTTGTGTTGTCTGTGCGGCGAGAGTTGCACGTTTATCTTCAGGCAGCTCTGGGCAGTTTTCAATGCTACGTCGGTGATTCGAATGTGGCGTGACGAGGCGCGCAGGTCTGGCAGGCAGTACCCGGCATTCTGGTTGGCTGGTTGATTATCTGGGTTCAAGGGCGCGTCGGCTGCGTCGGTCATACAGCGTCCAACGGCTTCGTAGTCATGGTCAGAGGAAGGGTGGACATGTGACCTGAGCGTGCCGGGAAGCATGGTCAGGGGTTGGGATGCAGCCCGAATTGTGCTGAAGGACAAGTTAATAAATGTCATCACACAGAACCGCTTTCTGCGCACGAATCGCGCCGAAATGTCCCGTTTCGGGCGCTACAAATCCAGACATTGTTTTTTTGATCTAGTTTATTTTTTGGGCGAAGTGGGGGTCGCCCCTTTTGGCTGAACCTTTGCGCACGGCGCACTCCTCTGCACCCCGACTCCGTCATGTTGAATGGCAGAGCAGCATTAGCGACGGCATGCTGGGACCTGAGCTCCACACAGCAGTGCGATAGGCGACCAACTCCTTCAGCGCACCCCTGTGGCCGCCAGCTCCCGGGTAACGGCTGGCCAACTACGGACATTCAAACAAGTCAAACGGCATCACAACCAAGTAGCAGGCAGCAAGCAGCAAGATTTGTGAGCACGGAGGAGGGCGGGCCGAAGCGGCACATGTGCTACCACTGGAGGAAGGCGGACCGAAGCGGCACGTGTGCTACCAATGGAGGAGGGCGGACCGAAGCAGCACGTGTGTTGCCAGTGGAGGAGGCCGGGCCGAAGCAGCACGTGTGCTACCAATGGAGGAGGGCGAGCCAAAGCAGCACGTGTGTTCCAATTTATTGCCACGTCATCGACCTTAGCTCGTCTCTGGAACATATTTAGCCGAAGAGATGCCCAAGTCGTTTCGAAGCGACACACGTTTGTAATGTATCTTTAAGTTTCGGATCACGGGTGGATATTAAGATAGGAATACCGAAACTATCCGTTATGTGGATATGACGACGGATTTCCACGGCTTTCGTTCTTCCGATGTAATCTTACCCTCCCCCGCCCCCCCTCATAAAAATCCAGGATAATGATAGAGCTGGATCAGATGGTTAATTTCTCAGCAAAGCATTATACTTCCTTGTTTGTTCAAATAATGTGATATTGTTCAGCACACAGGTTGGATACAGAAAATTATTATTATATAAGGAGACACTAAACCGAGTGATGCTCAGCACGAAAGAGCTGGTGTCGCGGAGGTTGGCCGCAGCTGCGATGGTCATCACAGCGATGCATGCTTATACTGCGCGAACGAAGCCGATGCCATTGTGGAAGTTGACATGAGTGGAGGCGCAGGAGTAATATGGCAAATGGACGGCAATTTCATCATCGTTGGTCAATTTTCTTTCGACATGCAAATAACAACACCCACTTTAATCTGTAATACATTGGTGATGGCAAATGCCCACAGCAGCTCCATTATTTCTGAAGATGAGCTACTTTTACCAGTAAACGGTTCTTGGTTATTGGTATCATTGTTCAGCTGAACAACATAGGATAAATATTCTGTTTAAAAGCAATACAAATATATTCGGGTTGGCTGCAGGCACCATTTCAACGTTTATAATATGCTGGTACGGAAACACGGGCGGCGTGGAAGTACGGCAAACAAACATTTCCATGCGTATCACAACAAGTCTTCACGGTGACACGCTTCACCTTCAAATGTCAAATAAACAATGGTCCCCGCCACTCCATTTCCGGACGGCGCGACTTTCATTTCCCGCGCGCCGTTCCCCGGCGCCGAGTGGTGGGAAGCGACACCAAACAACGATCGGTTTTCCCATTTCAAACGCAGTCGAAAACTTCACCGAGTAGTGCGAAAAGGAACTAAAGCAATAACCAACAACTACGGTGGGCTCGGTTAGCACACTCCACCGTCGAACACACCTCATCTTTTCAACAGGTGAACTCATGATGGGGTGAGCTTTCGAGACAAGGCTCCCAGTCGTTCAGCGGATGCTGAATGGGACGATTGACGTAGTCGGCACCACGATGAGGCGGCACCAATTCCGTGAGCGCAGGCGGTCCCGGCCAGTCCGAAGGCTCTTCTCGTACATTCAATCCAGATGTTGACGTTCCGCACTGGCGGAGCGCCACCAGTGCTCACAAAGTGGACGGCTGTGTCGAAGTGAGCCGACCAGCAATGTGAGACGTGTCACAGCCGTCGCCGGAGACGTTGCTGCAGCGACCGTCGCCCGTGTCGCGCGAAGCGCTCCGACAGTATCGTGGAACGCATTGCAAACTTTAGGCGCTGTGAACCGCTGAAATAAAAAGACGGACATTGTCGGGAGCCGGATTACTTTAAACGCATCGACGTGATTACGCTACACGGATATTTTTTCGACACGAAGGTGCCTATCTTCGCGATGTTTGGGACGAAGCACGTTCATCACTTTGGTTGGTTATTGGAGTTTAGGGCGCATCGACTACATCGGTCATGCAGCGCCCATACGTTCATCACTTTCGACTGAGTGATACGCAAGTGTTTGATGAGCTGCCTCAGCGACACCAACCGTAATTCGTATGTCGTGGCACCATTGGTGAACCGTCGCCAGCCATCAATGATGTCGAGTGGAACGAATTAGAGGTGTCCGCGCCTGGTGGTGTCCGACTTTAATCCATTCAGCCACAGGTTGCACGCACTACCCTGTGGCCTTCCTAAAGCATACGGGACACAACAGGGATAACGAAAGGTTAGCGGAGCCCTCTGCGTCAGGACTGAGATGGATAACAGCTGGGAAAGGCTGTTCTGATTGTTCCTCGTCTTGTTTTGATCCGACAATGTGTGATGCTAGATATTTTCATCAGCATCCGCAAGGGCCGTCCCAGTTGCACAGTCGAAGTTGAGCTAAACATGTGTAAATATCGAGGAAGTTTTGCTCTCTTCGAACGACATGCATATTTTTGCCAACGCCGCTCCGCTTCCCCGTAATCGGCTCACCCAAGTTGCCTCGGATGGCAGCAGGGTTTTTTCGGAATCCATTTGGTTTTCTCAGCACTACCATCGTTCGCCTGTGTCGCTAATGTCAGCCAGCCGCCTCGCGAATTGTTGCCACTAGATCAGCAGCGGCACGTGAGCATAATGGTGTCCAGCAGCACCGACCATACTGAATCATTGATGTATGCCGTATATTGCTCGGTGCTCTTTGTTCTGGAACAAAGCGAGAAATTCGATTTGCCTGTGGGACATTCATAGATAATGAGGCATTGATAGACGTGATAGATCTGCCAGATAGTACTCCATCTCTACGGCCTTCTTTGCCATTTGTCTCCGCCGCGTTGTTTATCGGTTTACACCAGCAGATCGCTGTGCATGCTTGGATTCCCTGTCCGTTCTAGTGCTGATTCATCTTGTATTCCGGTTTCGATTCAGGGTGGATTAACGGTACATAAACTCAGAGACGTGAATTATCGATGTTAGGCATCTCAACGGCACATTATATTGCCGTAACAATTATCTCCGGTGTCAAATATCCTCTGGAATGCGCTTTTATAAAGTCGTCCAAAATCGGCACAGTCTCTTTAACTCAACCCTTGGTATATCTACCTTCGTACAATATAGATGCTAAAAGGATATTACGAGCGTGACTGTTCTGTCGTGGACAGTAGGCGCACGGACTAGTAGCGTGTACCGAATACGCTGCCAGTTGCCGGCAAAACATAATAAGCAGGCAACATTCATATTTGGTGAAGGCAAACTTCAGGAATACATTCTATTTGTCCAATCACCAGGTGAATAGCATGGTGCGAGTTCGGTGCAATTACTAGCCCAGCACATTGGCGTGGACCGAATGGTTCCCTGCTACACGAACACATATTTTGCTATGCAAAACACAGCCTAGCAATGAAAAACACATTTGCCTGTTTGATGGCATGTTAGTGGCAGGATATTGATATTTTTGCCATTTCGAATTTTCCGCCAGTTCTTGTATGGCGCAAACGCCTGGTATGCCATGCAGCGTCGCTATGCAGCGTTGCCACTGCCATACAGCGTCGCCACCATCATATAACGTTGCACTGCCATGTAGTATCGCCATATAGTGTCGCACTGCCACGCAGCATCGCCATATAAGGTCGCACTGCCATGCAATATCGCCATACAGTGTCGCCACGGTCATGCAGCATCGTCACGCAGCGTCGCCACGACATGCAGCATCGCCATGCAACATTATCATACAGCGTCACCACGATCTCGCGCCGAATTATCGCGGCCAGCTGAAAGTAGTCTATTTTGAATGCAGCATCTGCATATTGCCGTTGAACACTTCATTCTTGGGGATGCATTCGTTTCAAACGTATTGGATGGAGCACCGACATTGCCGTTCTATCGAATGGTCTGGGCTTGTACATGCGTCCGATATTTATAGTGGAGGAAAGGTTCGGCACAATGAAATTCGGCGGCGGAATTTAATGCCACGGCAAGCACTGACCAATATCAGAAGAGGGAAAAACGTGATTCTTAGATACACAGATGACCGTTGAAAACAAAGGATTGGTCCACACCATTGTCTAGCCTCCTTTTCCAATATCCGGCAACAACTGCAGCGCGGCCCGTATATCGGACAGGCGTTTCACCATGCCGAAAGAGAAAACAACAAAAGCCCCGGTCTCCGAGTAACAAATCCTCTGTCTCGTTCCAAATGCACTACGCAAACAATAAAGCCCCAGGGGTTCTTTAAATGGGCAGAATCGGCCATTACAGAGTCGCAGTTGGTCAGCCTCAGACTGCCCGATAGCAGAGGGCAGGGGAGACCTTAACTCACCTTAGCCGCCTTCCCGTGAGGGGCTGATGGAATCACTACATTTATATACACATATACACACACACACAAAAAAAAAATATACATATATATATATATAGAGCGTTGGCATGGGTATTTCCAATGGGATGCGAGTCGACGTGTCGTTGTTTGCCGATGTTTATCGGTTCTCGCCCGTTTCGATGTGCCGTCAGGCTTAGCCCAAATCGGAAGCAGTAGGACGCGAGAGATATTGGTCGCTCTGCTGCGGCTGGTGTTCAAGTTATCGGTGCTGGGCGCTTTGTTCTTTAAGTTACGAACGCACATAAAGTGTTCGTTTTTGTAATCCTGTGCGCCTTTATAAGCTGTGTGACAGATTTAGAACCAGCTCGTAATCCAACTTCTTTCTGCTCCCCTCCTTCCCAATCTAGCGCGATGCTAAATCAGGTCGCCGTCCACAGGCTATTGTTAGAGGGAAGTTCTAAATCGATAAGAAGAGGTGTAAATTATTTAATCAAGTCGTAACTTTGAGGAGCCATTCCGGTCGATTTATCCAATTTGTCGGGGTCGACACTTTGAAAAACAGATCTGGTCGGATGAAATTTGGACCGCTCACTGTCGGGCCTTTCAATAGTTCCGATGACACTCAAGGAGCAGCGGACAAAAATGCATCATCCGTGAGGTTATTTCAGCATCAAGCCATATATTTCTTAGCTTCTAATTAGCTCAGAAATGCCGTTGTAGTGTATTACTACCCATCCATCCCAAAATCTTATCCTGAAACTTTGGTCCCGGTCGTCGACGGGTAATGTGCTTCACAACATCACTGGCTGGTGGGAACATACACAGCATCACAACATCACTGACATCACTGACTGTGGATACGATGGCAGATCTGGTGGGACAGACTGAGACACAGTGGTGGACCTAGTACGGGACAGACTGGGGACGCAGTAGTGGATCTGGATCTGGTGGGACAAACTGTGGACACGATGGCGGATCTGGTGGAATAAACTGTGGACAGACTGTGTACAGACTGTGGACCCCGTGGCGGATCTGGTGGACTGTGGACACGGTGACGGATCTGGTGGACAGACTGTGGACACGATGGCGGATCTGGTGGGACAGACTGGGGACACAGTAGTGGATCTGGATCTGATACGGGACAGACTTGGGACACGATGGCGAATCTGGTGGGACAGACTGGGGACACAGTAGTGGATCTGGATCTGATACGGGACAGACTGAGACACAGTGGCGGACCTGGTACGGGACAGACTGGGGACACAGTAGTTGATCTGGATCTGGTGGGACAGACTGTGGACACGATGGCGGATCTGGTGGGACAGACTGTGGACACGGTGGCGGATCTGGTGGGACAGACTGGGGACACAGTAGTGGATCTGGATCTGGTGGGACAGACTGTGGACACGATGGCGGATCTGGTGGGACAGACTGGGGACACAGTAGTGGATCTGGATCTGGTGGGACAGACTGTGGACACGATGGCGGATCTGGTGGGACAGACTGTGGACACGATGGCGGATCTGGTGGGACAGACTGTGGACACGATGGCGGATCTGGTGGGACAGACTGTGGACACGATGGCGGATCTGGTGGGACAGACTGTGGACACGATGGCGAATCTGGTGGGACAGACTGGGGACACGGTGGCGGATCTGGTGGACAGATTGTGGACACGATGGCGGATCTGGTGGGACAGACTGAGACACAGTGGCGGACCTGGTACAGGACAGACTGGGGATACAGTAGTGGATCTGGATCTGGTGGGACAGACTGTGGACACGACGGCGGATCTGGTGGGACAGACTGAGACACAGTGGCGGACCTGGTACGGGACAGACTGGGGACACAGTAGTGGATCTGGATCTGGTGGGACAGACTGTGGACACGATGGCGGATCTGGATCTGGTGGGACAGACTGTGGACACGATGGAGGATCTGGATCTGGTGGGACAGACTGTGGACACGATGGAATCTGGATCTGGTGGGACAGACTGTGGACACGATGGCGGATCTGGATCTGGTGGGACAGACTGTGGACACGATGGAGGATCTGGATCTGGTGGGACAGACTGTGGACACGATGGATGATCTGGATCTGGTGGGACAGACTGTGGACACGATGGGGGATCTGGATCTGGGGGGACAGACCAGACGGCCGACTCGCCCGGGCGCCACTGAGCGGGTTTCGGTCTCAGACGTCTCGGCATCCATTGTTGTTTTCTTGATGCGAGATGGCGATAAATCGGCGTGTTTTTCGCCACTAACGATTCCTCTCATGCTATCCGACCATTACCACGCTCTGAGCGAATAATGCATCAGGCGATTGCCGCTGGCTGGGGAGCGACGGCCGCCCGCATCCGCCTGCAGGGAAACACCACCTCCGACTACAATGGACAGGTATTCTGAGGAATGTGATGGAATTCATCGTCGGATTCCAACCTTTCTTGTACCTTTTATGATATCGTAAGATGGATGCCATTCACTTGGTTGGCGGAAAGAGGAAATCAAATGGTCACTACTGTGTTCACCTTTATGGTGCGAGGTAAAATGGCCTTCCGAGCACACAGGGAACTTTACCGCAAGCAGGGCTCATGCCGGATGCTCTCGCATTCTAATTGATATTTTCTGTACGAGAATCACCGCATAAAAGGTCGCGGTAACGGTCAGAGCATCAACGTGATGTTATGTTGGAAAACATTCCATTTTGTGTGGATTGTTCAGTACGGCTGCAGATACATCCAGTTTGATGGGGCGTTGTGGACACTTATAAATGTTCCCAATGCCCCAGTGCAGGTGTCGCAAGTAGTAGTTATACCTACTACTTCCGACAACGGGTACAGTTTATACCGAGTCCAAGATCCCCTCCAAACGTTCCAATGCGATTCCGAATAGCTTTGTGTCGGTGTAGCGGTGCAGGTCCCACCCGAGCACGTGCGCCTTTATCCCAGGTGTAGTGTCGATCCCACGCTAGATCATAGATGTGCAGACCTGCGGTACCCAGTACACACCTCTATCCCACTCGGTTCGTGAGGAGATGTTCTGGTCCCGCCCCAGTCCATAGGAGACATCGCGGTTCCATCGCGATCTCTAAATGTCTCGGCTACATCGCGATCTCTAGATGTCTCGGTTCCGCCTTGTTCTCCAGGAGATTTATCGGCTCCATCTTGGTCTCCAGGAGATGCCATGTCCCGAATACACCCTGGTCTGTAGGAGAGGCCCCGGTCCCATCCCGGTCTCCAGGCAATGCTCTGGCCCCACTTCGGCGTCCAGCCCAGTTCCCAGTCCCACCCAGAGCCCACGACGGCCGGGAGACGGGCCGGCTCCCACTGCCGGCCCAGTCACTGCGCTGCCTCACAGTGACAGTCGGCGGCCGTCTCGCCGTCACCGGTCGCGTCCTCGCCGTCACCGGAGCGGCCGCGTCCCGCCGTCATCGGGGAGGCCACGTCTCGCCGTCATCGGGGAGGCCACGTCTCGCCGTCACCGGAGCGGCCACGTCTCGCCGTCACCGGAGCGGTCGCGTCTCGCCGTCATCGGAGCGGTCGCGTCTCGCCGTCATCGGAGCGGCCACGTCTCGCCGTCATCGGAGCGGCCACGTCGCACCATCATCGGATTAGTCGGTCGACTTGACGCCGGCAACGACTAAACACGCGCCAATCGACGCGGCCCGTCCGGCGGGCGCCGCCGACGCCCGCCCACGGCGTCGATATCGACGACGGAGGGAGACGCGCTCCGCCGGACCGACGGGGAGCGGCGCTGACCGCACGCCGCCCGCGGTGCCGAGACCGACGGGCGAGAATAATGCGGCCGGGGTCTCCGGGCACGTCGGGAAATAGGACGCGGCGGCGGCCACATAGCGATCACTTGATTCGATGTGCTGAGCGTCGCGCCTGCCGCCTGTCGGGCGGACGGGCTGGCGGCTGGTGATGCGGGAGTCGGCAAACACTGGAGGCCGCCGATGACGAGCAGATGCTCCAGATGGGAACCGACCGGCCGGCTTGGATTATGTGAAGTGAAATGGGAGTGGGCGAGGACGACGAGTGCAATGGATGAAGTTCGTTTCGTTTCATGTGCGGTCGAGGGTCGTGTGAGCGGACATGCAATCCAACGTGCTTCTAACAAACGGAAACCAGTGAAATGCAATGTAATGCATTTCAGCCAAAATTGAAAGGTAAATACGCCAAAATGTCAAGGTCGGATAAACCTGGCTGTCATAGACATTGTCAACAATCCCCCAAAAACATGGCGAATGTGGCAGGTTTAGGCAAGTCCTGCTACAGCGGCTCCGCTACAGACTCCATGGACATTGCAATGCTCTAGAATAGTGGAGAGCCTAATGTAGTCGGTATTTTCACATACATTCGAGCAGGAGCACTTTCCGTTCAATAACCTGATTAAAGCTGGTCGATCTAGCCAATCATTTTCGCTGATCAAAGTGAAGGGCAGAGGGGTGGCGTCGACGAACGACAAAAATAGGCACAGTTTTGACAGAGAACAACGGCAATTCAGCGATATCAGGTGTCTTGAATAATTTGTGGAGGATGGGCATGGCCCCCATGCTTACAAGTGAGCCTTGGCCAGAAATGATACAATTTAATTTAGTTCGATGCCACGCCCACTCTTCGACCAACAAATTGCATGATATATGGTTTCGCGACGTCGCATTCGGTTGAAATTGGATCTGACTAAAACCGCGTGCGCACGCAAAAACCAGCCAGGAACGTTACGAATCGATTCCTATGGTAGATGGAAATTGTCCGTATGAATTATTGCGAGAATAAATTGAAAGCTGCGCCAGGCACGACGCAACACGGCGCTGGATAAATGCCATCCGGTCGCGTGACGGACACACGAACCCACCGGCGTCTGCCAGCTCCTGCCACCGGAGCACTCCCGAGGATCGGAGAGAGGGAGCGACAGAGGCAGGCCCGCCAGTCTGAACACCAGCGCGCCAACAGGCATCGACTGCAGGAGTTCGGCACTGCACATCTCGCGGCACTCGCGCGAGGAATGTCGAGGAATGTGAGGAACGTCACACACATTGCGGCTCGGGAAGATGTGATGATAACAGATGCCGCCAGCCGCCGTCCGGCCATTCCAAGTCGGGCGAGCGTCGTCCCGCCAACACTGACACCTGTCGAGTCTGGCGGGAACTACAGGTGGTCACCGGCTCAGCACTAGTTACTTAGAGACGCAAGCTGCTCCAACACTCAGAGAGCCGATGGAACACTGGTTGGGTGCCTCTAGTCCGACGATCTGCCACTGTCCCGGCCGTCACGAGCAGAGCGCATCGTCACCGGCCGAGGGTGACACGAGTCCGACAAACCCACCGCCCAGGGCCGCTATCATCTGACAAATATTGTTAGCACAATGCCACTATCCTAACAAGGTATCTAGTTGGAATCTGTGTGTGCTTTGCACCATACGCGTTCATACATTTTCAATGTGCATATTCTCAGGATTTCATAGCTTATTAGTGATTTCACGATGCCACAAACACCCCCGCGTCACCACTGGCATCCACTCGGCACCAACCACTGCAGTCGGCACCAGCCAGCACCAGCTAGCATCAGTCGGCACCAGTCGGCTCCAGCCACCTGCGGTCGGCATGACCCAGAGCCGATGGCCACACGACATCGTACTCGGCCGCCTCCGTAACGTGGCCACCGCCACACAACCAGGGGTGTCCAAGAAGCAACCTCCTCCGGCGAGAACGTCTGCCTCTGACCGCTTCCCACTTCTGAAATTGAATGCAATCTACTAAAATGCCAAATGATCATATCGCAGCGCTTTTACGAGCGTATGCATTATGCAGCGGCGACAAGCTCATATCAGGTCTGAGTACTCGGCAGCTACGGTGCGAGTGTCGCTGCACCGTGCGCTGCACGGGAATTGCGAGCATACACAGCAGTGCGCTACACGGGAACAGCGAGCGTACACAGCAGTGCGCTACACGGGAACAGCGAGCGTACACAGCAGTGCGATACACGGGAACAGCGAGCATACACAGCAGTGCGCTACACGGGAACAGCGAGCATACACAGCAGTGCGCTACACGGGAACAGCGAGCATACACAGCAGTGCGCTACATGGGAACTGCGAGCGTACACAGCAGTGCGCTACATGGGAACTGCGAGGGTGCAGAGCAGTGCGCTACATGGGAACTGCGAGCGTACACAGCAGTGCGCTACATGGGAACTGCGATGGTGCAGATCAGTGCGCTACATGGGAACTGCAAGCGTGCAGGACAGTGCGCTACATAGGAACTGCGAGGGTGCAGATCAGTGCGCTACATGGGAACTGCGAGCGTACACAACAGTGCACTATATGGCAACTACGAGCGTGTGTGATTAGGGTTTTAGGGCGCATCGACCTGCACTATATGGGACTATATGGACAGTGCAGTGCACTATATGGGAACTGTGAGCATACAGAGCAGTGCACTACATGGGAAGTACGGGCGCACATTACAGTGCACTACATGGGAACTACGAGCGTACACAGTAGCGCACTACATGGAAACTACGAACGTGTGCAGTACTGCACTATATAAGGAACTACGAGAGTGCACAGAACTGCACTATTACAGCGACTACACATGAAGGTACATGGCATCGGTCTATCAAGATGGAAACACCACTTTTGCGAACACCAATTTCTTTTTCCGTAAGTAATGGTAAGGTACATCGGTTTCAGAGAACTAATAGTGAGAATTGGCATCCCCTCAATACAAGCACGAACTAACTACTGCTCATCGGGAAAGCCCGGAGCTGCTCCAGCGAACTGTCGCTGAACTCCCGTAATTCCCTTCGTCGTGCGCTCCAAACGATCTTCCACATGTGTGTGTTAATTGCCGTCCAAGCGTGCCGCGGGGCTAACAAGATTACCATGAGCCGCGACTGAACCAGCCAAGCCCGACCATCTGGCGGTAATGGTGGCCACGCCGCTGCAGCGGCACGTGCCGCTGATACGTGCCGCAAATAGAATCATCCGCAGCACGTGGTGGTCATTCCACCTGGACCCGTTCGCGGCCTGAAACGAACACTGCGCCATTGAGACTTGCTCGCGGCGATGACTGTTCCACATTTAGTCGTCTGGGAAACGGGGCGACAGATCCAATGGACTCGCCCGCCACAAGGGACATCTTCTCCACTTGGACTCGTCTACAGTGCGCTTTGAAAGCTGCATTTGAACTCGCCAGTGGCGTGGGACAACCCCTGCACGCAGACTGGGCTTCAGAACGCGACTGCCGTACCATGTGGATCATCTGTGAATCGTCTGCAGTCAGGACGGAATCCAGAGGGCACAAGGAGCATGCTCGTCCACGGGAAAGCGACATCCTTCTGACTGAAAAAGGTTCTACCACAGACTCGGTGAAGGGTGGGGGACGCTCCAAGCACGCTCTCCTTTAAATCTCCCAGCTGAAAGGCGCCTCTCTGAATACCAAAGGCTTTCCTCCAGGAACATTAGAGTGTGCCCATCCTCGAAAATTGTCGATCAGCGGTGTCCTTCCAAATGGCTGACGCCCCCCCCCCCCGATAAAAATTATAGGTTCCACCCCTGTCTGCAGTGACAATCGCTCCGCATGCACTCGTTTTGAGCATGTGACTACCCCTCCACGTCGACTCGCCATAAGGTGTGTAATAACCGTTCTAGTTGAACCAACCCGCGGCACTCAACCACCATCCCACCCAACCTCCACATCATGTGACTTGGTTAGTACTAAAATAACAAATATGGTGCTGATTTATTCCATTCGTGTCTTCCTTCAATGATGAAAATGAGCTATATGAATGCAAATGAGCATACCCACTACGTACGCGGGTAGCTGGGTGGGTGTTAGAAACTCTGGAGCCACAAAAGACTTGGTCTAAAGGTGTGGATAGCAGGAGATATCCACTGCGGGTCTGAGGCGTGGCCCGGGATCGTGGTCGAAAAACTGACTCTAAGTGATAGCACGCGGTAGGGATCGGTGAACTGGTCCTCAGGGACAAGTTCTCTAGGGTACGGTTCGGAGCCCTGCATCTGAAGGGATAGTCTGTAGCAGAGGTCGGAGAACTGGCTCCGAAGGATACCCAGGGGTATGGATCGGGGAATTCGCTATCAGGAAAAGCTGGAGGTGTTAAGGCCTGAAGTACAAAATATTCTTAAGACATTGCACCAGGAGTGCTGAATATGCCTATCATGCGATATTGGGAATTCGGGCGAACAATTTCAATAAAATACTTGTTGGCATTGCTTTTGTCAACACGCCGATAATTTAATGCAACCCCATCACATCAATCTGATTCCCTTCAGCATTTGCGGTCCTTCGCGACACGCTCAGAATTGCCAGCCAAAATGTCAAGTGGAGACTACGGTCGTGTAAAACGAAATTCCCTGAGCCACCTACGTCTTCTTTACATTTACTACTGTCTGGCCTCAATAAAATTTCCGAACTACATAAAACCTCAGAACCGTAATAACCAGACGGTACCCTGGGGTTTCATCTCCTGTGTCCCTGTCGATAAAGCGAAATACGGCAAATCATAGTTTCTTCATTTTATTGTCAATTTCCGCCAACCGAGAGCATGAAATGGCGTGGAAGTGAGCACTTGCAGGGCTTTTATTCATTTTCGTTGGCAGTTAAGTGCAAAACCTCGCCGTCAAGTTGGAAGCGCGACAAGGAGAGAGGAAACGACGTGTCCTCTATGTTACACATTCTGCCGACACAATCTGCTGTACGGCATTACGTCCGACCCATCAAGCTCTCGCCCTTCCGTGAAGTTCGGTCCCCTGTTAATATACTGTCGTGGCTAGAGCATCTCTCAGTCACTTGGCTCTCTGCACCAGAGCACGGCACACGGCCGCCGCCTCAGGAAATCCTTCGCTCGCCAGCTCCCACAGGCCACAACCCAGCAGTACCCAGCAGTGTGTTATGGTAACTGAAGCACGATTCTGCAGTGTTGTCTTGAGCCATGCACACTTCAAGAGTATTACCGTAGCGCAGGTGCGCTTCAGCGGTGTTGCCGCAACGCAGGGACGCTTCAGCAGTGTTTCCATAACGCAGGCATGCTTCTGGTTAAACTGAGCGTCTGGCAAGCCAGAGGTACGGGGTTCGATTGTCCGCGGCGCCCGCCCTTCTTGCCAGGGTGAGAGGCAGGCGACGTCATATATGAAGTCGCCACGCGGCAGCTGAAGCCATATATGGCTTCAGCTGCCGGGTGCGCCGTAAAGTCGTAACCACAGGCATGCTTCGGCAGTGTTACCATAACGCAGGCACGCCTCTGGAGTGTTACCATAATGTTGGCACGCTTCAGCAGTGTTACCATATCGGAGGCATGTTTCAGCAATGTTACTATAACGCATGCACGCTTGAGGAGTGTTACCATAAGGCAGGCACGCTTCAGCTGTTACCATAACGCTGGTGTGATTCAGCAGTGTTGCCACAAAGTAGGCACGCTTCAGCAGTGTTGCCATACCGCAGGCACATTAACAATGCGTTAATGCCGCCGAGATACGCTCTTACGAGTGTTTCAGCAACCCAGAGGAGCTCCTACAAGTCCTCGGGTGTTCACGCACAGCCCAGATGGTGCACTGGTATAACCGTGCTCTCGGTAGCGAGGGCAGGATAGCTGTGCGGAACACCGGTCCTCCGGTGTCCACATACAGCTCATATGAGGTGCTGGTGTGAGCATTCATGTCAGCACGGTGAACGCTATAGAGATTTGGCGATCTGTATGGTGAACGGCACTGCATTTGGCAACGCAGTGCCGACAATGGGCCAACACACGATGAATCCGCCTTGTTTGGCACCGGCGTTCAAACAACGGCGCACCGGAACGAAACGCACGGCGTGCTGTAGACATCGGCGCTATGAAGGAGTCCGGCGTACATCTTCTATCACGTACAACTGGCATTGGCGGCCGCATTGCTCGACGGGAAGGGGAACAAAGGAGTCGCTGGGGCGTGCTGCGGTTTCCGCGCGCCTGCACATCTTCTGTCAAGAACATGCCAGCTGATTTTAACGCCACGCAGCAGCAAGTGGCGAAAAACAAGATCATGATGCAGGTTTGCTACAGTTATAGCAGCCGGCCCGGTCGCGCTGTGGATCAAAGGCAGCTGCACTTAAGTTATGCGGAGATGCGCACGACAGCAGAATTCAACGGAAAACACTAGACGTGCGCTTAGTGCGGTGTCCATCGACATAATACATCCTCAGCTTCCGAAATAAGAAGGCAAATAAGCGTTAGCATTTGGATGCGAATGTGCAGGAATAATTCTGATGTATTTTGGACAAGAATATCTTCCAGAAGTTCGAGGCAGGGATTCCGAGGACTCCCACGGTCCAGAAAGCAACCCGATCGTGATCGCCATCCTCCAGACAGCGGATTCCATGTCATCCCACACTGGATTACAGTATTAAACTGCTGACGATGGGGCACGTCCAACATGCGCTGAGTCCGCTCTAGACATTGGAACAGCATTGCAACTTGGTTATTTTGACCAATATCTTTTCAGACGCCCAATTCCACTCATTTGTTCCAACTGAGATCCAGGAAAACAATGGTCATGCTAGAAAGTTTGCAATGAAATGGAATCGTAGTGAGCCTCCGCATGCATCCATATATAAAAACATCCGAAGGTGCCAGGGCGAATAATTAACGGCGTATAATATCAGGAGCTCCAAAATAACGACCTGGTGCTTATTTCATCACTAATGCTTATTCTGGAGCTAAGCTTCAAACGTGATCCTTCACATATAGCTAGGAGCTTATTTCACGAATTGCGCATTGAAAAATAGAAGAAAGTGTGAAAGGATATAGGTGGAAACCGAGATCAGGTTTGTAACATGAACTCTCGGATTTTGATAGGAATGCACGGGTTCCCGCAAATCCAGTTAGTTCTTTCTATTTCTTCTTAATTGCACCAGAAACAACATGTTCCTGATTAGAAGTATTCAACTTGTATTGATAATCCATGAAGTGTGCAAATATGAACACAAATTAGACACATTGTTTGCACTCTGTTCTCTTCCCTGGCTAGCTTGTAGCGAATTAACTTCACGGCAATCGCTCTAGTAAAGGTATGCATAGCATGATGTACACGGTAATGAATGAGCGTCGCAAGCTTCGACTGTCCCATCACTGGTTTGTTTTACGTCTGGAGGTTGGAGAGACGTATTCTTCCGCAAGTCGTGCCGCTAGGTGGGCGGAGGTGCCGATATCCTTCCGCCGGTCGAAGTACAGCGGCCGCGGATGATCATATCTTGTTTTTGGCGATCAACCATACCTGACACGTCATTGCTGATTTATTTTAATTTGCATTGCATTTTAGTAGACACTTCGCGCATATGATGCTTGGTGTATATATATATATATATATATATATATATATATATATATATATATATATATATATATATATATATATATATATATATATATATATATATAATATATATATATATATATATATATATATGCATATAAATATTGTTCAACAAAGCTGCCATATATGTCAGAAACTGGAAACATTTGTGCGCTTTAACAAGCCTAAGCAATGCAAAGATTTACAATTCTGTTCACATATAGCTTTATCACCAGTGCCCTGAATGAAGAGAAATATTTCAAACCCTTGCAAACAAGATCGAGTCAAATTCAGCTTTGTCTGCAACTTCTGGGCTTCTTGTCATTGGAGATACCTTCGCTCGCTGATTCCCCGTCTGAATTCATTGAATGGAAGCCACGGCATAAGAACCAGAAGAAAACGCGACCTTTGTCAAGCGGGTCCATCCGAAACTCTATGGAAAAAGGCAGTAAAAGGGCGTTCTGAAGAGCACAATGGCGTCAATTTCTTAAATCCATCAGCCCGAAGGCGCCCTTGTTACATAATTGGAGCTTCTGAGGGTCGGGTGAGCCAACACTGGAGAGAGCCAACGCCCCCTGAAAAGCACGCCAATCGAAAAACGTAGGAGAACATCGTATTTTTGACGACAAATAACCATGCTTGGACCGTTTTCTTCAAGACTGTTAGGTTCTACATAGTTGGGGGCGTTTTTGCATTGCACTCATAGTCCGACTATTCCCGCTTTCGCCATTTAAGCCGCCAAAAATCCGCCAAATTATGCGTACAATATATCGAACGAAGAATTGCCACATCGTCTATTATGCCTTGCTGGACGATGAAAACGTGCAATGGCCGGTGTCCTTGGGTCCTTCCCTGATCAAGACATCCATGTCCAGAAACATGTATACACAGAACGGACTCCCTAATCACTCTCATATACCTGAGACTTCATGAGCCTTCACGTCACATACTTATACATACGTTCTCCGAGCAATCATGCACCTGCACATCACATACCTACATCATGCACTCAGCAAACCCCTACACCTACACATCACACACTTACACCATGTACTCACCGCACGCATACACCTGTGCATCACACATTTACACCATGCACTCAACATACGCCTATACATACACATCACACATTTGGTTGGTTATTGGTTTCACGACACATCGACAGTTCAGTCATGCAGCGTCGCCAATCTCTCACGCCGATTGGTCGTGGGCGAAGAGTAGCGACAGGTGAGACTCGAACCCACAACCTCTCGATTGTGAGACGAGCAACCTACCCCTAGACTACTCGTCCCCCACATCACCCACTTACAGCATACACTCAACACATACCTACTCTTGCACATCACCCACTTACGCCATACACTCAACACACACTTACACTCTACACTCTGCACAGATCTACACATCCACATCACATATTTACACCACACACTCAACACAAACCTACACATGCACATCACACACCCCATCACGCACAGCCATACACACGGCACAACCACACACCTCGGCACAGTCACGCACCAGCAACACACTCGCCACAGCTATACACTCGGCACAGCCACACACTCGACACAGCCACACACCTCGGCACAGTCATGCACCAGCAACACACACAGCACAGCCAGACACTCGGCACAGCCATACACTCGAAACAGCCATACACTCGACACAGCCATACACTCGACACAGCTATACACTCGGCACAGACATACACTCGACACAGCCATACACTTGACACAGCCATACATTCGACACAGCCATACACCCGACACAGCCATACACCCGATGTAGCCATACACTCGGCACAGCCATACACTCGGCACAGCCATACACTCGGCACAGCCATACACTCGACACAGCCATACACTCGACACAGCTATACACTCGGCACAGCCATACACTCGACACAGCCATACACTCGACACAGCTATGCACTCGACACAGCTATACATTCGATGTAACCATACACACAGCACAGCCATACACTCGATGTAGCCATACACTCGATGTAGCCATACACTTGTCACAGCCATACACTCGACACAGCCATACACTCGACACAGCCATACACTCGACACAGCCATACACTCGACACTCGACACAGCCATACACTCGACACAGCTATACACTCGGCACAGCCATAAACTCGACACAGCCATACACTCGACACAGCCATACACTCGGCACAGCCATACACTCGACACAGCCATACATTCGACACAGCCATACACCTGATGTAGCCATACACTCGATGTAGCCATACACTCGACACAGCCATACACTCGGCACAGCCATACACTCGACACAGCCATACACTCGACACAGCCATACACTCGACACAGCTACACACTCGGCACAGCCATACACTCGGCACAGCCATACACTCGACACAGCCATACACTCGACATAGCCATACACTCGACACAGCCATACACTCGACACAGCCATACACTCGGCACAGCCATACACTCGACACAGCCATACACTCGACACAGCTACACACTCGGCACAGCCATACACTCGGCACAGCCATACACTCGACACAGCCATACACTTGACATAGCCATACATTCGACACAGCCATACACTCGACACAGCCATACACTCGACACAGCCATACATTCGACACAGCCATACACTCGACACAGCCATACACCTGATGTAGCCATACACTCGATGTAGCCATACACTCGACACAGCCATACACTCGGCACAGCCATATATTCCGACACAGCTATGCATTCGGCACAGCCATACACTCGATGTAGCCATACACTCGACACAGCCATACACTCAGCACAGCCATACACTCGACACAGCCATATACTCGACACAGCCATACACTCGACACAGCCATGAAGCCATACACTCGGCACAGCCATATACACTCGACACAGCCATACACTCGACACAGCCATACACTCGACACAGCCATACACTCGACACAGCCATACACTCGGCACAGCCATACACTCGACACAGCCATATACTCGACACAGCCATACACTCGACACAGCCATACACTCGACACAGCCATACACTCGACACAGCCATACACTCGACACAGCCATACACTCGGCACAGCCATACACTCGGCACAGCCATACACTCGACACAGCCATATACTCGACACAGCCATACACTCGACACAGCCATACACTCGACACAGCCATACACTCGACACAGCCATATACTCGACACAGCCATACACTCGACACAGCCATACACTCGGCACAGCCATACACTCGATGTAGCCATATACTCGACACAGCCATACGCTCGACACAGCCATACACTCGGCACAGCCATATACTCGACACAGTCATACACTCGGCACAACCATACACTTGACACAGCTATGCACTCGACACAGCTATACACTCGACACAGCTATGCACTCGACACAGCTATACACTCGACACAGCCATACACTCGACACAGCTATACACTCGACACAGCCATACACTCGGCACAGCCATACACTCGACACAGCCATACACTCGGCACAGCCATACACTCGGCACAGCCATATACTCGACACAGCCATACACTCGGCACAGCCATACACTCGAAACAGCTACACACTCGGCACAGCCATATACTCGGCACAGGGGGACGAGTAGCCTAGGGGTAAGTTGCTAGTCTCTCAATCGAAAGGTTGTGAGTTCGAGTCTCACCTGTCGCTACTCTTCGCCCGCGACCAATCGGCGTGAGAGATTGGCGACGCTACATGACTCAACGGTCGATGTGTCGTAAAAACTAATAACCAACCAACACTCGGCACAGCTATACACTCGATACAGCTATACACTCGACACAGCCATACATTCGGTGCAGCCATACACTCGACACAGCCATACACTGGTGATACACTCGACACAGCCATACTCCGGTGATGCACTCGACACCGCCATACACCGGTGATACACTCGACACCGCCATACACCGGTGATACACTCGACACCGCCATACCCGGTGATGCACTCGACACAGCCATACTCCGGTGATGCACTCGACACCGCCATACACCGGTGATACACTCGACACCGCCATACACCGGTGATACACTCGACACCGCCATACTCCGGTGATACACTCGACAGGCGCGTCGCTGCCGTTGGCACGTCTCAGTAATAGCCGGGAAACTTCTCGTCCCAAGAAGGCTCGAGACAATCGAGCTACTAATGACCCGTGCGGCCGGCCGGCACTGGAGAGGTACACTGCTGGCACTGGTGAGGTACACCATGGGTTCTGGAGAGGTACACCATGGGCTCTGGAGAGGTACACCATGGGCTCTGGAGAGGTACACCATGGGCTCTGGAGAGGTACACCATGGGCTCTGGAGAGGTATACCGCGGGCTCCGAAGAGGTACACAATGGTCTCTGGAGAGGTACACAATGTTTTTTGGAGAGGTACACCATGGACTCCGGAGAGGTACATCATGAGCTCTGGCGAGGTGCGCCGCGGGCTCTGGAAGGACAGCGGGCCCTGGTGAGGTGTACACGGTGGGTTCGTTATGCTCGTAAAAGTGATCCGCCGTAGGACTACCTACGCCATGGAATACACTCGGATTATTCGGGACATTTGGGCTTCCTTAGAGCATATGGGCCCTGACCAGGACGTGGACTTCCTCGGGATGTACGGGGATTATTAGAGACATACCGTGCATGCTCAGGACACACTGGGTTTTTTGCGGGGACGAGTAGTCTAGGGTTAGTTGCTCGTCTCACAATCGAAAGGTTGTGGCTTCGAGTTTCACCCGCCGCTACTCTTCGCCCGCGATCAATCGGCGTGAAAGATTGGCGACCCTACATGACTCAACGGTTGATATGCCGTAAAACCAATAACCAACCAACAAGGTTTTCTGTGATACATCAGATTTTTCTGGGACACACTTGAATTCCTCAGAATTGGCTGCGTCAGAAACTGCTGGGTTTTCTGGACATACGGGACTGCCTGGCATACCTGGCTGCTGTTGGCGCATCAGACGGTCGATTCTGGCGGTCGTAAGTTGCGATCGACCGCGGCGAAGCAAGACATTCCAGGAAGACAACAGAGGCGCAACTGACAGCACGCACCGCACTGGCAATGCTGAGGCCCGGAGTACGGTCTCTAGACGGATAGTAATGGAATAAGGAGTCCTCCAATGTCGGGAGATGCCAAGCAACACATCAAGCCACAGAGATAGCGGGAGAACGGCGGGACCACTTCGACTCTGATTAGCACAATCACAGCCTGGCCAGATGTGCCAAACAGAGATGGAGGGATAATAGCCGGACCACTTCGACTCTGATTAGCACAATCATAGCCTGGCCAGATGTGCCAAACAGAGATAGCAGGAGTATGGCCGGACCACTTCGACTCTGATTAACACGGCCACAGTCTGGTCAGATGTGCCAAACAGAGATAGTGGGAGAATGGCATGACCACTTAGGCTCTAATTAACACGGCTACAGTCTGGTCAGATGTGTCAAACTCTTAACCTGGAAGCCCTAAAGCCAAAATCTGAGCGTACCTCATATCCCGTCGTTGTCCAGTCAAACGCCGGATTTCGGGTAAATGAATGCGAAACACAATTCCGGCTCTCTTTTTGGCAAGATAAATCATCCATTGCAAATGAGCTTCCGCTTTAAAAATAAATGCACTATAAACGAGATCAGACAACGCTAGTATCCCTAATCCCCAGAGCACACGTACATGCGGGGACGAGAGATGGTAACATATACTTAATTGTCTGCGCTGTGTTTTAACGACATTTTGCTGGAAAGTTCAAATGAACTGCAACCTATTTACGAAGATATGTCACCACTTTTGACTTTGTCCCCCTCCCCTCCGACAAAGGAATCCGCTCAACCCTAAATCCCGATTAGAGGCCATCTTATCTGCGTGGAAAAAAAATATACCGCGCTCTATGATCTAGACCAGTCTTCCCTGTGCGGAAGTCGGCCCTCCCTTGAGGCGTCCTCGTCACGATGTGAGTGTAGGTAGGGTACGCGGCCCACTCTGTCACATGGCACAGCCGAGGCCCGCCACGCATTCTGTGGCCAGATAATGGGACGCCTCTGTGCACAGCACATGTGGCAACGCAGCGCAACACAGGTGCTTACTGCTGACGAGGCGACGAGCGCCGTTGGCTCGTGCATTGCAATCGTAACTCGCAGAGGGCAACGGAACAGCAGCCGAACACTGCACGAAACGGTACGGCCGTGCATGCATTGCAATATATATATATATATATATATAGAACGAAATAAATGCATCAAATTCATTTAATTCATTTAATATTATTATTTTCATGAGTGGTATTAAGGAAAAAATTTTACCGAAATAACATGCGAGAAGGGCATTCGATTTGTGTTCATGTTTCCTCCTGTTGAGCTGGTGAATTCTTGTGAACTACGAAGCCTGCCAGATGGAGCACATTTCAGCTTCAACCATTTGTCAAATAATGCAAATTAGCCTCAGATGGATTAAATACGAGAAAGGTCGGAAAAGATTTCAGCGTGCTCAACCTACTAATGAAGTACTGATCATAACTTGTAATATACTCCTATAATTTATTTCCACCAGGCCTCATATGCCTTGCCTAACCTGATCCTTTCTGATCCTACCCGGGTTTGAGTGCGCTGCGCCTCATGACTGCAGTGACTTGCCTTGGTAGTCCCCCTCCCCACCCACATTCCATAATTCATTCAACACCAGTCCTTTAACCTCCTGGAAAATGAGATTTTGCTCTCGTATATACAGCTTCATGCGTCATCTCATCGCAGCCAGCGGTGGAAAAGTCATCGTATTGTAACTGTGCAAACCAGCAGTGGAAAAGCCATCCTATTGTAATTGTGCACCACAAGCCATTCTATTGCTTGTGCAAATACACCAGAAGGGAACGCATTGTTAGGTGTTCATGAGCTTCTAAAGGAGACAAGGATCTGCTTGGGAGCCGAGAACACCTTCAGTTAGCAGATAAATTGTTTGCAAAATATACATTCTACTCCCTTACCTGGATATTTGACTACCTTCCAACAGACACACAAGGCAGAGGTGCCACTTTTCGGCGTCGTTGCGACACAGTATTGTTCACGCGCCTGCTTTCAGATTCCCCGCCGTTGCACGTTGTGCACACAACGGGGCGGTGCAAATACTTCCAGCCTGGCGAACAGAGGACTGCTCCGGTAACACGAGGCCAGGTCGTGCCCTCGGGTGTGCCACGGAGCTCCAAAATATATGTTGAAAGGCAGATCACGGCCGTGAACCAGACGCCGCTGGCGCTGGCCGGTCAGCATTGATAGTGTCGCACGGCGAACACTCCCCAGATATTCTACATTTCCTGGATTGCCAAGGAAAAGCCTGCCCGGCCCACTTAAACCACAGACCTTCCGCACTTGAAAAAGGCGCATTGCACGACCGCGCCACGGGGTGGTCGACTGGCAGACACAAGACACATGCCACATGGCACATGGCACATGGCACATGACACATGGTGTATGTCAGAGTGTGTGATGCACCGTGCCGCGGACCGCGAAGTAAACATTCGCCGGCCCGTGCCATTCGACTGGGCCTGGGCGGCACACGTGGCCGTGCCACACAACTCACGGTGCTGGCCAGTGGCCCCTGCCGCTGGAATCCGGCGTGCTGCAGGGTGGAAACACCGCCGCATTGAAAAGCCGTCAGTGCATACACGCTCTGCCGCCCAAGTAGCCGGCGAAGTAGACGGGGTCGCTTAGCTCATTCGACGCTACGGCCTGGAAGCTTAATATACTACCTATGCAACGGCTCTTCGTGTCGAGCGTCGGTACTCAGCGTCTGTAGTGACGTCATAAATTAGGGGCGGGGCGTGCGGTGCACACGCAAATACCAACCATGAGCGGCAGCGTTGTGAAAGGGAGCCGCCTTGGTTGAAGTCGGAGGAGCGTTGCCGACGCTCCACCCTCGCCTTTGGGCCGACAGCCGGTGAACGTTGCGACCAGGTCTGACCTCAGGTCAGGCCTGACCTGACTGACCTCTGGCCATACCCACCCCTCCAGGACGATAGTGTTCACCGGTATCCACGGATACAAAACAGCAGTTGACCTCTGAACGTGCAGATATAATCCACTGTCCCATTTTATGACGCCAGGACAAACGTTGAGAAGGGCGGCAACGATAGCAAAGTGGAGATGATGCGCTCTTTGCACTTACCTCTTGCATTCCGGCATACACCTCAGTTGTCTTCGTGTTATTCGCCTCTGAATTAACATTTAAACTATCACCCGTGCAAGGTAAGTTTCCCAATAAAATGGATCTGGGGTGGGTGGGGTGGGGATGAGTTGCGGTTGTTGGGACCTTCAAGCGCTTTCTGCCCGAGCGAGTTAGCAAGATCAAAAAGAACAGACACAATGCTTGTGACAGATCTCGGAATTAACAACGGGTTTTCATACCTTGGGCGAGAAGCCTTCACACTTTCAGACCTTGTTCGACTTCCGTTCCGGGCAAGTACTGTCACGGAGCACGTTAGGTCAAACTAACGATCTCACTGCTCAACTAGGTCAATTAGACCAGTTAGATCAGTTAGATCAACTAATGCCTAATGAAACAATGATCTCACTAAAGAAATTATGGATATTCTGCCCCAAATCAGCGAGCTCAAAGGAAAAAATGAACGCTAGACCCAAAACATCCTCAGTATGCTTCGAAGCTAATATTCACTCGAGATCAAATTCGTCAACAACGTCAACTGACTTTAGAAAGGTCGATGATCTACGCAAGCATGCTATACCAGTTGTGGAGTGCTCTTACTAGTTTTATCACATGTGGGTCACTATGCGATGGCATGCAATGAACATCGGACATTTAGGTGAAAAATACCGGAGTGCTCCACTGCGAAAAATCAGACTGAAGCGATCTGCTGAAGGCTTCGAATATATACCTTTTTAAATGTTAGGGGCTGCAACACCTACCTCATGGATAGGTGAAGCTAAATTCTGGGACTTGGGAAAGAACGACCATATGAAATGACTAGAGATGATTCCTGTGCCGAACAGTGAACAAATGCAAATAAGTGGCTGAAAGAACATCCTTAATTCCGCTTTACTTGCTGAGAAGTGTCATTAGGCTTGGTCTGCTGTCGGGCGTCTGGTGGAACCAGGCGCGACTTGCTAACCTGACGTCTGCATCACCAACAGTGCGGCGCCATCGCGACGATGGACGACATGAGCAGGAGGGGCTGCAGAGCTCCGTGCTGCAGACGCAGGTCTGCGCGTCACACTGACGCCGGTCGGGACGCTGCACTCCGACCGCTACCACCTCCCAGTAGAAAACCGTGGAGACACAAATACGTGGTTACCATGGAGACCACGGATGTGACGTGGTGTGGTGCGTCATCCCGGCGCGACAAGTGCAGCCATAGAACCTATTCATAGAACACAAATTGGAGGCGTGTCATGGAAAATGTTGCGGTAGAAATCGATACAAATCACAAATGAAGGAAAAGTTCCTAATGTGAAGCAAACTACATGACTTGGAACCAAGCACCACAAAATACGTAATCCGGTTTGGAAGGTGCGACGCTCGGATCGTGCCGATTCAGGTGGGCTCAGGTCGAGTCGTTCATGTGAAATTCCTTGGCAAAGGCACGAAAGTGGACTCGCTCAGGCTTCCCTGCCGGTCAAAATGAGGTCTGCAAGCAAAATGACGTTCCCAGGCCATAGTAGGACCATTCTGAAGATACGTGCGCATTTCTGAAATATTATAGTCTAAAAGTCTGTAGTCTGTAGTGGAAGAGGTTTACCTGCTTCTGTGTGGTAGCGATGTCCACATGTCCATGATAATAGCCAGGTGTGAAACGAAGCGCTTCCCAATATCTTTCTCGGACGATATACGTCACCAGGGGAGGGGCTTAAATAGCCATTAATGTGGTGCTAAAGCATCTACTTAGCAATCATCAAATTTTCGGCCGGGGAGGGTGCAATTACACATGCACCACATAAATTTCCTGCCTTTACCTAGAGGTTCCCATCTGAGTTAGTTACTTAGCTACTTCGGTTTTAGAGCGCCTCAACCACTGCGGTAATTTTGAGCCCAGTCGCTTTTTGATATACGACGGTAAAATTCATTGGCCAGAAACCTTAACAATAGCCGGATGACACTACATCAGAACGAGGTCGGACTTTAGAGGAAAATATGGCTTAAATATCCCGCTATCCCTGAAGGTTCTATATATCCACAGCAAATGCATCAGTCATATGCATTGGATACATGTTACAACTTGGCCATCCACGTAGAAGTGCACACGTCGGTAGCTCTGGTATGGTGGGAACGGGCGCACCTCCAATCAAGGAAGATCGGCGATATCAGTGCCTTATAGTGATGCACATCTGCATAGATGAATTGCCAAACGTATGCTGGCGCCGTTCACACGAACTACATTTCCGCAGTGTAGTACTTTGAAAGGAATACCACCCGTGAATCAGAGCGATGGTAGCTCCGTCGATTAATGCGGACGTGGTGGCTTTGATGGAGTTAGATTGCTCGGGCGGCGCATCGCTTCCCGTTAGTCTCTGTTAGTTCTCTGTTAGTCGCTGGATCTGTGTGGTCATTATCAGGCGCGCATCCAGGATTTTCCATGGGGGGTCCGGACCGAAAAGGGCACTTGACCGGCTCCAAAAGGGCACTTTGCGGCCCGGGGCACACTGGAAGGTTTGTTGACCGGGGAGGGGTGGCGAGTTAATTCCATGCCGCATCGAACAGGAAAGAGCACAGGGGAATGTCATTTTTAGGCAAAAGGGCAGTTTTGGGCCAAAAGGGCAACCTTTGGCACAGGCGGGACACATAAGGCAGGTGATTTTGGGGCTAAATTTGGGACATTCCGGCCAAGAGGGCACTTTTCGGTCAAAATTTTGGCCCAAAGGGCACTTTTGGCCAAAAGGGCACTTTTGGCCAAAAGGGCACTTACGGCCAAAAGGGCACTTCGGTCTCATGGGCGGGCCGGGCCCCCTGCCCCCCCCCCTCCGGTGCGCCACTGGTCATTGTCGAAGGTGCACCCACCGACCAGAACCGACATCGCTAATGCGTGAGGGAAACTCTATATCGCAGCGGCGGCGAAACGCTTGATGACCGCGGCTATTACGTCTGACGGATGTGCCGAAGCAGACCCAGGCCGAACAACAAGTATGATGAGTCACTGGTAACGCCACAATAAATCGGCCCTTCCAGACAGTGTAATAAACAGGTCGAAGTGCTCCTGCGGTAATTTGGAGTTGAGTGCGCTGGGCTTGACATGATTGCACATAAAATAAACGGCTGTCGACAGACCGCGTTTGCGAACATGAAACGTGCATCAAATCGGTTGCTGCAGAAGCAGCTAAAATAGAATCAAGGCAGCTTCCGGTTGCTTTTGCGATCGCTCCGTATGAGCGAATAAAAATAAGAACTCATATTGTACATTTGTTATCGTAGATGTTTGCTACGTGCTTAACTGTTATTTGCTACGATCAACAAAACGCAACACTCAACCATACGAAAGGTGGTTACCAACCACAAATTTTGTGTGGAAACCATTTATCCCAGTGCATAATCTTCACAGTATTTCCTTTTGCACACCGCATCACTGATTGTGTATTTGTGTATATTTGTACGTATTCAACTTACATGTCGACGGAGGTAGCTTCTAATTCCACAAAAAGTTGCTGGTGTAAAGCTTGAACTGGCAGTTCATGCCAACATACTTACCCCCTCTCCCAAAAAGACTTACTTACCCCCTCTCCCAAGGTGACTTACTTACCCCCCCCCCCCTCCTAAGAAGACATACCTTGTACCCACCTTGGGCGCGAATGATCAACCCCGGTCGATGCGCCCTAAAGCCCAAATAACTAAACCAAACTAAACTTGTACCCCTTCTCCCAAGAAGGCATTTTCGCCACCCTGTGGTAACCGAGATACATGTATGAATGTACGTTTACATAACATACCCATCATATGAATGTTGTATATGTAATATAGTCATATATGTCGTACTGCTGAGCGAAGCTGTTTTGAAAAACGAGCAGCAACGCTCTGGAACGAAGAGCGCAATCATCATGAACCATCCTTCATCGAAAGATATACAGAGGCAGGAGTAAAAGACACAGACCGGGACTTTGTCAACAAAACGGCCGTGACACAACGACCTTCCAACACGCCGGGCGCCGCAAAAAGGACGCGACGCAGAACACCAGCCTTTCGCGAGCCAAGAGAAGCCTGACATCGGTTTCCATCCGCGCCCACTCGTGCATCATTGCCTGTGGGGGCCATTGTCGCCTCGGGCCCATTCCGTGTCCGAGACGGCGCGGCCGTGATGGTAATTCGCTCTGTGTCTCGGTCCCACATAGCATCTGACCTAAATCGTCCAGGGGCGTAGCGATGCATTTATTTGGAAGACGCGAAGGAGTCGACCCACTCCTGAATACTTTTTCACCTGCGGCATTGGGCTTGTTGGAAAACAGCCTTGGATCGCATGGAGTCTGAAGCTCATTGAGCATCCCAATCATTTTGGCACCATCCCATCCTCGAACACGGCGGTCTCACGTGGCACCATGTGGTGCCATATGACACCGTAGTGGAGGACCCAATGGCCGCCGGTGGTGCTAGTTCTCCGCGGCATGGTCCGGTGCGGTGGATGGTTCCTGGATGAGGTAGTGGAGGAGCCGACGGTCGCCTGTTGTGCTAGTTCTCCGCGGCATGGTCCGGTGCGGTGGATGGTTCCTGGATGAGGTAGTGGAGGAGCCGACTGTCGCCGGTGGTGCTAGTTCTCCGCGTCACGGTCCAGTGCGGTGGATGGTTCCTGGATGAGGTGGCGGAGGACCCAACAGCCGCCGGTGGTGCTAGTTCTCCGCGGCACGGTCTGGTGCGGTGGATGGTTCCTGGATGAGGTGGCGGAGGACCCAACAGCCGCCGGTGGTGCTAGTTCTCCGTGGCATGGTCCGGTGCGGTGGATGGTTCCTGGATGAGGTAGTGGAGGAGCCGACGGTCGCCTGTTGTGCTAGTTATCCATGGCACGGTCCGGTGCGGTGGATGGTTCCTGGATGAGGTGGCGGAGGACCCAACAGCCGCCGGCGGTACTGGCTCCGGCCGTCGTGCTCGTGAGTGTCGCCGGGTCGTCGCGTGACGGACGGTTAGAGAGTGACGCAGCCAGAGCGTGACGCGAGCGTCGCGACCGGCCGGCGCGCTGCCGCTCGTGACGGACACGGTCAGCACGAACGGCCGCTCTCCTTGTGTGACCACTTCTGGAGGGCGTTACGCCGCGTTACGGCGCTGCGTTACGCCGCGTTACGGCGGTGCACCGCGTGACGCGGCTGGGACCCCGACAGCTGGTGCGATCCTGCCATGTCAGCTGGTGGGAAGCTGCGGAAAGCTCGTGCTCGCGTAATAGCCGGCCAGAGTGGCAGCTGAATGCTGACTGACGTGGAACGGGGAAGAGGGCTACATCCACCCCGACCAGTATGAAACATACAATGAACCTCCGCTCAATCCGCGGGAGTGTCAGTGAAAGCACTGGACGGATTTGTGCGGAAAACCTTCGTGAGCGACACACAAAGCCATTGGTGTGAGTCCGAAGTAACCGAAGCCATACACACTCCACGACTAGGTAGAGTTTATTCTAGTTCTGTCATTAGTCACATCCCGAAGTATAAGACGCATGCACGTGGCTGCATAGATGCAGATGAATACAAAGGATGAATACTACTGCCACGTTGGAGTTACAAATTGTAAACAGGAAGCAAGAAAAAAAAGGATAAAGAGCAGGACGGAAACAAGACGAGAAAGAGAAGAAAAAAAAAAAGAAGTTGGGTAATCCAAACGTACAAAAGACTGAGATTGAAAAGAACTTGGCCTTGCTTTCACGACGGTTTGCGTCGGACCCGCGTGAAGGCTGTGCGCTGTCAGGCTGTAAGTGAGTTGCGTCGGCCGGTCCCATTGTCACCAGGGAGACTCGCGTGCTGGGATGTCGTGCGTGACTCGCTGCTGCGCTGTGTGCCGGCCGCCTGTCGTGTGCTGGGCTCGAGCATTCATCACCTGCTGGCCGGGAGTGAGATACGACGCGCACATGGGCCTGGTGGGCAGACCGTGGCGGCGAGATCACACCAGAGCCGCACCGCCAGGAGAGGTGTGGCGGCGAGATCACACCAGAGCCACACCGCCAGGAGAGGTGAGGTGTGGCGGTGATATCCGCACTAGAGCCACACCGCTAGGAGAGATGTGACGGCGAGATCACACCAAAGCCACACCGCCAGGAGAGATGTGACGGCGAGATACGTACCAGAGACACGCCGCCAGGAGAGGTGTGACGGCAAGATCACATCAGAACCACACCACCAGGAGAGGTGTGACGGGGAGATCCCACAGCCCACACCGCTAGGAGAGAAGTGACGGCGAGATCACACCAGAGCCACACCGCCAGGAGAGATGTGACGGCGAGATACGTACAAGAGACACACCGCCAGGCGAGATGTGACGCATCAGAGCCACACTGCCAGGAGAGATGTGAAGGCGAGATAACAGTCGAGCAGCGCTCGGGAATTGTACACGGCCGCGGCGGCGGGCTACGGCAGCCCTCTGGGCCAATCAGTGGTGAAGCCAATCCTCGGCGACTCTCGTGGTATCTAGCGAACTACGTGGAGTGAGAAGAACGAAATGTGTGGACGGGCAGCAGCAATACTGAAGTTACAATTGGTGATCGCGCGTGGCATGCAGGCTACACACACAGAATCGTGCCATTCTTGCGGGCACATTGAACCCTCCCATCCCCCTTCTCCTGCCGAGAGGCTTTTCATGGCCAGTGACGCCAGTCGCTGCCCAATAAATCCGGTTAACCCGGGGAATATGGCCGCATGAAATCGTCCGGCTTAAGCGGGTTAGATGCGAGCAGTTAACCCCATCCTGGCTGGAGGTCGGGCAATTAGCGCCGGCATGTGACACCGCGCCCGGACACGTCCGCTGCCAATGGGCTCGTTACGCGGCCGTTCGGTGCCACGACCGGCCGACTATCTCGACCCCATCGCGGCACGGCACTATCTCTGCCTCACCGCGGCACGGCACCACCTTCGACAACATCGCGGCACGGCACTACCTCGGCCCCACCGCGGCACTATCTCTGCTCCACCTCGGCACGGCACTATCTCGACCCCACCGCGGCACGGCACTACCTCGGCCCCACCGCGGCACTATCTCTGCTCCACCGTGACACGGCACTATCTCAACCCCACCGCGGCACTATCTCTGCCTCACCGCGGCACGGCACCACCTCGACCCCACCGCGGCACTATCTCTGCTCCACCTCGGCACGGCACTATCTCGACTCCACCTCGGCACTATCTCGGCCCCACCTCGGCACGTGCGAGGCTCGTGCACGGCCGAGCGGCCGCGGCGCCGGCACAGCTGTCGCCGCCGCCGGCGCCCGTGACGTGCTCCACGCCCGCCGCAGCTTCACCAGCGCGCCACAGACGCCGCCCGCGGCACCTCTGGCGCAACAGGACGTCGGCGCGGGTGGCCGCACGTCGCGCCGTGTTTGCGCTGGTCGGGGCGAGAGTACACAGCCGCCGGCCGGGTCGTCTGCAGGCCGAGCCGCCCCACGCGTCGCCGCTCACGGCCCGGCGGACGCGATTTGTTTCACCGGTCGCCGGTCGCCGGTCGCCGGTCGCCGGCCGACCGCTATTGATTGTCACGGGACGGAGAGGAGGCTGAGGAAACTCCAGGGTGGGAGACTCGCTCCTCTCCGCCAGCACGATGCGCCGGCTCCGTCAGCATTCCACGTGTTTCGCCTGATGGAGACGATTGGTGGCGACAGTGAAGCGTCGGATTCGCCTCACTCCCGCTTTCCGGTTAGACCTCACCACCAAGGCCAGTGCTGGGAGCGGCTGCGATCTCTGCAGCCGCGATGGCCGTCCGATCAACACGCACACAAATACACACAAATACACCCAAACACACACAAACACACACAGACACACACAAACACAGACGGTCCGGAGGGCATCGGCGAGACGCTGTCGAGCTGGGCGCACGCTCTTGTAACTGACCTGCGCTGACGACGGACGCCGACATGATGGTCAGAGCCAGGGTCAAGGTCAGCAAACGTCGCGTGGAGCCCATCTGAAAACAGGTAACTTCGTCAGAACGCATAGTGCGCTTGTTCTACACGTGTGAACGATATAGAGAATGTGCGTATGTGCGGTAAGGTGATCAGACTTAAGAAGAGCCACAAGGATCAATCCAGCATAAGTCCGAAAAGTACCATCACCCTGGCAGAAACACATTCTTAGTTCACTTTTCGATAAAAATGTTCTATTCGAACAGCTTGTACTGAATGTTGGTCACGGGGCCGGCAAGTTGTCAATATCGTCGGGGGACCAATATACGGAGGCAATGAGGGGGCCGAAACCGATTGCAGGGCTCGCCCAGAGGTCCATGCTAAAAATATGGATAATTGGGTGGGGGCAAGCTAACAATTTCTGGGGAAAACGTCCCCACGAAAGCATATAAATCGACGCTCGAAGTTAGTCGTCATGTTGGTACGTTGAGCAACCACCACGTTCCCACGCTGCGGTGCTCCCAGCATAATCGTTCTGGTCGTTAGGAAACAACCAGCATTGTGGTGCCGCCCTGAGGGCCACGGGGCACCGGTTCTCAACAGCTGCTCTTTAAGCTGAATATTACATCCCTAAGAGTTGCGCGGAAAGAATGAGTTGTTGGTCCGAGAGTCAAGATGAAAGATCGTCCAGGTGTAGGTGCTAAAAATCATTTCGGGTGCATATTGCAAACGCATTATATTGATCCCTCCCACTCACCTTCCTAACAAAAGCAATTTCGTTAGTTTATGAAGCTATAAAGTGAGCAGACTTAATAAAAGCCATACGGGCCAATCCAGGCTAAGTCCGAAAAGTACCACAGCCCTGGCAAAAAGACACTCTTCAACCTAGCCAACGCTACATCCCAAATTCCAAAGAATATATCCTCCAACATCCCTCACACTCATCAACGTCTATCTACCTTACCTATTCAGCCCTATTCACTGGGCCTCATGTAATACATGCGACTTCAGTGTCCTACCAATAATTTTCAGATCCATCCATACCTGCTTAAATGGGCCTGCACAGTGCACACATACTTAGAATAAACTTCACCACATCCACCACCACTTAGAACTGAAAAACAAGATTTTGCAACATAAAAAGTTGTCCACCCTATTATTAAATGCATTCAATGAGGGACTCCCCAGGACTTTAGCAAGCAGACTATTCCACTGATCAACAATCATTTGACTGAAGACCTGTCGTCGTTTAAATGTTCGACACCTTGATTTGTCTAACTTGAATTGATGATCCCTATGTGATAGTCTAAATAAAATGGCAGCATTCAGATTGAACTGAGATCAGCTTGATTGAATGAAGTTGGCTGCATCATTGTGACATACCCATTCAGTGTAGGATCTAGAACTGATACATGCCTTGAGATTCAAGGTGAAAACCTATCTAAGTAGAAAACAAGATTTCACAAGTCTTGGTTCTGGAGGGAGACCTAAGCAAGTGCGCATCACGCATGTAGCACAAGTCCATCTAAGGATCCCGGCCCGACAGCCACGCTTTTGAAACCTTATATCTTTTGTCACATTGACCCATTGTCATGTTCACTGAGAGCTCAGAGTCAGACGTGCTCTTTTAATGTTCACTGTTACCGATTTTTACATCAGCACTCTTCACGACGCGACCTTAATCTTTGTTCAGCGAGCATTTCGCTCTCGTGTAATCTTCCGAGTAGCGTTTCACGTTGCAACGCAGCATTTTAAGCCATATTTGCTCACTGAAAGCTAGATCCGCTCGTTTCATGTTAAGGTTTGTTCGCTTCATTGCAATATTTTTCCTCAACTACTCTCAATCCGTGTTCAAAGAAAGTAGCTCGAAGCTGCACTCTCGCGATCGGGCAGCTTGCCATACATCCTGTACCGTAGCCGGCCCTCTCCGTTCGTCCGGGACGGCAGCTGGCTCCAGTGCTTGGTTTGTATCCCAGAGTTCCGAGTTCAGTTCCAGGCAGGGATCTAATTTCTGCCTTTAGCAATGCACTTCAGTGAAGATTCCAGTGCACTGCGGCACTTGTCCGTGGCCGCCCAGTGCCCCTATACTCCCTATGTACTGCGGTACTTGGCCCCGTTAATACAGTGCCCCTATACTCCCTATAAACTGGCTCACTTATCCCCCTAGTCCAGTTCCCCTATATTCCCCATAGACTGCGACACTTCTCCTCGTTAGTCCGATGCCCCTATACTAGGGTGGATCGAAAATTATAAACCAACTTCCGCGGGGTCAAAACGCGTGCGCGTGAATGTTCATAGACGGAAAATCGCGGCTAAACATTTTTCAAAAATATTCTAGATACCGCGCACGAAACGTTTTTGAAACGGTTCTTAGCCCCGCCAAGCGTTGAAGTCTCCATTAGTATTTGCCTTGTTATAAGAACATAACACCATAAGTCTTGTTCACGCTATTCCCCCACTAATTCTCGGCTACCGTTGCCAAGCTTACTAGTGTCTGCATGTCTATAACACCGAAGCTTTAATTATGTAATTAACCGTCAGCAACAATTACGTGATTAGAGGTGCACAATATTTACATTTTCGGCCACGTTTTCAGTTTTGCATAACAAGAGATACGTTCAACCGAGGTTTATATCAGTTATTGCATTGCAGTTTTCGGAAACTTGTGATCACCACCATCTATGTAGGAACATAAATACGAGTCTGCTTAACTCTGTACTTGCAACCATTTAAACACACCATATCAACTAAACCATCATTTCAATCATCAACAGACGTCCTGAATATCGGCTGTGCGTTTTGTCTAGGAAACACTTTCAACTTTCAACGCATGGCAATAGATTATGGTACCAAATCCATGGCGACAGGTCACCTCAGAATGGCGAAGCTGAACTCAGGAACGACCGGCTCCCTGAAGCCAGCTGTAAAAGTCCTTCTTTGTATCCATCACCGGAAGATCGGCTCTGGACCGTGCTTTGGCCAGAATCAGAGCATGGCGTGCCGAGTACCCGGCCTTCTTCTGTGCCGCATCTGTCACCTCCTTTACCCAACGTTCCACGCCTTGTGAGTGACATGGAAATGCGCTGAAGTCCATGGGGTTTCCTGCACATTGCACAGCCGCTGTGATTTCCTCGTCTGACATGTCCATGGTCAGTGGTAGCTCTGTTGCATTTGTCCAGTCGATCATTTCTTGGTAGTCATCGGCATCGAAGTTGATGTCCGGAACGACGAACTGTCTGATGTCATCCGGGTCATCGTCCTCGCGTCTCTTGGCTCGGCACATCCTGATCCGCTCCACGGCCGCCACCCTCGTCTCCTGTCGGCTGTCGGTCAGCATGGCGGCGAGGATGTTCTCACTGTGTGCCCAGAACCCGTTGCGTTTCAGAACCTTTTGCACAATGTTGCGGTCATCTTCAGGCAACTTCCTCGACAGACGGATCAGTTCGAACAAGTTTTTAGCTCCATCACTGATGTGTGTGCGAACTCTGTACATAAACCACCCAGGGACGTACTGGTTCAGTATCATGAACACCACCCTCACTAGCTTCGGCGTTGGCGACTCCGTCGACACGGACAGGCGGAGGATCCTGTTCGCCAGAGTCACCCAGCGGGCCTGATGGATTGGACCAGGGTCTGCAGACAGCACACGCTGGAGGACTTGTCCTGGTCCTGCTTGGACTGCCATGCACATGTTGCACAGGTACTGCTGGTCTTTGTTCATCTCCTTCAGAACATCGGCTGGAATGGGAGGCACTTGACCCCTCACAGGCTTAAACTGAGAAAGGGGCAGTGCAGTCAAATCACCCTGAATGGCCTTACCAATCGGCCCTTTGAAGGAGGACGGGCCACTCGTCTCGCCATCAGCGTCCTTGAACACGTGTCTGAGCGTCAGTTCGTTGGTGTGTATGCCGCAAATAGCTTCCTGGAGAGGACGACCAACACCCAATTCAATCCTCCTGTTAACACCGCTATTGCGGCCTGTATTCACCGATGTGCCGTCCGACCCTATCACCACTGGATGGGCATCATTTTCCTGAATGACAGCCAACATCTCTTTGGCTATGTCCGCAGCACCGGCGCTCTGTGGAGACACATGGTCGACGTACCGGTGGCCTGGTTCAGCAACGACTACTTCATGCAGTTCTTTGACCATCTTGTTCTTGTTACCCACTCTATTCAGCGTTATATCTTCCCTACCATCATAATAAAATCCCACCAGGCGATCACGTCGGTTTTCCTTTGAGCTCTCATCCACTTCCTTCTTACCCCATTTGTCTCTCTGTCGCCGGATTTTATTGCGGTCAACCAGCTCAGCCTTGCTGTTGCGTGTGATTATCCCATAATCTACTAGAGCTGCGTTCAGCAAGCCGGCACCGGAGCGGTCAGAGGTACCATACCGATCACACATTCGCGAGAAGTTGGGAAGCTGTCGGCGGTTTTGTCCTCCACTACCACAGACGTCGTCATCAGAGCTTAGCGAATCAGAATAGCTAGCACCAGCCTCCTCCACACCATCCATTTCAGAGTCCTCACTGCTCTCTTCCACGTCTGCGTCCATGTCACTGAGCTGCTTCGCCTCTGAACTCTGCTGCACGCCCTTTTTGTCACGTTAGAGGGGTTAGTTGCGACACGTTAGAGGGGTCCGCGCCAGCTGCGGAGTCCGACGCGCGTGGTGCTATCTTTTTACGTGCCATGCTTCAATCAATGGAGACTTCGACGCCTGGCGGCGAAGAAATGTTTTTGAAAACGATTCGTGCGCGGTATCTAGAACATATTATATATTTTTGCAATCGTGTTGTCTTGTCTCTACCGATGCACGCGCACGTGTTTTGAGCCCGCGGAAGTTGATTTGCGAAAAAAAAGTTGCATTCAATCCACCCTACCCTATACTCCCTAGTCCGATGCCCCTATGCTCTCTAGTCCGGTGCCACATCCTGAACAACAATTAAAGGGTTTGACTCCTTGCGGGTCGATTCATCCATGAATAGGAACGTTGCATAACAACACAAACATTTAGTATTCTTAATAAGTAGTGTGTCAAAAATAGCAATAGTATCGTGGATGCAAAATGTTGAAGGTAACTGTATGGCTGCACAAAACAGGTTTGTGGGTGCGCAAAAGAGGCTTGGGGTGCATGTGCGCCCAAAAGCGGGTGCTAAATTATACCTCTGAAGAAAACACTTCTCTTGCTGATAACAGAGAGAGACAATTGACCTTGGTGGCTCTCCCTTGGCAACAATACTGCGCACTGCTCCAGAGCCTGCTGTGCCGACGAGCCTGCTATACCGATTGGCCTGCTGTATTTACGAGCCTGCTGTCTTGACGAGCCTGCTGTGTCGACAAGCCTGCTATACCGACGAGCCTGCTGTCTTGACGAGCCTGCTGTGTTGACGAGCCTGCTGTGCCGACGAGTCTGCTGTGTTGACGAGTCTGCTGTATTTACGAGCCTGCTGTGTTGACGAGCCTGCTATACCGACGAGCCTGCTGTCTTGACGAGCCTGCTGTGTTGACGAGCCTGCTGTGCCGACGAGTCTGCTGTGTTGACGAGTCTGCTGTGCCCACACGCCTGCTGTGTTGACGAGTCTGCTGTGTTGACGAGTCTGCTGTGTTGACGAGTCTGCTGTGTTGACGAGTCTGCTGTGTTGACGAGTCTGCTGTGTTGACGAGCCTGCTGTGTTGACGAGCCTGCTGTGTTGACGAGCCTGCTGTGTCGACGAGCCTGCTGTGCCGACAAGCCTGCTGTGTTGACGAGCCTGCTGTGCCCACACCCCTGCTGTGTTGACGAGTCTGCTGTGTTGACGAGCCTGATGTGCAGACAAGCCTGCTGTGTTGACGAGCCTGCTGTGTTGACGAACGTGCTGTGTAGACGAACGTGCTGTGTAGACGTGTGGTGTTCATCGGCGCAACAGTCAGCAGGCCGATCTGAATATTCCCTATGCGGCTCGGACAGGAGGCTTACTAATCGTTGCCGACACAGTGCAGCATTGGCAGACTAAAGTCACCCCAATCGCTAACATGGTAGAGTAAGGTCACCCCAATCATGGCAATCGCTGCCGGCACAGTGCAAGATTGACATACTAAGTTACCCAAATCACGACAATGGCGGCAATCGCAACAATTACAGCAATCGCGACAATCACGGAAATCGCGGCAATCGCGGCGCAGACAGAACGACAATCCGGCCACGTAAGACAGGCCTAAACTTTGCCGAATGTCGATTAGCCCACATTTACTTCAAAAGCTTAAGCTTTAATGCCGTCTGAGTGCTTCGTGGGCGGGACACCTTGCCATTTGGGAGTGCTAGTGGGAACTTCCGCCCGGGCCAGTGGCACCAACGTTCATACCGGACACCACCACAGTCGGCACCGGCACGTGCTGCACGTGCTGCACGTGCCGCACGTGCCGGCTGGCCGGTGACGTTAACGTACTAGCTGTTGTTGTTTCCCCGCCAACCCCACAATCATCAGATACGCAACACATGATAAACCATGTCCTACCTTATCCGCCGCGTGGAAAAACACCTGAGAGGGCTGAAACGCATGTTGAATCTTAGTTATTGGCGTGACACTTCACATGACATTGCATGTGGGTGGAGGAGAGACATCATTGCGGAGTAAATCGTTGCATGCATTTGTGACGTATTTAGCTCAGTTTTCCATTAGATTTGGTTGATGTTGGCAGTCATATGACTTCACATCTCGGTATGACAGTGGCATGCCGAAGGAGAGGGGGAAAAGTGTAACCCCCCCCCCCCTGAAAGGCTGTGGGCCCAAGAATCGTGCCGGATTTATAAAATTGTGCCGAGACATCTAAAATTCGGTGTGTGTTAGCGGGGCAGTGTGTGTTGGCTTGGCGAGGGAAGCATGTGTTGGTATGCCGGGGGCAACATGTGTTGATATGACGAGTGCAGAATGTGTTGCTATAATGGTGCAGTAGGTGAGGTGTGACAGTGTATATGTGTTGGTATGGCGAGATAGTGTATGATGGTATGGCGGGGGCAGCATGGGTTGGTATGGCGGGGAGCAGCGTGTGTTGGTATGCCGAGGGCAGCATGTGCTATGACTGGGGCACCGTGTGTTGGTATGCCGGGGGCAGCATGTGTTGGTATGGCGGGGCAGCATGTGTTGGTATGGCGGGGCAGCATGTGTTGGTATGCCGGGGCAGCATGTGTTGGTATGCCGGAGGAAGCGTGTGTTGGTATGGCAGGGTGCTACGTGCTGGTGTGACGGTGCAGATATGTTGGTATGCCGGGGCGGCGTGTGTTGGTATGCCAGGGCAGCATGTGTTGGTATGCCGGGGGCGGCGTGTGTTGGTATGCCGGGAGCATCATGTGTTGGTACGGCGGGGTGGTGTGTGCCGGCGCGGCAGCAGAGCCTGCAGGCGCCACACCCAGCCCAATATGTGGCGGCTGACGTGCAGCGGCGGCGGAGCGCTTGTCTTATTCATTCAGACCACGTCCGTCGTATCACTTGAGAGGCGGCCGGGGCGCGGCGACGAGCACACACAGACCGCGCCGCCCGCCCAGAGCACACACACACACCGGCGGCGAGCAGGGCCTCTCGCGCGCTGAGTGTGACACGTCGTCCACAGGCGTTCGGATGGCATCCGCATCCGACATCCGACGGCATCCGACGTGGCCGTGGAGCCGCTATCCACAGATGTAGACGTATGGAGAGCATCCACAAGGTAGACGTCGAGTTGGCATCCAGACACAATGAGAGGACATGGGTGCTGGACAGAGGACATTCACATGTGTCAGGATGACATGGCGTATGACAAGGGTGCGCAGGGATATTAGCAATATTGTTGGCGGTGGCGGTGGCGGTGGCGGTGGCGGTGGCGGTGGCGGTAGTTGTAATGTTAGTGATAGCAGTAGCGGTAGCAGTAGCGGTAGCAGTAGCAGAAGCGGTAGCAGAAGCGGTAGCAGAAGCAGAAGCGGTAGCAGAAGCGGTAGCAGAAGCGGTAGCAGAAGCAGAAGCGGTAGCGGTAGCGGTAGCGGTAGCGGTAGCGGTAGCGGTAGCGGTAGCGGTAGCGGTAGCGGTAGCGGTAGCGGTAGCGGTAGCGGTAGCGGTAGCGGTAGCGGTAGCGGTAGCGGTAGCGGTAGCGGTAGCGGTAGCGGTAGCGGTAGCGGTAGCGGTAGCGGTAGCGGTAGCGGTAGCGGTAGCGGTAGCGGTAGCGGTAGCGGTAGCGGTAGTAGTGGTGGCGACAGTGGCTGTGTCGGAGGCGGCAGAGGCGGTGGGGAAGGCGACTGCGATGGTATCAGCAGCGGCGGCCGAAGCGGTGACAGTGGCGACCGTAGAAGGGGTGGTGGCGGAGACGGCTGCGAAAGTAGCAGTGGCGAAGCGGCGGAGGTAGTGGCGGCGGCGACGGCGGCGCTAAAAGCGGCAGCCGGCAGAGGTAGCGTCGGCGGAGGCAGCGGCGGCGGTACTAGCAGCAGCAGCGCGGCGGATGCTCGTGCCAGTTGACTCGTTCCACACATCCGACGAATGCAGGCAAATTATCCGGCCGGCCGCCGCTCGTCGGGCCTCACTGGGATGTGACGACGCTGAAAATAGGAGTCGCCCACCGCACCAGTGGGCGAATGCGGGCACCCGCATTCGGAGGTGCCCGGTCCCCTGCCCCCTGCCAGCTACTGCCAGCCGGAGCGGCGCGGTGGGTGTAACGCCCGCAAATGGTGATCAGCAGCGGGATTGCGACACACTGATTTAGGGTTGCTTTCAAGCAGGCTCTCAGACCTTAGCTCTGCCTTTGACAGCCAGACACCACGCGGGTTGAACAACGCGTTTGGAATTCGAGGTAATGGATATTGTGTCGGTCGCTAATATTCCATCGAGAAAATGCAGAGCCAGGCGTGCATTGTGCCGGACTGCTGGGGTGCAATGGGGGAGGAGCTCACGAGTCCTGAACCACCGGTTGCTTCACCTATGAACTTTCACGCCGGGTACTACTCGTTCCATGGTTGTAGGCAATCTAATTCAGGAGTGAAGCTGTTCAGACATTGCCAGCGATGCAGCCGGGAGCCACGGTAGTCCCGGGAGAAGCACACTTCTGCCGCACCAGAGTGCATACTCGTGCCAAAAGATCGCCCGCTATGTAACAGAGTCTACAATCTCGTGCCAAAAGATCGCCCGCTATGCAACAGAGTCTACAATGTAGACTCTGTACGTAGACTCTACATACTGATGCATTCCCAAAAAATATATATCCAGCCGAGTGCCATGTCTTCGTTGAACACATCTCATTTTCTCTAGATATGTCGGTATTTACATTCCATACTTTGGCAACCACCGACGTATGGTGCCGGGTCGCCATCACACCCGTGACGATGGTGATCATTTCCTCATTGGATGCATCTTCTCGTTGGACACATTTTCCCACTGAACACGTCTCTTTGTTGGACACATTTCCCCTCTGATGCGGCATACCGCAGTGACAGCCTGCAGCCGGTACGATCACTTGACGGCGCAAGTCCGACACACGCAAAACTGCGGAGTTGTACCGCAGCTTTGTGTGTTTCCGCAGCTACACATATGCGAGGATTCGCTTCAAAATGCAAACAGCATGTTCGGGCCCATGCGTCAAAGAGCATTTGACCTCCGTTCAGCAATACTTCTCCACTGGGATCAGGGCATGTCCCGTGGCCGGCATCTGCCATCCACTAGAGGCAGGGGCGAGACCCGATGCCGGCATTTGCCACGGTTTGCCGCCAGCACGGCTTACATTCAATTTTCCCAGCTCGACGAAGCCTTCCTCCCAAAAGGAGGTACATTGATATGACTCCGCATCTCAATGTAGCCTTCGGATTTGATAAAAATGATCCCCGCTCAAAGTAGGGATCATTTCATGACTGGTGTGATCTGCAGTTTCTATCAATTATCTCTTCTAATATGCTTTGCAACAATCCAGTCGCAAAGAAACAAGATAAAATTATAAACCTGCTGCAGCTCCCTGGTCACGAGATATGTCTCCTCTCCGAGACGGAAGCGGATCACGCTAAAAGTAACAACACCTTTCAGAGATGACAGAATCTCAACAAGGACCATACATCGATGGTTGAAAATATATGAGCCGACTTTTCCCAGTAAAACAAAACACGATTAATTTTGATTATATATGTATATCGACATATCTATATGCATACAGGGCTCCAGCGACCACCAGAATACCACAGGGCTCCAGCGGTCACCACTGACGGCCACAGGACTCCAGCGGCCACCACTGACGGCCACAGGACTCCAGCGGCCACCGCTGACGGCCACAGGACTCCAGCGGCCACCACTGACGGCCACAGGACTCCAGCGGCCACCACTGACGGCCACAGGACTCCAGCGGCCACCACTGACGGCCACAGGACTCCAGCGGCCACCACTGACGGCCACGGGACTCCAGCGGCCACCACTGGCAGCCAGGACTCCAGCGGCCGGCTGCCGCCACCCCGGCCGCCGGCGACGGCCACACCGGCGCTAACGGCCCTGTTTTCCGGAAGCTATGATTGAGCTCCAGCACGGCCGACCAAAACAAACGCAACCGTCAGCAGTTGAGTCCTCTGGGACGGCGGCAGACGTGCCTGGCCGCTTCTGAAGCGGCCGTCTACTCCACATCCGAGACCGCATCGAGCATCAGCCGAAGCCGCACAATACCGACGGCCGTTGGCACTGATATCTGGTGCCCAGAGCACACGACACAATTCTACATGCGGAGGATAAGAATGTACGGATAATTATACTGGGACACCAACCGCGAGGAGCGCTCTCATTTTTCCTCAGCTGCAGCGAGTGGAACAGAATCAGTTGAAGGGCACCATTGGCTCAGATGATCACTCACGGATACCCGCATTTTGAGATGCCCTCACTTAATTAAAAATGACTTCACAGATCCAAATGGGCCATACTGGGATCCAAGGAATCATCTTGGAGCACAGGGGTGGTCTCTCATGTCCAGAAGTAGCCATCCAACCTGCATAAGTAGTTGCCAGAGTTCACATGGCACCACTGAACATAAAGCGTTGCTGACTATGACTGAGGGGCGTCCTTTTAGGTCCAGAGCCTAATGAAATTTGAGTACGGTGAAAAATATTCCCTGTCCCCTCCTCGGCACATATACACACACAGTAACGCTACGCACCCACTCCTAATAGGAATTTCCTCAACTGGGCTTGGGAGCTGCGTGTAAACAGAGGGTTGCAAAATTGTTTGGCCCGACAACTTTAGACCTGCTTCTACCTTCATGCCTTACCACGGCAATACACAAAGTAATAGTAAGTAAAGTAATAGTCGACCATGCCATTCATTGTTTTTAAGAGCAAAAACGAATTACAGCCAAGCTTAAGTGTATATGTTCGCATAGTGTTCCTCAACAGGTGGCTCGGTTTTAGCTGGGCCGTCCCGAGCGAAAATTGGTCATCCTTTGGGCTCAATTTTCTCGAATGTTCCAGGGTCCTTATGGGGTTCTCTTAACCCGCGCCGTCTCTTCGATGAGATCCTCACACCCCGTCTCGGGGGGCGGGCGGATAGTAACCTCCTCTAAAACCCAAACTAAGTTTCACGAAAACGAGAGGTTTCATCGGAAAGCTCTCGACGAGTAGGGTCCGGATCCCCCCCCCCAGAACAATTGCCCCCCAAAAAGTGATGCCACCAGGGGTGCTTTATTTTCACGACTTTTCAAGACTTACACTATGCTCTGGGGAGTTCATTTTGGGAGTTAAATGAAAAAATATTTTGAATGAGAAAAGGACAGCGAATTCTATCAGGGCCATAAAATGTTTTGGCCCCAAAAAATAGTCTTGATATTTTTTTCAAATTTCAAAATTTTGAGTTTTCAAGTTTTTTTTTCATTTTCATTTTCCAATTGGTAGAGCATAACGAGAAACGTTGTTGGAAGTTAACTTGCACTTATAAAAAATGCTTACTTTACCCAGGATCTTCTATTTGAACTGCAATTGGCAAATATGGAAAATTTATATGTAGACAAAAAGAAAAAAGAATGAAAAATTTCACTCGTACGTTTTGTTGCATCCCTAAAGATAAGTAAACGCTGAAAGTTTCACTAAAATATCTGCATCCGTTAAAGCGTGACGACTGGTTGAACTTTTTTGGAGGTGACCTCACTTGACCTTGACTAACTCGTTGACCCTGGACCTTACTTCAAAATTTTGAAACAGTATGCCGAATTTATATGGGAAAAGGTATGCCAAATTTGGGCGCGCTACCGCGCGCCGTTCCTCCACTATCCGTTGAAAACCTGAGGGGCGGTTGAAGACCCCCGAGACGGGACGGGTTAAGTTTTAGATCGACACAAAACATATAGTTGCCCCCCCCCCGCAATTTTAGATGTATGGTAGCCACCAGAAGCGCAGCCAGAACATTACGACGGGGAATTCATTATTTTGTGATCCTATGTTCAAGGGACCCTACAGATCCAACCATACTCTCCAGCTCATAGCGGCCCTTCTGTTATTAGCCGGACCTTGAACTTCTCCAGTCTCCTTCATCGAGCTCAATCGAGATAATTTTCGCCGCACTTCGCACGTCGAAAACCGGAGCGACGGGTGCGGGATATAGCATCATTAACCCCTCTGGTTGCGCTACTGGTAGCCACCTCTCCTGCTCAACCTCTTCAGCTGCTCTTGGGTTCCATCTCCCACCTTCATCGTGGCCTCACCGCCATATGTCCACACAAACTTAATCCAAACCAACTACACCACATTCGCATCCATATACCATTTGGACAGTGTACAGGTCTCACTACACCGGCCACTTCAACTCGGAAAAAGCTCTATTGAACTGACGCAGATCAAGTGGCGGCATTCACACTGAATGCGATTTAAAGTCCAGCCACGAGAGGCTGACTCGGTTGAATTGCAGGTGTATGGCCTGAGCTGTTGCACACGGTTCACCGATGGCTGTATTTCTGGCACACAAAAGGTGGGCGGCGGACCAGTCCAGCCCTCAATACCGCCGCCGCCTGCTGCGGTGGGCGGATATCTGTAGGCGATTGTGTTCGACGTGTTGTGGCCAATGATAAATATCCGGGCTTTGACGCTGTTTGTGTGTCGTGTGCAGTTCACATATTCGAAAAGGCTGTAATAAACATGAATGCCGGACCCGCACAGCGCTTCATCACTCGCCCTTCGTGAAGTCAGCTGGCGCTGGCGCCGGCGCCGGTGCGCCCGCGCGGTTTCTTGGTCCTGGCTAAGCGGAAGTCTCCGTGTGTTCATGGTGTCTAAGTGCACCCAGACCGTGCTTAAGGTGTCGTGGAGTGGACACTGGAAGTGGTTTGGTGCTCTGACTGTGACTCCTGTCCATCTACTCAGTGTTTTCCACCTAGACGTGACACTTGTCGGTACGCCAGGTGAATCGCCAGCGTTCACAGACAGCACTGCGGCAGCCGATACGACCTCGCGCTCCGCCTCGAGGTCATGCGCGGGGTAAACGGAGCGAGCCGGAGCGATGGATATGCCATCTATATGAGGAACGGGCCATTGCAACTTTCGAGGTCTCCGCTCGGCCGTTCACCAGGGGAAGTGGTGGACGGCGTGTGGTGGCTTGGAATTCCGAGGGGGCGTGGCGAAACAAAGATGAAGATACACAGGCCGATACATGAAGATACGCGAAGATACACCGGGGCGTGGCGAAACGAAGATACACCGGCCGATTCTGGTTGTGAGAACCAACCGCGCACCGGCGCCACCTCGCCGGCGCCTGTCGGTCTGCTCTCCAATGAGCTGGAAGTGCCGGTGCGGCAGCCCCTAACAGATCAACTGCTCTCTACGGATCAACATTCAGTCGCTTCTCCCGAAGTTGCCGTGGACCAACATTCAGTCGCTTCTCCCGAAGTTGCCAGTCATTCGAGCTGGCCCGTCGCCGTGCCGTCCAGACGTCATGTGCTACACAGAGACATATCTGAGCCTGTGCACACCATCATTCCCCTGCTGCCTGAGCGGCTGCAGCCTGCAGAGGTGTGGCAGGAAACCAGTACGTATGCGGAACGGCGGCGGAGTGGCCGTGAGCATTAGTGACCGGATCAACACGGACGCAATTCTGAAATCACCTGGCGCCGATGAATTTCAGTTCACATGTCTCAATTCGCGCAAAAGTCGGTCAGACGTGTGTCGTCGCGATCGGCGATCAGTTGTACCACCCGCAGTCCACTCGGCATGGACAGACCACCGCCGACCACGACGACATCGAGCGTCGGTTGCAGACTGTAGTTGGCCGACATCCGGCACACACCACCATCCTCGTCCCTTCAATCCTGCCGGGGCGGCCAAGCTGGCTGCCCTGCTGGCCGAATTTGATTGCTGCTGTCTCGTCAATGAGCCGCCGTCTCGTCAATGAGCAGCTGTCTCGTCGACGGGTCGACATTCTTCAGCGGTGGGACTGTCCGGACAAATATCAATTATCAAGTCCTGAAGAATATCGCGTCCGATCGCCTGGTGCAGCTCGACTATGTGCGGCGCTGGACTGCGGAGACAATCGACTACACAGCTCGTCATTGCTGAGTGCGAACGGTGCTGCGTGTAATGAGGGAGCGAGACCGCCCTGCCGACCGTGTCGGGAGGTCGCGAGACCGGATGGACCCCAGTCAACTGCTGGCGGTCTCTGCCGCCGTCAGCTGGTGGCAGCTCATCAGCACGTGGCGCGGGCTGTGAGCTGCACTTCCCAGCCAAATGCTGCGGCTGCCGGAGGAACACGCTCCGATCCGCCACCTCAAAGTCGGAAACCCTGCACCACCGCGCCTGCCAGATGAAGCCAGTCACCTGATGTTTCAACGGCGTGCCGCTGGGTCCTCTGGAAGCGTCGAGTACAGGACCATCAGCGTCGCATCCCGTCGTGCAATAAGACGAGACATCCGGGATGACTTGATCCGCCGGTCGAGGAAGTGCCATCGAACAAAGCCTACCTGCCATCGAACAAAGCCTACCAACAGCAGCGACTGTCATCGGGTCAGAACGCGGTGTTGTGTCACCGGAAACATTACGGCAGCTCAGCTGAACGGACGTTTTGCTTGCGATGGGCCGTCACAACGGTCGCTGTCCTGTCAAACTCTGAACGATCGGAACGCCCTCTCCTCGGTGTCCGCATTCCGAGTGCGAATAGCGGACCGTTGTACATCGCTCCCATCACGCTTGACCCGCTCCACGCGACATTGTTCAACATACCCATCAAGGTGTCGTGAGTTTATGGCAACAAACCTGCGCCTGCTCTCATAACTGGTGTCCGATAATCGGACACACTTCTTTTGATTGCGACCAAAAGGGTTGCCCAAGAAACTGTTCCTGCTGCCTGGAAAATTCCGTGATATATCCTCTTCACAAAGTTGACGACTGGTCTAATACCTCAAATGTTCGGCTGATCACCAACGTCTCAGTCATTTGTAGGCTGATTGAGAAAGTCGGCCCTAGTCAGGCCACTACTTACATGAACACAACCACTTACTTGACACGCGGCAGTATAGATTTCTCCCACACCACTCAATCTTACTTCCATCACAGACCAACTTCTGTTGGGTATGGACAAATTTACATTTCCCTGCTGACACTGCTTGACATGAGTAATGCGTTTGATGGTGCATCGCACGATCCACTGTCATTAAAGCTTCAGCAGCTCCAGATTACCTCCGACTGGTTAAGATCCAGATGGAAGATCACAAGCAGCTCATAAAAGTGCCCGGAACAATGTTTGCACCTCTCGACATCCCGTTGGAACATTTGCCTGAGGTGCTCGTGTCGTTGTTGCTCAACATTTTTTCAAATTATGTGTCGCAGTACATTCCATCGAACGCCAATGAGTTTAACATACACATGGTTCGCTTTGCGGTCGACGTCCAGATTGCTTCCAAAGGCAAACGTCCTGTGTCACCGAGATGATGGCAGCAATGCAAGAAGTGCTCGACATTCTCATGCCCGGGTTCCTTCAGCATGGGATGAAGGCGAACTTATGCAGAACAGAGCCCATGTTTGTTGGAGACCGACATCAACTGGCCCTCCTGGACCCAACCAGCGACAGTGAGAAATATGGGCGTCATTATGGACGGAAGTCCGGCATGGAACCAGCACATCACTTACCTACAGAATAAATTGGTTCGGCATGCTTTTGAGACTGTTACGTGCTGTGCATATACTACCGGAGGCGATGCTTCCTGCTCAACGAATTCCTTTGTGATGTCCCACGTGCGCTGTTGCCTCCAAATGTATGCCAGTGCCATTTCCGTCCAACTGATTCCGATACAGCGCATAGTTAATTTTGTTGTCCCGAATCTCAACCGGGAAACTGAAATACGACCGAATCAGCGCTGCCCGTACAGCTGGGACTACCGACCACCAGCCAGCTGGCCTGTGTCCGCTGCACTGTGTGCTTCTTGACGTCGACGAGACGCCAGCTCCACTGTGACTTCCCATTTAATCATGATGCTGCACAGTGCCGTATTCGCCGGTCACACATGCTACATATAGCATACGTTAGAGGCGTTCATGGCGCTGGTACATCTCCTGTGCGGGCCACCAAGCTGCAGGGATATCTTCGCCTTTATATCGGCGTTGAATGTTATGTATCATTTGGATTGCCTTTTCTTTTTTTTGGAACTGTGATTGAAAGTGGAAAATGCAATTATAAAAGTGGATTGTGCCTAATTATTCAATATTAGTAAAAATATATAATAACCAAAATGCACCGGGCGTCACATTAATGCTTCCCGTATCGGGGTTATCGGATATTCCATAACCACAACTGTTCCAGCCCATTGCGTGCAATAGGCCAGGGAGTTTTTAAGGTCAACTTAGCTATTTGGTATGCGAACAAAATCTCGTTGAAACGGCATCATGCCAGGGTCAATCCTACCACAAAGATTCGCAACAGTAGTAAGAAATTGGCACTCAGAAAGAGCAAGGGCAACCACCAAGGGAGCAAGCAGCATTGTCGGACAGCGTCGGAAGTGGAGTGGTACGGCGGCCGGTATACCAGCCAATCAGTGAGAGCAGTTCATTAATCTCCGTCGAGATGTAGCCCGACCGCTGATTGGCCGCCGCTCGATGTGCGTGGTCTTGTTCCCCGGCCGACGAGCCGAGCGGTCGCTATTGTCTCTCGGCGCCTCGTCTGGGTGCATCGGTTCAGTACCCAGGGGGAGGAGACAAATTGGGACCAGAAACGAAGAGAGCGCAAAAAACCGTCGGCCGCAGTGCAGCCGGAAGGTAACCTAAGGTCAGGTTTGACGACGACGACAACAACGACCAGATATGTGATCCTTTGTTGACAGTGAGAGCCTCAGATGTCTGGTGCGCACAGCCTGATCTAATGTTTGGTGGTAAGAGGCAGGTTGGAAACAGAACCTTGGTACTTGTTTGGTGATTATCGGTTTGATGCGTCGACTGCTTTAGGTCATATGGCGTCGCCAGTCACTCACGCCAATCGGTCGCAGGCGGAAGAGTACCCATAGGCGGGACTCGAACTCATAACCTTTCGGTTGGGAGACGGGCTCATTACCTCTAGACTACTCACCCCCGAAGCATCATCTTCGATGTTTCCCATCCCGAACATTATCCTCTCCAGGAAAGTATCCACTCTTTTTTTGTCGACAGATTAAATGCAGCTGTCCTAAACTGACTGCAAACTTACTGTTGCCAGACGAACACGTCCGAAGCTGACTGCGAAGTACTAAAGGCAGATTTAACGTCGTAAACAGACTAGAATACATCCTCTTCCGATCGGAATTCCCCCACATTTTCCTTTCAGAATCCAAGATTCCAGCGCATAAATTCAACCCTGATGAGATGTCTCATACTGACAGCCATATCTCTAAACCAATGCTGACGGTCAGAGGTCTGACACCTATAGCCACAGGTCGGGACTGATGCTGACTGTCAGAGCTACAGCACCCTGTAGCTCTGACTCTGAGCTACAGTAGCTGTACATGTCTGACACCTACAGCTACAGGTCGGGACTAATGCTGACGGTCAGAGGTCTGACACCTACAGCCACAGGTCGGGACTGATGCTGACGGTCAGAGGTCTGACACCTACAGCCACAGGTCGGGACTGATGCTGACGGTCAGAGGTCTGACACCTACAGATACAGGTCGGGACTAATGCCGACGGTCAGAGGTCTGACACCTACAGCCACAGGTCGGGACTGATGCTGACGGTCAGAGGTCTGACACCTACAGCTACAGGTCGGGACTAATGCTGACGGTCAGAGGTCTGACACCTACAGTCACAGGTCGGGACTGATGCTGACGGTCAGAGGTCTGACACCTACAGCTACAGGTCGGGACTAATGCTGACGGTCAGAGGTCTGACACCTACAGCCACATGTCTGGACTAATGCTGACGGTCAGAGGTCTAACACCTACAGTCACAGGTCGGGACTGATGCCGACGGTCAGAGGTCTGACACAGATAGTCAGAGATCACTATGGCCGTCAGATGGTGATGGCCAGAGGTTGGAACTAATGCTGACGGCCAGAGGTCTAACGCTGACTTGTCAGATATTACTATGGCCGTCAGATGCTGACGGTCAGAGGTCGGGACTAATGTTGACAGTTAGAGGTCTGACGCTGGCCAATAGTCTGGAATGAGGTCCACGGTTAAATATTCGCACTATTGTTGGCGGTCAGATATTCGCACTAATATTGGCGGTCAGAGTTCTGCTGTTGGCCGCCAAAGGCATGATCTAATGTTGACGGGCTGATGTTGACGGGCTGATGTTGACCGTCTGATGTTGACCGTCTGATGTTGACGGCCTGATGCTGACGGCCTGATGTTGACGGCCTGATGTAGACCGTCTGATGTTGACCGTCTGATGTTGACCGTCTGATGCTGACCGTCTGATGCTGACCGTCTGATGTTGATCGTCTGATGTTGACCTTCTGATGTTGACCGGCTGATGTTGACCGTCTGGTGTTGACCGTCTGATGTTGACCGTCTGATGTTGACCGTCCGATGTTGACCGTCTGATGTTGACCGTCTGGTGTTGACCGTCTGATGTTGACCGTCTGATGTTGACCGTCTGATGATGACATCCTGATGTTGACAGCCTGATGTTGACATCCTGATGTTGACGGCCTGATGTTGACGGCCCGATGTTGACGGTCTTATGTTGACGGCCCGATGTTGACGGCCTGATGTTGACGGCCTGATGTTGACGGCCTGATGCTGACGGCCCGGGTGTCGGATCCATGAGTTGAGCGGTGCCGCCGGCGCCCGGCGGCGCTCAACTCCCGCCTCGCTGCCACGCCAATGTGGAAAGTTGACAAGAGCTCATGAATTCATAACACCCGCGGGATTCGGCCGGCGACCTCGTCACTTGCAAGTTGTATAATTTCAGTGTCGTCCGGCGGCCGGTCTTGTCTGGAATTGGCTCGAGTCTGGCCGGCGGCGGGACACCGGCCCATCGGCGGCGGGACACCGGCCCATCGGCGGCGGGACACTGATCCACCGGCGGCGGGACACTGATCCATCGGCGGCGGGACACCGGCCCATCGGCGGCGGGACACTGATCCACCGGCGGCGGGACACTGATCCATCGGCGGCGGGACACCGGCCCATCGGCGGCGGGACACTGATCCACCGGTGGCGGGACACTGATCCATCGGCGGCGGGACACTGGCCCACAGGCGGCGGGACACCGGCCCACAGGCGGCGGGACACCGGCCCATCGGCGGCGGGACAGTGATCCACCGGCGGCGGGACACTGATCCATCGGCGGCGGGACACCGGCCCATCGGCGGCGGGACACCGGCCCACAGGCGGCGGGACACCGGCCCATCGGCGGCGGGACACCGGCCCACAGGCGGCGGGACACCGGCCCACAGGCGGCGGGACACCGGCCCATCGGCGGCGGGACACCGGCCCACAGGCGGCGGGACACAGGCCCACAGGCGGCGGGACACCGGCCCACAGGCGGCGGGACACCGGCCCACAGGCGGCGGGACACAGGCCCACAGGCGGCGGGACACCGGCCCATCGGCGACGGGACACTGATCCACCGGTGGCGGGACACTGATCCATCGGCGGCGGGACACCGGTCCACCGGTGGCGGGACACTGATCCATCGGTGCCGGTACACCGGCCCATCGGCGGCGGGACACCGGCCCATCGGCGGCGGGACACCGGCCCATCGGCGGCGGGACACCGGCCCATCGGCCGTCCACGCACACATCTCATCGAAGAGAGCATTGCCGCAGTGATGTCATAAAAAACGGCCCGGCCTATATCGTAGGACGGGGGATAATGCGCACCGATTCTGTCGGCCCTATGCCACAACCAATAGCTTCTATTGTCCCCGTTGTATTGTCAGAGTTGTGAGGCTATCGAGCGTCCTGTGGAATGACGTTGGAACGATATTGGCTAACTATCATATTAAAGCAGTTCCGATCACAGCAGGATCTGAAGCAGTTTGTGCGTTTCTTTCCAGTAAAGTGCAAAATTTACAGCCGAGGTTAGGAAAATGGAAAATATGTGACGTGAAGAGAAGTGTCAGTGCGCTCCATGAAGGCGCTGTGGTCTGTGCCAGTTGCTGGGTGGAAGGGCTCAATTAAATTACACTCAGGACCAGGTATGGAGGATCAAGCACATGCTGGCACTCCACGCCATGGGCAGCGCCGCAGGTTCAGGTACCCGAGATCCGGGTGCCAAAGGTCTGCCCGCCAGAAATCTGAATCCGCGGTACCAATATTTCTGAAGCGAATTTCCACCTTTGCCGGATTTTGTCCAAACTCTGATTTTAGATTGCCTTTTGGGTTATATATGGTAAAAATTGGTTCAAGAGTCAGAGGGGTGACCAACTATCCGTTGGTCATATTAACACAATGGGTGCCTGTCATACGCCAGTGATGGCTAATCACAACCACCACCATACCTTTGACTTTCTAATTATGCACCCATGTAGCTTACGTACTGGTAGGCACTACGTATGAAAGTGAGATATCACATCCTCATCTTACATGGTCGCAGTTACAATAGATGTATAGGTACTACCGCTAATTCTTCAAACCTCACCACCATTTCTACAAGGACGCTTGATCTTCATGTCGATATATCTATATATATATGTATATATATATATATATATATATATATATATATATATATATATATATATTTATTATATTTATATGCTAGACGAGTTCGCACATCTGCCAGTAAATCATTCTGGGTAAAATTTGCGTGACGTCATCCGCCGAAACAAGCAAACCAGTTTGGATGGGCCGTAACGGGAAACATTCACTTCTCGAATGGAGCTTAATATGGGACAGAATAGTACTTCACTTCGTTTTTTTACACATCCAGTGTCAATAACACTTGAAGTTCGGCTTCATATTTTAGAAGAAAATTATAAATATCACTCATGGTTTTTGTTGTTTTGTTCATCTCTGGCAGCCACCACTTACTCCCTGGAATCTCCGCCGGAATGGCGCACCGCATATTTTTCGGGGGGCCAAAGAGGCATGGCTGAACACCTTCCAATTGAATGCCGGAGCAATTGCATGGGAAATACGCGTCTTCTTTGCGGCTAAGACAGGGAGACAGGTCCCTGCGTGCTGTGCGCCTCTGTCGTCACTCGCTACGTCACCGTGTAGACTAGCTTTCGGTAGCTGAGAAGCATCTATGCAGCTGGCCCATTTGACCGCACATCGACATCGTCTGTAAAATAGCAATGCACTCATAGACTACGCAATGCTACATATCCTTTCCCTCAAAATCTAGGGCACAATTCAAAACGGTATTCACAGAGGATTATATTGAACCAACGAATGAAGAATATCACCCCGCTCTGCATGAAGCGCCACGCAAACTTAACTTTATTCCCCATTACCGCTCGCCCAAGTTCTTTTGCCTGCAACATCACGCACTCTTCACCCCCAGAATCCATTGCCGATATCTGGAAGTGTCTGATGCTCCCAATCACCAATGCGCCGCATCCACGATACTCATGTGTCTTTTACAGTATTACGCAGCTGTTGCCTTAGCAGTCTCGACCAGACAATGATTACAGGTACGGGGAGCAGTTAGAGGAGGCGACTTTTGGACATGAGCATGCAGTAAAATACGCGCATTGCCTGAGCACCTGAAACTGAGACAATATACATCATCATAAGAATATAAGGAGGGCAACAACACAGCAATTGCGCTTACCATCGCAACTTGAGACTCTGCTGATGTCATCTGATTGGTAATACCTACCTACTATTACTTTCCGTATATCTTTTGACGGGACACCACTTTGGGGCGGGAATACGAAAAAGAATCTACTTCAGGATCTTTCCATCGTTTCATAAGCGATCTTCCCATGCATCTAGGACCATAATTGTTGTGCCCACGTAATTTCCTTGTGAACCCACCATTTCCCAAATGGGTTGTCTTCACGTAATCCGTTATCAAATTATAAATATAGTTAATTCGGAATAGACACTGAATACCAATGCCAAGTAGCACAACTAAAATGGCGAAAATGCAAGTGAAACAAAAACAAATAATACACCAATAAGAGGCCGGTGGATGAAATGACATTAGATCGTCCTGGGTGCTGTGAACCCACCAGTATTTGAAGGGAACTTGAACACTGGCGGATCTCACGTGGAAGGACATCCGTGGTCTATATTTATACTTGATACCCTGCCTTTAAGCATAACGATGCGTAAATGCAGGTTGAGGCTAGCAATAAATTCAAGTTTATAGAAGGCAATTTCCATTAACTGGCCTCCGTGCGAATGCTTCCATTGACAACTGTTGACTGAAGGAGGCAGGTGCCTAATTTATTAGAACATTTGTCTGCCTCTTACCTCGTTACTGAGCTTCATAAAACTGGCAACAAAAATAAAAGTGTAAGGGAAGGTAATCTGATTGCCGAAGAAGCCAGCCTCATATTAAATTGCCCGAGTTCCCAATTTCTTGGACAGGACTTCACCTTGGACACAACATGGACAGCAACCACCATTTCATCGGAAGTCGGCTGGAATTAGGTTTGAGAATTTCGCGGACAATAACAACACTGGCAGGGGGTGGGGGCGTCGGAGGCGGCGGACGGGCGCCGTGTACTCTGGCTCGGCATATCACGCCAGTTGGCTGCCGACAGCTGCCACAGGGCAGCCAACCATAACAGGCAAACATCCGCTAACGCTGCGGGCCGGGCCGGGCCGGGCCGGGCCGGGCAGCCGGTATCGGTATCGATATCGGTGTCGATGCTGGTGCTGATACCGCGCGGCTGGGCGGGCGCGTGACACGACACCCGGTGCTGATCCGGGGACAGGGGAGACGGTGCTGATCCAGGGTCACGGAGCTGACACAGGGACAGGGGAGACGGTACTGATCCAGGGTCACGGAGCTGACACAGGGACAGGGGAGACGGTACTGATCCAGGGTCACGGGGCTGACACAGGGACAGGGGAGATGATACTGATCCAGGGTCACGGGGTTTCGCGGGAAATGACACTGATTCAGTGGCACGGGGCTGACACGGGGACAGGGGAGATGATACTGATCCAGGGTCACGGGGTTTCGCGGGAAATGGCACTGATCCAGTGGCACGGAGCTTACCCATGGTCAGGTGAGATAGTACTGGTCCAGGGTCACGGAGGTGATCCAGGATCAAGGGAGATGGTACTGGCCCAGGGTCACGGGGCTTTCCAAGTATCGCGGGAAATGGTACTGATCCAGGGTCACGGGGCTTACCCAGGGGAGATGGTGATGGCACAGGGTTACGTTTCGCAGGGTCTCGTCACCGTGCACATCTCTGGGGCGGCGTTCGTCGCGGATCCTGGGCCATGGACGACCGCGCCCATTCAGGGCCTGGAGTCTGGATCGGTTCCCCGGAGGCCGGACACCAGCCCAGGCCACGCGGTGGCGAGTCGCCGACGTCGAATCACGGGACCAATCCGGCGACAAGAGCCGGGCGCGTCGCGCGAAGCCAGCGCACGCGTCTTTATTCAGGGCCGGGCGGTATTCGAGTCAGGGATGCCGGCGCGCCACCGACGCCGCCCTGGGGTGTATTTGTCCGGCCGAGCCGCCGTCGCCGCTGTCGCAGAGCCGGCCGTTGGCCGCCCCAGGCGGGTCATCAGCGCGCCCCACATGACGCCGCCGAACACGGAACAGGCGACGTGTCCACTTGGCCGGCGGTGTCATCGCCGACGAACGCCGACAAAGTGTCGCCGGCGCGCGTGATGCTCATCTCGCGCCGCCGCTAGGGTCACCTGTCAGCCTGCCACAGCCGCTGCTGTCCGCCAGGATGCAGACGAAGTCGACGAACGAAGAGGGAGGGAGGGAGAGAGGAACAGAGACAGACAAACACAGAGGAAGACAGAGATAGAGACAGAGACAGGCTGCAGACGAAGCCGAAACACCATGGTGAAAATGTGACTTCTTCTGGCAAAAAGCATGTTGTTATGCTGGACGTACATACATTGCTGAGACAGAGTGAAAGACAGATAGAAATATATATAGATATATATATATATATATATATATATATATATATATATATATATATATATATATATATATATATATATATATATATATATATAGACAGAGACGGAGGTAGAGACAGAGATAAAGTGAGAGGGAGAGAGAGGGGAGAGAGAGAGAGAGAGATAGAGAGAGAGAGAGAGAGAGAGAGAGAGAGAGGGAGAGAGAGCGCGAGGGAGAGAGATAGAAATAGAGATAGAAATAGAGACAGAGACAGAGACAGAGACAGAGACAGACAGGGAGACAAAGGAGAGATAAAAAAAGAGAGGAGGGGAGGGAGGGAGAAAGAGTGCGAAAATGCGAGAGAATACGAGAGTGCAAGAAAGAGTGCGTGAGTGCATGAATGAATGGGTGCGTGAGTAAGGCAGAGAGATAAAACATAATACATGAAACTTCCAAACTTTACTGTCTTTCACTTGGCCAGCAGCGCTTCAGAGAAGAAAACAATTCGGACATGCAGTTATTCGTTTCCATACTGTTTGAAACCGCTAGCCACATAGGTGATGCACGCTGCACGTGCTGGTGGTACATGGGGTAAGGCAGCACTGCCTCACACGTCTATTGTTACAACAACCACGTCGGCCGCAGCCGTGGCGGTATCATCGCTGGAGTGTTGCCCAGCTGAAGTGATATCGCCTCCTGGGTTGTTGCCCATCTGAGGTGATATCACCTCCAGGATGTTTGCCCATCTGAGGTGATATCGCCCTCTGGAGTGCTTCCCAGTCGTTGTAGTATCATCGCTGGGGTGATATCGGTTCTTGGGTTGTTAGCCAGCTGAGGTGATATGGGCCTCCTGGAGTGTTGTTCAGCTAAGGTGATATGACCTCCATGACCTCCCGGAGTATTGCCCAGCTGCGGTGATATCATCCACCACTAGCAGGCCCAAGAGCGTTCGCAGAGTATTTACACAGCTGCAGACTAGGCATAATTACTTGTTAACACACGGCCGCAGCAGCAGGAGAGAGGGAGAGTGCGTAGCAGTAGCGCAGCAAGAGGGGAGACTAAGGGACTATAGCCCCCGTCGTGCGAGACGGGCCCATTTCGCCACGCTTCGCAGACCGTAACTAAGCTTTGTTTGCCCACTGGGGACCAGCAACGACTGGGGGTTCTGTGAGAAGTGGTGGGATCCCAAGAATTGCGTCGGTATTCTGAAAATTGCGATGCGCCCGACAAAATCGAACTGGGACCCAGAAATTCCCCTCTGGGGCCAAAACAAAGATAGTGAAGCCTAAACTTCACAGGTGCCCAAAAATCGTGTCGGGTTCCCACAAAGTGGCGCTTGGGCCCCAAAAAAATGGCGTTGAAACCCTATAATAAAAAGCAGGGCTCCAAAATTTGGCCAAAGCCCTTATAATCGCGCCGGAGCCTTCGATAATTAAGTTTGAGTCTCAATACGCCGTCGTGGCATCAGCTACGTAGAGTGGAATCACAAGAACTCGTTTCGCGTCACAAAAAATTACACCGGGGTCCAACAAATCACGCTGGGTGCTAAAAATACTTGAAGTGGGGACTAACAATTGGCGTCGAGGACCGAAAAAAACATCGCGCTAGGGTCTCAAAATTCCATTCGAGGCTCCAAAATGTCTGGTCGTGAGCCACAAATAAAAACAGTGGGGACCCGCAAATCGCACCGAGTACCTAATTCGTGCTAGATATGCAAAATTCGCGTCGGTGACTCGATAAAATTCGCGTCGAGTGCTTAAAATATACAGCAAGACTCGATATTTGGCAGAGAGCCAGAAAATCGAGTCTGGCATCCAGAAATCGTGCTGAGGGAACACAATTTTCATCGTGGACTAGTACAGCGGGTCATACTAAGTTCCTAGGAACTCGTTTCGGTGCCCGAAAATTGAGCCGGGCTCCCAATAAAAATGCGATGGGTACTAAAAAGGCTTGATTCCAGAGTCACAAGAATCCGCATCGAGGGCCTCAAATCAAAATAGCGGCCCTGTTTGACCTTGACTAGGTCAATGACCTTACAAGATCAAAGGCTGCAAATTGCGAAAGATGAAAGGGTACTTAAAGTCTCTCGCCGGGGCGCCGCACCATTCTCCCTACCGCGGGAAAACCTAAAGGGGGCGTACAAAGATTTATCTCCCCATGACGGGGCGAGTTATCTCTGAACAGCGTTCATCATCTTGCGAGCTTCTTAGGCTTCTACTAGGGGGGTTGAGGACTGAAACAACACCCACCCCTTGCCGATTCCATGTCGGGTACGCTAGTAAAAAGCCAACCAACGTATAGTTTGTGATGAGATCTCGCGATTGACACCAAATTTGACCCCGTGGGATCATTCGCCGATGTTGGGTGAAGCCAAATCTAAATTATTTGGAAAAAGTACGTAATTTCGCAAGTTTTTCCTAAATTACTCTTGGATTGTACACCAAATGCCTTCGAATGCGTTCCAATTTCTCAATCCAAAACCAATTTGTCATTCCAGTGAGTTTCATGCTGTGAGTTCCAGTGAGCGTTGAGTGGGTTCCAATAGTTCGTGTTGCATTTTGCCACATGAGGAAGGTACCAGGCCATGTCAAAGTTTTAACCCCACCTCAAGAAAAAAGGAACCTGTGTTCATTTCCTAGTTTTTGCTTCTCCTTGGTAAAATGGACACCGAAATCGAATTCAGCACTAAGAATTACGATAGACTGGATTCAAGCCTACAAATTATCATCCGAGGTCACCTCAATGTTCCTGGATAAGCTTAGAAAGGTCGACAAAAAGGCCAACGTCATCGTGATAGGATGATCTCCAAACAGTCCAAAAGGCCTATTTGGATAACAGGATGGATTTATCATAATGGATAAAAGGACTGTTTGGATAGGATGACCTCCTACCATCGTTCCCTCAGTGTCATCAAGTGCCAGAAACCACGAAAAGCAGAGTTTTTGCCTAGAAGTGGCCGTACGTTACTTCATTCATTGTGAAATACCTCCGTGTCGCGGAAAAAATCTTCAAAAAGCGGGGAAAGGATGTACCACGAGCCATCCACAAACTCCCGCTCCCTGCGGCAAATGTTTTGAAAATTGCATCCTCGAAAACCCTTAGGGGCGTGTGCATGTCCGAACATTTTGGGCAATATGCACCCTCTTTACCATTGGGTGTCATGCTGTGCAACATTCAAACAGTGTGCACTATTCGATGTATATAAGACAGCCACGAACGGCATAGCACAGTATAACCATATAAAACGGCTATGAGAAGAGTACAGCCCAGGTCATTTGAACATGTTTTGGTTATCATTTAAATATGAACGTCATTGTGATGTATCACTGTCTACCCTGACCGAGAAGTGTATCACTTTAAGGTGATATCTAGCCTCAGCGCTGCTGTTGCCGTGCAGGGCGGAGTGGCCTTAGTTAGTTGGTTGGTTGGTTATTGGAATTTATGGGTGCGTCGACTGCGTTGGTCATGCAGCGCCCTTAGTCATGACCTTAGTTAGAACGAGGCCTAAACGTATGCAGTCAGTACCATGCATTTTTGTGTTAGCCATTGTCCTGTTGCTGAGAATCCCAAAAACGAGTGCAGTGAAGTATGCAAGTGACGCACATGCATGGTAGGCAACGGCGAGGAAAAACAGTAACGGAAGCACATAGCGTGACTACCTGTATCGCTCCCTTCCGTATTTCAGTCGTATGGGCCATGCCCGCTAAACAGATAGACCTTGGATGTCTGCAGGATTTATGGTAGATCACGCGTGTCGTCCACGATCAGGCTACGCTCTGACACAGTTTGTGTCAGATGCATACATATTTCGGTTTGTGCTCACGGGAGATGTGTCATATGACTCTTGGAGTGGGGGGGGGGAGGGGGCGGGGAGCGGGGGCAGGGTGATCGATGGTATTGGTGAGCGAAACTTGGGTCCATCTTGCATCAACGGACGGTTTATCCATTGGTAGTAGAATCATACATGGGCGGCTCCGCCGTGCGGGACGTGGGAGACGCTTACTCCACTTCCAATGAAATTTGACGTTACACCTATGGCGATGTAGAAAACCTAGAGAGCGAAAATGCATTTCGCCAATGATTGCAGAAACCAATAGGGTAAGCATGGATACTTCCACTTGTTTGATCAATCGCTAGCTTACGACATCATCCATCATCGCAATAACTTTATCTTTAAACAAGGGACCAATGAACATTCACTGAAAACTGTCTCTTCGACTATTTCTTCCATACAAATAGTTCCCTAGTTCTAACACTCATGTTCTGGTCCCCCGCGGGGATCAGCTGGTGGAGCCGCCGATTGAAACCTAGAATTAGGGGCCGATAATAGGAGAAAGAACGATATAACATATAAGCTTGAAAAGGGCCCCGCAAAAACAAAATACTGTAGAAATTCGGAGACTTTTCCATTCTTGTTGCAGGTTAGGGCCCCTAAACATATATTTAACCCCGTGACATTTTCCTGGTTGCGCCCCTGGTGTGGAGGGAGGCCGGCCCGGCCGACAGAGCAGGGGAGGAGGGTGGGGTGAAGAGCCGAGACCCTGCACGGTGTTGGGAACCGACGCGAGAGTAACACGACCGCTTGCGATCAGCCGCTGAGGCATGCGATGTCCAGCTGCCAGTCGGCGGTCGGCGCGCGGTAGAGTGTCAACAGGCCGCACCCCAGCTGTCCGTCACTGCGTCACAACAGCGCCGGGGCCGTCACTACGTCACAACACCGCCGGGGCCTTCACTGCGTCACAACACCGCCGGGGCCGTCACGGCGTCACAACACCGCCGGGGCCTTCACTGCGTCACAACACCGCCGGGGCCGTCACGGCGTCACAACACCGCCGGGGCCTTTACTGCGTCACAACACCGCCGGGACCATCACGGCGTCACAACACCGCTGGGGCCGTCACGGCGTCACAACACCGCCGGGGCCGTCACGGCGTCACAACACCGCCGGGGCCGTCACGGCGTCACAACACCGCCGGGGCCGTCACTGCGTCACAACACCGCCGGGGCCGTCACTGCGTCACAACACCGCCGGGGCCGTCACGGCGTCACAACACCGCTGGGGCCGTCACTACGTCACAACACCGCCGGGACACGGCGTCACAACACCGCTGGGGCCGTCACGGCGTCATAGCACCGCCGGGGCCTCTCACCCGCCGCTTCACAACACCGCCGGGGCCTTTACTGCGTCACAACACCGCCGGGGCCTTTACTGCGTCACAACACCGCCGGGGCCTTTACTGCGTCACAACACCGCCGGGGCCGTCACTGCGTCACAACACCGCCGGGGCCGTCACTGCGTCACAACACCGCCGGGGCCATCACTGCGTCATAACACCGCCGGGGCCGTCACGGCGTTACAACACCACCGGGGCCGTCACGGCGTTACAACACCACCGGGGCCGTCACGGCGTTACAACACCACCGGGGCCTTCACTGCGTCACAACACCGCCGGGACCGTCACGGCGTCACAACACCGCCGGGGCCGTCACGGCGTTACAACACCGCCGGGGCCGTCACGGCGTTACAACACCACCGGGGCCGTCACGGCGTTACAACACCACCGGGGCCGTCACGGCGTTACAACACCACCGGGGCCGTCACGGCGTTACAACACCACCGGGGCCGTCACGGCGTTACAACACCACCGGGGCCGTCACGGCGTTACAACACCACCGGGGCCGTCACGGCGTTACAACACCGCCGGGGCCGTCACGGCGTTACAACACCGCCGGGGCCGTCACTGCGTTACAACACCGCCGGGACACGGCGTCACAACACCGCCGGGGCCGTCACGGCGTTACAACACCGCCGGGGCCGTCACGGCGTTACAACACCGCCGGGGCCGTCACGGCGTTACAACACCGCCGGGGCCGTCACGGCGTTACAACACCGCCGGGGCCGTCACTGCGTTACAACACCGCCGGGACCGTCACGGCGTTACAACACCACCGGGGCCGTCACTGCGTCACAACACCGCCGGGACCGTCACGGCGTCATAACACCGCCAGGGCCGGGACCCAGCACCGCCACACACACAGAGGGTGGATCGGCGAGGGCGGGGTGAGGCTGTTCCACCTGGATGGCCCACCAGGTAGGAATTATCAACGGGTCATTGCGCTGGGACTCCCGAAAAAGCTGGCCTCCGCCGGACGCAGCTAACTCTGGACCTGGCCGGACCCTGGTCCTCTCCGGTCCGGACCGTGCCGTCCTCTCCGGACCGGCCCGGCCCGTCCTCTGCGGTCCGTCCTCTGCGGTCCGGTCCGGTCCGGTCCGGTCCGGTCCGGTCCGGTCCGGTCCCGTCCCGTCCCGTCCCGTCCCGTCCCGTCCCGTCCCGTCCCGTCCCGTCCCGTCCCGTCCCGTCCCGTCCCGTCCCGTCCCGTCCCGTCCCGTCCCGTCCCGTCCCGTCCCGTCCCGTCCCGTCCCGTCCGTCCCGTCCCGTCCGTCCCGTCCCGTCCCGTCCCGTCCCGTCCCGTCCCGTCCCGTCCCGTCCCGTCCCGTCCCGTCCGTCCCGTCCCGTCCGTCCCGTCCCGTCCCGTCCCGTCCGTCCGTCCCGTCCCGTCCCGTCCCGTCCCGTCCCGTCCCGTCCCGTCCCGTCCCGTCCCGTCCCGCCCCGTCCCGTCCCGTCCCGTCCCGTCCCGTCCCGTCCCGTCCCGTCCCGTCCCGTCCCGTCCCGTCCCGTCCCGTCCCGTCCCGTCCCGTCCCGTCCCGTCCCGTATTGGTCCCGCCCGGCCCACCTGATCAGTGCAGCAGCACAGCTGGATGGTCGGCGTTGCCGTCGGCCACCTCGTTCAGCCGAGCCAGTGATCGCCGGAACAGCCAGCAGATCCATGCTCACTCACAACACTCACTGCCCCACCCTGACGTTGGGTGGCGGTCCGGGGCTCCAGTCACCCCCACCCCACCCAACACACACCCCACACCACCCAACACTCACTCCACCCCACCCAACACTAACCCCACCCCACCCAGCCTCACGCCGGGTGGCGGCCCCGGGTTCTAAGGCGCTTTGCATGCTTGAGAAGCTGAAGCACATCATTTCGTATTTAAATTGATTCCACTCACAAAGTGTGTTACGCTATTGATCCGTTGGCTGGAATTCGTTAGATACCGCTGTACACGCACTCCTGGTTACATCACCCATTGGCTGGGCCGACGGTTGGTTGCTAGGCCTCTACGGCGTAAAAAGGAACCACTTTTTGTGTTAGTTTCTTTCCCCATTGTGCCAACACGGCTCAATCAATTCTTATCGCTGGAAACCAACTGTTCCAGATCCTGCCGAAGCGCTTGTTTTGCGGCTTCTGATAAACCACTGTGGGTCTAATCAGGTGACCGCAAATTTGTATGTGACAAGCTTCTCCTATGGTAGACATAAACCGATGGATCTGCATCACTTGAACGATCACTGATCGTTCAAGTGATGCAGATCCGTCGGTTTATGTCTACCATAGGGGAAGCGTGTCACACAAATTTGCAGTCACCTGATTAGACCCACAGTTGTTTATCAGGGCCGTACGCACTACGTTCCTGTGTCGTCTGAAGGCCACAGAGACCTGGCCTCTGAGTCCGACCCAGCGAAGTCAACGGGTCACACGTCCCAGAAGAGCATCACTAGCCGTGTAGGGCCAATCGCCGCCGGACACGTGATCGTCCGAGGCGGAAGTGATGACCGGTCGCGTGCCACTCTCCCCCTCCTCGTCGTAATAGCCGGGAACGGCCGTGGACAGTTTTTCGCTCGGCCCTAGACACATGCGGATTGATGAGGCGGGCGGCTGTGAGCGACCCCCGTCCCGTGCCGGTCGAAGCGAGCCGTCCTGGCCAAAGGGGCCAGTCGGCCCAGAGCCCTCTGCAGAGCCTGAGGTGATGTCATCTGCAGAGCCGGCCCAGGCACTCTGCATCACCGGTGACCGGGTCACCCCTGCTGGCGACCGCCTCCGGCTGTGCCCGAGCCGGCCGCCGGTGACCCCGTGACGCCCTTCAGGTGACAGCCTCCGCAGAGGCGGCCCAACCACTCCGCCATCGACGATGATTGGGGTACCCCAACGGTCCCTACCCTCAATTGTGCCAGTGGCCCCGTTAGACCGCTGTAGTCTGCCGGTGCGGGTAGCGCCAGGGGCAGGTACGCTAGCCCTGACGGGGGCTGGCGTCAGGCGTTAGCCACTGACGGTGCCCGCACCGGCAGACTACAGCGGTACACCGGTCAGACGTATAGCCTACTGACATCGCTGCCTACACGGTACACCGGTCAGACATCGGCGACACAACAGTACACCGGTCAGACACTGGCAGACTACGGCGGTACACCAGTCGACACCGGCAGACTACAACGTACACCGGTCAGACACCCAACTACAACAGTACACCGGTCAGACACCGGCAGACTACAACAGTACACCGGTCAGACACTGGCAGACTACGGCGGTACACCAGTCAGACACCGGCAGACTACAACGGTACACCGGTCAGACACTGGCAGACTACGGCGGTACACCAGTCAGACACCGGCAGACTACAGCGGTACACTAGTCAGGCACCGGCAGACTACAGCGGTACACCAGTCAGACACCGGCAGACTACAACGGTACACCAGTCACACATCGGCAGACTACAGCGGTGCACCTGTCAGACACCGGCAGACTACAGCGGTACACCAGTCAGACACCGGCAGACTACAGCGGTACACCTGTCAGGCACCGGCAGACTACAGCGGTACACCAGTCAGACACCGGCAGACTACCGGTACACCTGTCAGACACCGGCAGACTACAGCGGTACACCAGTCAGACACCGGCAGACTACAGCGGTACACCAGTCAGACACCGGCAGACTACAGCGGTACACCAGTCAGACACCGGCAGACTACAGCGGTACACCAGTCAGACACCGGCAGACTACAGCGGTACACCAGTCAGGCACCGGCAGACTACAGCGGTACACCAGTCAGACACCGGCAGACTACAGCGGTACACCAGTCAGGCACCGGCAGACTACAGCGGTACATCAGTCAGACACCGGCAGACTGCAGCGGTACACCAGTCAGACACCGGCAGACTACAGCGGTACACCAGTCAGACACCAGCAGACTACAGCGGTACACCATCAGGTCAGACACCGGCAGACTACAGCGGTACACCAGTCAGACACCGGCAGACTGCAGCGGTACACCAGTCAGACACCGGCAGACTACAGCGGTACACCAGTCAGGCACCGGCAGACTACAGCGGTACACTCAGACATCAGACACCGGCAGACTACAGCGGTACACCAGTCAGACACCGGCAGACTACAGCGGTACACCAGTCAGGCACCGGCAGACTACAGCGGTACACCAGTCAGACACCGGCAGACTACAGCGGTACACCAGTCAGACACCGGCAGACTACAGCGGTACACCAGTCAGACACCGGCAGACTACAGCGGTACACCAGTCAGACACCGGCAGACTACAGCGGTACACCAGTCAGACACCGGCCGACTGCAGCGGTACACCAGTCAGACACCGGCAGACTACAGCGGTACACCAGTCAGGCACCGGCAGACTACAGCGGTACACCAGTCAGACACCGGCAGACTACAGCGGTACACCAGTCAGACACCGGCAGACTACAGCGGTACACCAGTCAGGCACCGGCGGCGGCCGACGCGACGTTAGGGGCCGCCCCAGTGGATAGACGAGCTGCGCCCGGCCTGGCACACCCGCCGTGACCGCCAAACCGGCGTAGGAGATCTGTCGCGATAGCCAAGCCGACGTAGGAGGTATGCCGCGAGAGCCAAGTCGGCAGCTGACGGGACCAGGTGTTTTGAAGCCGCACAGCCGCACAGCCGCACAATACACGTCGACGACGGCACCGGCCGCCAGACGGAGTGCCCCGAGATCAAGGCGCTGTAACGGGAATCGGTGACGGTCGAGTGCCGACCTCCACCGGCACAGCTTCAGCTGCCGTGGAGGCGACCTCCACCGGCACAGCTTCAGCTACCGTGGAGGCGACCTCCACCGGCACAGCTTCAGCTACCATAGAAGCGACCTCCACAGGCACAGCTTCAGCTACTGTGGAGGCGACCTCCACTGGCACAGCTTCAGCTACTGTGGAGGCGACCTCCACCGGCACAGCTTCAGCTACCGCGGAGGCGATCCCACAGCTTTCTGCTTCAGCTCTCTTTGAGGTGATCCCCAGCCGGTTCCAGCTTCAGCTCTGGTGGAAATAACCTACAGCCACTCCGTGTTTCAGCTGTCGTGGAGGTGACCTCCAGCCGCTCCTCGCTTTAACTCCCGGTCTCCCGGGCTAGCCAACGGCTGCTTCGCGTCGCAACACCGGGAGCCGCCGGCGCCGACATCCGGCCAGCTGACGGGAGGGTCCGCCAGACGGTGACGTCATCGTCTGAGCTACCAATCAGCGCGCCAGGCCGTCATGCCCGTCGTCACCACACTACAGATAATTCCAGCTGGGGTCTGACGCGGCCCGTTCGACCTGTCAAACATTCAGAATCGACCATCGATTGCTGGCAGATTCGCTCACCTGAAGTGCGTGCGAACCTGGCGGCACCGTCTCGTGCAGCGACTAGCAGTGAGTCCAGACAGGGGCTCTGATGACCCCCCCCGCCACGCCACGCTTGAGCATTGCGCCGGGCGACATGGCGCATCGTGAATTATTTATTCCAATCTATTAGGCCACCGTCAATACAGCCGGGCATCACTGTTGGCAGCCGTGGGCGTGCCCTGTCGGACGGCGGCTGATCGGGACGTGAGGTGGTCGTACTCGGACGGTCCACAAACGATGTGATCAATTTGTATTGATGAATACAGAATAGTAGCTAATTGTGTAGTGGAGCGGTTTAATTATCTTGTTGTTTCCGTTTTTGGTGGGTAAACCATCTGATCGAGCACTGCATTGTGCTGTATGCTGCACCGGCTGCCATACAGAGCTGTCAAAGGCTGCCGGCGATACGCACCTTCGCCGTACATTTGTGCATTACCACTCATTACCATGCTACAGCTGCTACAGACCTGCTACATAGTTGCTACAGAGCTGTCAACGTCTGTCTGCGATACTCACCTCTGCCGGACATCGGTGCATCACCACTCATCGCTGTGCTACGGCGCGTTTACAGAGCTGCTACAGCTCTGTAGCAGCTGTAGCAGCTGATGCACCAGTGTCTGGCAGTCATTACATCACTACTCATCACCGTGTTACGGTGCGTCCAGAAATTCGGCGCGAGATGGTCCGAACACAAAACAGTCGTCGAGGAAGCGCCCGGGGTCGGCCTTCCCATGCCGAGTGTGCCTATGTTGCCGTGCAATATGCCACTATGTCCCATGCCGAGTGTGCCTATGTTGCCGTGCAATATGCCACTATGTCCCATGCCGAGTGTGCCTATGTTGCCGTGCAATATGCCACTTCCACATCCTATGTCCCATGCCACGAGTGTGCCTATGTTGCCGTGCAATATGCCACTATGTCCCATGCCGAGTGTGCCTATGTTGCCGTGCAATATGCCACTATGTCCCATGCCGAGTGTGCCTATGTTGCCGTGCAATATGCCACTATGTCCCATGCCGAGTGTGCCTATGTTGCCGTGCAATATGCCACTATGTCCCATGCCGAGTGTGCCTATGTTGCCGTGTAATATGCCACTATGTCCCATGCCGAGTGTGCCTATGTTGCCGTGCAATATGCCACTATGTCCCATGCCGAGTGTGCCTATGTTGCCGTGTAATATGCCACTATGTCCCATGCCGAGTGTGCCTATGGTGCCGTGTAATATGCCACTATGTCCCATGCCGAGTGTGCCTATGTTGCCGTGCAATATGCCACTATGTCCCATGCCGAGTGTGCCTATGTTGCCGTGTAATATGCCACTATGTCCCATGCCGAGTGTACCTATGTTGCCGTGCAATATGCCATTATGTCTCATGCCGAGTGTGCCTATGTTGCCGTGCAATATGCCACTATGTACCATGCCGAGTGTGCCTATGTTGCCGTGCAATATGCCACTATGTCCCATGCCGAGTGTGCCTATGTTGCCGTGTAATATGCCACTATGTCCCATGCCGAGTGTGCCTATGTTGCCGTGTAATATGCCACTATGTCCCATGCCGAGTGTGCCTATGTTGCCGTGCAATATGCCACTATGTCCCATGCCGAGTGTGCCTATGCTGCCGTGTAATATGCCACTATGTCCCATGCCGAGTGTGCCTATGTTGCCGTGCAATATGCCACTATGTCCCATGCCGAGTGTACCTATGTTGCTGTGCAATATGCCACTATGTCCCATGCCGAGTGTGCCTATGTTGCCGTGCAATATGCCACTATGTCCCATGCCGAGTGTGCCTATATTGCCGTGTAATATGCCACTATGTCCCATGCCGAGTGTGCCTATGGTGTCGTGTAATATGCCACTATGTCCCATGCCGAGTGTGCCTATGTTGCCGTGTAATATGCCACTATGTCCCATCCCGAGTGTGCATATGTTGCCGTGCAATATGCCACTATATCCTCTATAAGTAAATATTTCCAAATTTTGACTGCTTGTAATTATTCCAAAAAGGCGTGCATCATGCTTAGCATCAGCTTGACGAAAAGATAACCGCACTACAAAGGCGTGATTGCGACTAATCCTAAGTCCAAACTCTCCTGTGAGAAACTGGCAAAGGGGGTTCAACTGCATGGAGGAAATTACCAGATCTAGCGTTGACAGTTTAGCTCTCTCCACCTCTATCAGCCAACCGCAAATGCCAGACTTGTGCAAGCTAACATACAACGGACTAAAGGAATAGAACGTCGACCACGTCCTTGTTGTCAAAGCAGTTTGACCCGATCTGCACAAGGAGACTGAAATATGTGTCGGCCATCATCATATACCTAACAGCCAGATTTGCTCATCTTCAACAGATTTTCACTATCGCACCGAGGCAGATCACCCCAGGTCAGGTCAGGTCATTGGACAACTCAGCGGTAAATGCCTTCAGACATTACAACTATTGAAGTAAATTACTTCGTGGAATAGGGATTCTCAACTCGAATTGGTGTGTGGATCAGGCAGGCCTTTCTCGTCGCGAACCCCGTCAACTTTTCAGTGAACATTTGAATTGCGTATATTTTAGTGAAGAAAGATGTATTTAACTGGAATATTATGCCATTTTTCAGTTTCCGGTTGGCTTTTGGGCTGTCTGTAGTTGAAACACATATAACACTGCACCAATGCATGCATTGCGTATCCTACACTGCACAGCACCAAGTCGCTGGGTGGCTGCTTTTGCAAATCCTGATTCCGGTTCAGTTTTTTTAAAGTTCACCGTCTGTTTACAATACGCTCTGCAGACCAGCCGACATTCAAAGAAAATGACTCAACTTGCAGCAGTCTTAACTGAATATTGTAGACCACGAAGTCCCAAAGCTTCAGCTTGTAGCAGTGTTAACTGGCTGCATGTGGACCATGAAGTACCAAAGCTTTAGCTTGTAGCAGTCTTAACTGGCTACATGTAGACGATAAGGTAATAAGGCTTCAGCTTATAGCAGTCCAACTGGCTACATATAGACCATGGAGTGCTAAAGATTCAGCCTGGATCAGTCTGAACTGACTGCATGCAGACTGTAAAGAGTCAAAGCTTCAGCAGTACATCAGACGACTTCAGGAATGGCACGGCAACTCAATGGCCCATTTCACATCACTCAGAGAAATTAAATGACCGGACCTTTTGAGCGAGTGCGCGCTTCTGTGGCAGGCTACATAATCAGCTCAATTCCATGTTCCTGCAGCTCGACAAATACGGTTAGGCAATTTCGAATTTCCTGTGTCTATGTCCCATGGTAGTTTCGTAGATCGCGGTATCCATTTTCACACGGTGGCCTCATTCGCTTCACTTTACTTTTCCAGTGTCATGCCACAACTGCACCTGCGCTCTTCAGGCACATAGCGAACAACATTCGTGGCGAGATATGAGGCCATTACCACAACTGCCCTGCATTTCCGACCTGGCCCGACATGGCCCTCCACATCCAACCCGGTCCTGCCTGGCCTTGTTCGGCACTGCCCTACCAATCTGGCCAAGCATTCTGTCCGCCCTGCCCATCTGGCCGTGTCCTGCCCGGCCCTGCCCATCTGGCCATGTCCCGCCCGGCCCTACCCATCTGTCCACGTCATGCTCGGTCCCGCCCATCTGGCCATGTCCTACCCGGCCCTACACGTCTTGCCATGTCCCGCCCGGCCATATCCATATGGCTATGCACCCTGCACAACCCTGCTCATCTGGCCAGATCCCGCCAGGCCCTGTCTATCTTGCCATGTCCTTGCCCGCCCTCCATATGGCTCCATATACATATGGCTATGCACCCTGCACAACCCTGCTCATCTGGCCAGGTTCCGCCCGGCCCTGCCCGTGTAGCTAAATCCTGCCCGACACAGCAGTTACGTATTTAATGGTTTGCAGCTTTGCAACCACCTGCCTAGAATCACAGAGCGAGTATGGGCATGCGGTTTTCACGTTCCAGGAGTCGTTCCATTAAAGTACAGGGCTTTGGCCCGTTTAAGCGTTCCCAGTTGGCAGCCTTCTCAAGTCTAGCGTACATAGTAAGAAGCCCCTACAAATATTGTACATCTTTTAAGAGCAAAGCTCTCAACTCCGGAGCATAATTCAGATGGCTTTATATTCATATCATGTCCCTACATGTGCCTTATCCCAGACGTCGCAATGTCCCAGCTTGAATATCTGATTTAAATATTAGTATCTATCAACATGGATTTGAAATGTTCATATAAATAAGACACCTAAACAAATAAACAATTGACTGAAAATGAGCTTTTTTGCTAAATGCGCATGCTCACCAAAACCCGACACACCAGACACCGCGATACACCAGAGCAGAGCAACCAAAGCCCTGCTCTGGTGTACTAGGCTCGCTTCTTGGATTGACTAGACTACACCCCTTCGATGGGTGTTCGTGCCAGCCTTCGAATAATTGATGCATTATATATATGTATATATATATATATATATATATATATATATATATATATATATATATATATATATATATATATATATATATATGTTTATATAAATGCTTAGTATATGTACATAATAACAAGAATAATATTAATAATTCCTCCAGGAATTCAATTCCACGCACTCAAATCGTTCTTAGCAAACACCACCCTCGAGAGATACTCGAGGAATTAAACGTCCTTGGGCAGGTTCACTTAGGCTCCAAACATCACTAAAGAGCCGGCACATCTCAGAAACTGGAAAATGTTGCCCCTTCCCTTGCATGTCGTCATCGACGTGTCTTAACCCACAAACTGGAAGGGATTAAAAGGCGCCGGTGCGATGGACGAGACGTACAAACAGTGGAAATCGCGCCGACCTCGCAAAATGAGCGCCACTTCCCTGGAACGGCGGCACTGACCGAGAACATGTCGACAAAGTTGCAGAACATTTACCGTGGCGTTATGTTGTCCATTCCCGTGTCATGCGCGACAGCATGGGACAAAATTGGAGTCATCACTGAATCTGTTTAAGGCAGACACTACCCTGTCACGGGAATGCCCTACTCCAATACTTCGATTAATGCAGCTATACGTTAGGTTGAAAATGCTGCAAAGTTAACCCGATGTAAGAAGAGGAAGTTCAGCACACAGCCAAACACGAAGAGATGGTCAGAGAAACAACTTAGGACGCGCCGCCCGTGATCGGCCCAACAAGGTGTCTTACTTTTACGACAGCATAATGTGCATATTACCATGTGTGGTTGCGATGGCCGGTGGCCTTCATTTCGGTACGACCTATCAGTATAAGGCGCGGTACAAGTGGAACAAGTGATAAAAGGCGCACAGTCGAATCTAGATATGTACCATACGTACATGCACATATTATGCACGCATATTTTATATGTGTATGGAGGAACAGGGTCATGAGGGCATCCCCCACCCCCCACCCCCCACCCACCTAATCGATGGCCGTCTATTGGCGTGCCAAAAATACACATTTTCAGCAAGAAGATCATATGCAGATGTACACACAAAATGTCATATACTGTTCAGGTTGCTGGTTAGTCGGCACTAGGTACTAGGTATACTGCTTCTTGATGGTCTAAGAATTTGTCACTCCGTATGCTATTTTCTCCGGTTGCAAATTTTTCAATTGGTAACGAAATAAATACTGAAATAAAGCGATAGTTCAGTTTGCAAACGCAGATATATGTATTCTACAATTCCCAAGCCCATCCACTCCTCATCTCCGCCCAACATTTTGGGACGAATAGTCTAGGATTAAGATGCCCGTCTAACAATCGAAAGATTGTGGATTCGAGTATCACTTGTCGCCACGCTTCGCCCCCGGCCAATCGGCGTGAGAAACTGGCGACGCTACATGACTCGACGGTCGATGGGTCGTAAAACCAGCCTGCGGAACATTTTTTACCTGACTTTCCACTGACGTTCAAACGTCCATGCATAAGCACGGCGGCGTAGCCAGGACCATTTTGTGGGGGAGGGGATCGGAGGGGTGGGTGTCTTGGGATGACCATTCCACGGATCACATTTTTGGATGGCAAGTCCTACAACGACTGGTGTGCCCATCTATATGTCATGGGGCTGTCCCGCCAAATGGCTGGGTGTCCTTCTCTGCAGACTGCAGGGGTGCCCCTTTAACGCCTCCGTGCCACTCTCCGCAGACTGCAGGGGTGCCTCTACAACGGCTAGGGCGTCGTGATATTGCCCGCAGGCTACAGGGATTCCCCTACGATGACTGAGATGCCGTGATATTCTCCGCAAGCTGTAGGGGTGCCCCTACAACGGCTAGGGTTCCCTTCATACAGAACGCAGAGATGACCCTAAACTAGCTGGAGTGCCCATACAAATAGTGCTGAAGAGCTCCTTCAACACAGTGGAAAAGCATACATGAACTTTTGGAGGGGCAGTGCCCTCGTGGTCACATTGTGTGCACCACTGCATAAGCATGTTTGCAGGTCCTTAGGGAGCCCAACCAAGACCACCATTTCAAAGAATGATAAGCTTCCTAAAGCAGAATAAATGTCGCTACGCTGAGTGGGATTCACACTGTAGGGGCCCACGAAAAAATCTGAGTTGCCCAACCCCCACCCTACCTACTCTGAAGAAAGCACACTGGATCAACATATGCCTAGGATAGCGGCTTCACTGCCTGGTATCACAACCCCCACCCTAACTACTCTGAAGAAAGTACACTGGATCAACATATGCCTAGGATAGCGGCTTCACTGCCTGGTATCAGTCTGTTGAATCAGAGGTCACCGGCATGCGGCAATCGAACTTCTTTGTCTTTGTCTTTTTCGAGCTCAAAGTTCTTCGGTGGCTTATGTGGGAGTGTAAGCCTATTTTTAGCATTCTGACATTTGGACAATACGACACTTCGGCCCTCTGTCCGGTGTGCTGGTGCGCTACGGTGTTCAACACCAAAGAACACTAAGGTAAGACTTGATGTTCACGTGCCACAATGCCCAAGTGCCAAGCGGCTGCACAATTACTAATGGGACTAAGGAAAGTTTCGAACATTCTCTCGCCTTAAGCATTCTGCGCCTGGGGAATTCTGTCACAAACCAATGTTCTCGGCCGTTGGACGTCCTGACACTTGAATATCCTGACCATGCATCACCGCATATCGCCTTTTTGAATAAATATTAAGAGCATGTCATAAGAAATATTGATATACAAATCCGTTTGTTAAAAATCAAATTAAAATTGCAAATCTGACCGAGTGAAGAAACTGGAAAGGAAGCCATGCAACTGAGAAGTTATGGTTCTGAAAGGATGATGACCGGATGGGCCAGCTTATGTTAACCTTTGTATGATCTACACAGGCATAGGCTCGCATAAACTTCACCCGAGCTTAGAATAAGGTTGTGGGAGAACTATGCAATACATGCATATGAATGTGTGTCCGCGCACTAAAATACCAAGTCATCACATGAGATTAACTGCTCCACCAAAGCTACAGTTGAACGTTGCATTTACCCATTCTTTGGGAGATTCGAGCCCCGCTATATATTTGAGTCTATTATAGTGTTGTATAATAGACTCAATAAACCTTCTCCCTGCACACACACACACACACACAACGTGAATTTGTGCCCACCCAAGTTTGGTTTCATGTATCCAGAGCGCACCGCCCCCACACAAGCTGCACATTCTCCCGGTCACCCCAAGCGACACTTTCCAGACACCCCTGAACGCAACCATTACTTTCGATGGCTGAACAGCTACCCAAACAGATGTACAATTCAATAGATTCTCAACCTGCCACATTCTCACAACACTGAGAACGGCACCGCGTTGACATTTTGACCCGCTGAAAATATTTTCTTCCGTGTGTCGGTTTTAGCCGGCTTGGAAAATATAGACACATGAAACATGGAAACAAACGTGGAAACATAGATATAAGTAATGATAAAACATTAACGAAGAACATTTAAATTTGTGGTAGCTACTCAGCATTATCAAGTGAAAAACTAATCGGTTTACAATGCATATAAGTTGTATTTGAATATTTTCTCCCAAAAGTAATTGAATCTTAGTAAGCTCAAATTGTTTATTAAAGCTGCCCGTTATATGGTAGTGGAAGAAGGCTATATGGATCATACATGAGAAGACAGATGAGAAACATTTGGCTACATCTACAACTGGCGACTAACAATATATTGGTCCGGAGCTAAAATGAAAGCCATTTCACATATTGTATGCCATCGGCACGTCAATGTGGTTGTGCTACCCGAAGTCAATTACTTGCGCTGGGAACGCTTCGACACTTTTCCAGACTCTCCTTCCAAAATCGGAATTATTCATAACGTCAAGACGCACCATGTTGGCTCTTGTTATCAATGTAAAATTAATATGGACTGTTACAGCTAATATACTTTAAGATAACTAAAACAAAAATATCCCTATAAGACCGGGGACCACTTCGGTTTTTGTGTAGTGTACCGATACGCGGTGTGAGAACGAGCGGAGTGTTATTATGAATGAATGAACTTGTTCACATACACACTTCGTCGCTACACACCCAGCGCGCACACACCGTTGTGCAGGTGATATTAACACATCACACGGGTGAGCTGGGCGGAGCGACGCTGTACTGACTCGGCAGACCACTGTCGGTGCGCCGGCGACAAGGCCCGATAAACACGCAGTGCGTGAGAACGGGCGCAGCGGAGCCGCCTGGTGTCTGTGTGGCGCGCCTGTGATTAACCTCACCTGGGTCGCCATTGAAGGCGCGTCCGATAATTATCCACGTCGATGGCAGCCCGTGTGACTGCCACGTCACTGTCCTGTCCCAATGGCAGCCCGTGCGACTGCCAGGTCACTGCCCTGTCTTAATGAGACCACTGTCCTGTCCCAATGAGACCGCCGCTGTCTCGTTCCAATGAGACCGCTATCTCGTCCCAATTAGACCACTGTTCTCTCCCAATGAGACCACTGTCTTGTCTCAATGAGACCACTGTCTTGTCTCAATGAGACCACTGTCTTGTCTCAATGAGACCACCGTCTTGTCTCAATGAGACCACTGTCCTCCCCGCTTCTCGCCCCCGGCGACCACTCCCGCCGCACCCGGTAATCGCCTCTCCGCTCGCCACCCAGTCTCACACCTGGCACCTTTCAGGGGCTCGACCGTCACGGACACGCGCACCTCCGGACCGACTTCCTCCAGTGGCGGCAGCAGACCGACTGCGACGGAGTCCTTCGACCGACTGCCGGTCGGCGCGGAGCGCGCGTGGCCGGGGACTGCCTGGGACCGTGTCTGCCGACTCCGCCCCGCGCATGCGCAGTGTCCGCCCGCCGGACGGCCCCGCTCCCACTCTGCCAGTAAATATCGGCGCGGCGATTCGCTCCAATTCGAAACACTCACAGATTCAAGCAACAGTTCTGACGATACCTCTTCCGCTACCCATGCACTTACAACACGAGCAAGCAGCAAGTCAAACACCACTTCTACCAACAACAAGCCACACACAACCTACAGACACTGAAGAACATCCTAGCAACTTCCTCACCTAGTCTCTTCCTGCTCTACCGATGACATGTAAAATACTAGGAAAACATTTCATAACTGATTTTTTTTAAACAACAAAGTAAACAAAAGATGAAAACATGACAAAAAGCCAAAATCTGGGAAAAAACATTTCACAATACAAAAAGGCCCAAAGCAGTGTATGATGTGTACATGTATATGTTCTTGAAGTGTTCAGAAAACGGCGATGCGACCCCCACTTCCAGTCTACTCCGGCTCCGCCCGGACTGCGACCTCCCGGCTGGGCGTTCTTCAATCGTAAACAGCCGATATCACCTGACGATGGCAGGCTGGACAAATTCAGCGCACACACGAGGGATTACTCGGCCCAAGTGAGGAGCTACTGAGCTACTAAGCAATGAACCACATCCTACCTCGTCCCCATCAGCTTCCTCTCCAAGGTGCATCAATATTTATTGGCTCTGGCACGGTACGCTTTTTAACACTTCTCTCATTTTTCAATGTTGTTGCATTTGCATGCTTTTTTCTGGAGGGAAGAGGGACAGTTGATCCTATGACCTGTAAATTTGAACATAAACCATCAATGTCATAACGAGCGTTGTTGAACGAGCGAAATTGGCCATTTAAAAATTGTTTTGCTCCTAGCCCCGAGCATAGCTCTTGCTCCTTGCCCGAAACCTATAATTTGTAAAAATTAGGTTGTCAAATCTTCACCAGAATTAATATCGGACTTATAGATGAAGTCACAAGTTGGATGCAATGCAAGCATAGCTAAAATTCAATTAATTAAGCATGAAACATGTACAACAAATGACTACACGGTGCTGGAATGCGTACTTCGCAACAAGTCTTCTAAGCACGGGCATGCTCATAAAACATCTTCCCAGATATTACAAGATAAGAAGGTGTTGACTACGTTAGACACACGAAATGGAAATCATGATTCCACAGCACTGATTCACGCACGATTATTTTTGTCCCATGCCCGCGACCAAGTGCCAGAAGGTCGTTGGGGAAGGTACGTTAATGGAAAAAGAACTGTTTCGGTCAAATGTAAGTTACGGTAAAAGATATGAGAGGGAGAAGAGGAAATATGAGGAAGAAATCCCTTTGCTTCTAAAGGAAGAACTGAAGATATTCATGCTAATTGCATGCTTGTCTGAGGGACATTTATAGTAAACCGGCTGGTGTACGCCCGGCGCAATGGACGAGACAGATTTGGGTGGTCGGAAGCGGCCAACTCGCCGAGGAAGCTGGCGGACTTCCATGCGATTTGGTCGCACCGCAGCGTCACCTCTAACCGTCGCTATCCCGCCAGTCTCAGAACCAGCGGGTGTGTCGCTTTGATCTGGAGGATACAGACCACCTTGCTTTCACATAGCGTTTGCTCACATACAAGTCACAAGTCTGGACACTGCAGAAACAGAGAAAGGAGATATGTCCTGTGGATTCGGGAAGCCCCCACATACAGTATGCCAAAGTGTGTGCAGGTAAAACCTAGGCAGCCTGTATGTGTTGTATTGGCACAGCTGGTTTCATATACTTAGATCGGAGATCCGAAATATCTGGAAAGTCGTTCTCCAGTACAATCGCCAGTTTGAGCTGAATTTGATTTTTGACAGCGTAGCACTGCGTTGTAATTTATATTGATTAGCATGGGCAGTTCAGCAGACGATGTCCGGTGTTCTGAGGCTACGACAATGTTTGCACATGGCAGCTGGACCATCTATTATGAAATGGCAATGAGTTGTATTTGCGTGACGTAATCGGAGGCGCACTAAAACTACTTCATGGAGACGACATGCCTGATTTACAGGGGCCAAGGTCGGAGTACAGGCTGAACGTGAAATAGATGATGTTGTTTCTCCTTCCATTGTGTCCGTAGATAGGTCTTGTAGCAAGAGTGAAACTTCGAAAGAATGCTACAGAGTGGAAGAGAGAAAGGCTCTGGTGTATCTCAGTGCAGGGCGAGCACGAGAAACTTAAGGAAGATGACGGTGAGTTGCGAGTTGGTCGTGCCGGTGAGTCGATTTTGCCCGAGATGTCGCGTACCAACAGAGCATTGTGTTGAATGATGCGTGTGAACAAATTGTAATGCTGAAGTGCTGGTAGAGGCTGTCATGGGACAGAAAAGTGGAAGAGCCACTGGCGTGATTTTGAAGCAAAAGTAGAACTATGTTCCATATGGTCAAACCGCACCATATGGTGTTCGCCGCACCCATCACGCTGTAAATTGTGGCATTGATCTGACGTGTGTCTAGCAGGGCGACACGTGCATCAATGTAGCCTCTGAGTATCTTCACCAAAGTTGAGCGTGAGAGCTACGAAAATGGAATTGGAACGCATCTGTCCCATTTTGCTGAAATTTAGCATTACCCAATGACGTTGGGGACTAGTAGCCTAGGGGTAAGTTGCCCGTCCCACAATCGAACGATTGTGAGTTCGAGTACCACCTGTCGTTACTCTTCGCCCGCGACCAATCGGCGTGGGAGATTGGCGACGCTACATGACTCAACGGTCGACGTGTCGTAAGACCAATAACCACCTACCCAATGACTACCCAAGGACCCTGGAGCTGACTACTCAGAATTGAACAGGCGGGAGGAAAATATGATTTTTAATGGCTTACTTCAATATCTTGAAGCAGTGTCGCAGCTTATAACGAGCATTATCTTGGATACAGTAATTACGGAGGGCCCTCCCGCGAAGGTTTGGCTGGCATGGCTCCTGATTACTTTTCAACTCTCGAAGCCGAATCAATGTCATGGATCCCAGCTGACGCACAGACAGGACTTGGTTCCAGCCGGCACCTCGGTGGTGGAGACAGATCAAGGGGAGCTCTCTTCGGGGGGGGACTCTCCTCGGGGGAGGGGGCACGGACCTCCGGTGTCTGCCGACATTCTTCTGAGGAAGAAATATTTAGGAATCGCACAAATTGCTTCTTTTGTGTTCGAGGGACCTCTTTTCACGGCTTCATAGCACTCATAGCACATAGCAAGGGATTTGGCGCAAATCACGACAGTGTCCACGCTGTAAAAAATAAAGCATCGCTCCGGTCCTTTTACCGTATAATCGTTTTCATGCTGTTCGCAAACCACATAAAATGTTTCCGGAGAGCTTGAAATCGGAATGCAATGCTGAAAAGTATGAGTTTTAGATATAGGTTGACAAATAACGCAAAATTGTAGGTGACGTCACGAACTTACTTGCGTATCTCCTTGTCCATATGAATCAAGTTATATTTTAAGTATAAGTATGTGCCCACTGATTCCGGCAATAGCACTGATGGAACGGTACGTTCCGCCCACCGAACGTCGCTACCGGGCCCCGTCGATACCTGACCCGTGAATTACCCATGAAAGGAGACCGTAACTTGCTGGTCATAACAGGGCGTATCATCAGCGAAACTCACATCGGTCGATTCCTCGCTAGGAAAGTATAGAGCGGTGACGTCACTGGTGGTCATGTTCGGTAAAGGCCGTCAAGGGAGGTAAGTCACTCAGGAATTTATGTGATTTTTTCTTATGTAGCCGTTGTTCAGGTTAGCTGAAGTACCGATGACGTTGGGTATTAATGAACTGGTGAAATATAGATGTTTCTAGCGCTGGAAGTTCCCCACCAAGAATAAGGAGACGGCATTTATTGTGCCATTCGAGTTCTTACCTTACAGTGACTCATGGGCTGTTCAAACGTTCGTGGTAAATTGCCATGAGAGTTGGATTTGGGTCGTTTGGTAAATTGGCACATGTGTAGATACCTCCCATGGGCGAGACCTCGGTGGAAGAGGTGAACACTCCTCCCTTCCTCTCCCGCTCCAATAATTGCTTCACGAAATTTGCACTTTTTCATAGCGTTGCATCGATGAAATCGACTTTAATGTCACATACTCCCCCTATCGAAAATCCGTGGCGAGACCTATGGAAACCACATTCCTCCCTGTGATGATATCTATTTATGAATCAGGATGGTTTATCAAGCATGCACCGATGTGCATTTTGCCTTGTCATACACCTACCATGGAAGCATCGTCAAGCAGATAGGCTAGTGATCTAAACCATCAATTTTTCGTCTACACCATGGGGCCATAGCACAGATGGGAGCCATGGCCCCATATATGTGAGTTTAACGTGGGTGTTGACCGGAAATAATGGTGTCACAACTTCCTGTGTGCATCCCCTCTTTACAATATTTTTACCTTCTGCTCATGCCTACTGGGATGGGACATCTCGCAGATTGTTGGCGGTGACGTGGAATTGTTGATGCCGTTCTTTCCAGTCACCGCCCTTATGGGCCCAATGTTAAATCTGAAATATCGGGGAGGGGAATCACGTACGCCTCCAAATGTACACTGAGAGAGAAAAAATCCCCCCCCCCACAACACCTCCAAAATCAGGGGTGTGCTGGACGGAGTTGCTCACTATAATTATATGAGTTATCTGATTTAATGAAGAATTTTGCCTCGAGAGCTGTCCATGGATCAAATAATTGTTGCGCAGTTTTGGGGTTTAAATGAGAAAATATGTAGCAGGAGAGTTCTGGGGCTAGACGTGTGCCATGGGAATAGTCCACTTCGAGTCAAATGAACTCCCCATGAAAACACTCTGGAAATTCAGGTCTTAAATTTCTCTTTTTTTAAACTCCGATTTCCGTCTCTGGGTTTAATGGCGTGCTGTCTGCGGCAGAATGTGGAGTTGTAGGCGTTTCGTCTGGAACAACGCGACAACGTCACACGCCAGACATCTGCAGTCTTGTCGCTAGGTGTGTGCACTGCATACAATGATAAACTTGAACTGAGACACAATCGACATACATTTATAGCGCTTTCCTTAGATTGTGGTCATGGTGTGAGCCTGACAACGATACAAATTTAGGACATTTGTGATGGGGAGAGTACATGGAAAAAAAGGCCATTGCATGAACTTCAGTTGCCCACCTTTCATTCTATGCTGACACACAGATCAGTATATTCACTTGCCAGATGTATGCCACATAAGGAGGAGAGGACAATGGTATATACAGGGGAATAATCAAGAGTACCGAGGAATAACCGAGGGGAGCATAACGGGTTTACAATGGAATTTGCAAGGTGTATATAAAAATATATGAGGAGAACTATGAAAAGTTTATGAGAATGACTCACCACATAGGCTCCCATCAACTCCCCGAGGTATGACCTCCAAAAATATCTACATAATGAGTAAAGGGAAATAAAGAAGGGGTATTTAAGTATTTTGAAGAGTATGTAGGGATGAACAGGAGAGGTTTCGAATAATTATTTGTGATAATTAATGGAAATATTTGCGGGAGTTCTTAACAAGGGACCTTGGGGAGTCTAGGGGACAAAGATGGGGGAAACGTTTTCATCAACTCTGGATGACTCACAAAAGTGGGTTACTTTATCTCAGTATATGCGAATCTCAGAAGCCTATCCGTAGACACCAGAGGACCGAGCCCCCCCGAGGAGAGCTCCCCTTAATCTGACTCCACCACCGAGGTGCCGACTGAAACCAAGTCCTGTCTGTGCGATAGCTGGGATTCACGACATTGACTCCGCTTCGAGAGTTGAAAAGTAATCAGGAGTGTGCGCTGCCATGCCAGCCAAACCATCGCGGGAGGGCCCTCCGCAATTACTGTGTCCCAGATCATGCGTGTTTTAAGCTGCGACACTGCTTTAAGAGATTGAAGGAAACCTTTTTTAATCATCCCGCCGGTTTAATTCTGAGAGTATTCAGCTGCAGGGTAATGTTAATTTCGAATCAATAATACGTTCGGTACTGACAGAAAACTAAATCGATCCGACGTCGCGGACCGTTGAGTATGTTCTGGTATTCCTGCTGGCCCATTCTGGTTACTACTGGTGACATTACACTTGTGCTGTATTGCTGGGCGGAATTGATGGTAAAATAGCGGCATGAATTTACCACCTGCATATGATCTTGGGTCGTGCGACCTGCGAATATAACAAACCAGGCAGGTATTAGATTATTGGGTACGTTCTCATGAGGCGAAATTCTTTTGAGTACCTCCAGAGAATGATTATGTGGCGTTTTATGTCTCCATGGACGATATAGCTCGAACAGCACTTTGTATGCTGTAACATCTGTTGTTAGCTATTGCACATGTAGCTAAAATCATGCAAAGCATAACAAATTTACTCACAACCCATTGCGCTATCCAATGCATGCTTGTATCTCAAAACAACTCTGCATGCCCATCTATCCTTAGAGCTGCTGGCCGGTTGAAGGACAACTCTGTCGAGGAAGCTGTTGCCACCTGACCGGCCGGCCGGCCTGTGCCGGCCCTGCCCCGGACCTGCCCCGGGCCTGCCCCGGCCCTGCCTCGGACCTGCCCACGGGTCTGCCCCGGTCCTGCCCCGGGCCTGTGCCGGGCCTGCCCCGGGCCTGCGTCGGGCCTGCCCCGGGCCTGTGCCGGGCCTGTGTCGGGCCTGCCCCGGGCCTGTGCCGGGCCTGTGCCGGGCCTGTGCCGGGCCTGTGCCGGGCCTGACCCGGGCCTGTGCCGGGCCTGTGCTGGGCCTGCCCTGGGCCTGCCCCGGGCCTGCCCCGGGCTTGTGCCGGGCCTGTGCCGGGCCTGTGCCGGGCCTGTGCCGGGCCTGTGCCGGGCCTGCCCCGGACCTGCGCCGGACCTGCCCCGGGCCTGTGCCGGGCCTGCCCCGGGCCTGCCCCGGGCCTGCCCCGGGCCTGTGCCGGGCCTGTGCCGGGTCTGCCCCGGGCCTGTGCCGGGCCTGTGCCGGTCCTGCCCCGGTCCTGCCCCGGACCTGCACCCGGGCTTGCCCCGGGCCTGCCCCGGGCCTGCTCCCGGGCCTGCCCCCGGGCCTGCCCCGGCCCTGTCCCGGGCCTGCCCCGGGCCTGCCCCGGACCTGCCCGGGCCTGCGCCGGGCCTGCCCCCGGGCCTGCCCCGGGCCTGTGCCGGGCCTGCCCCGGGCCTGCCCTGGGCCTGTGCCGGGCCTGTGCCGGGCCTGCCCCGGGCCTGCCCTGGGCCTGTGCCGGGCGGACGGCCAGCTCGTCACCACCACGGGCCGGCCTGGGTGGCCGCACCCTCACCGAGTGACTCGGGTGGCACATCCGTGTCGGCGGTGCTGAGTGGTGAGCGCTGAGCAGGCACAGTCGGTGCAGCCTGCAACACGAGACACGGGCGCTGTGTGCTGGCGTGGCCGTGCTCACAGGTGGTCCAGTAGTCCGGGCAAACTGGACATGGTACGGCGGTGGTCCAGGTCGACATTCGTGGTACAGCGGTGGTCCAGACGGACTGGACATGGTACAGCGGTGGTCCAGACGGACTGGACATGGTACAGCGGTGGTCCAGACGGACTGGACATGGTACAGCGGCGGTGCAGGTCGACTGGACATGGTATAGCGGCGGTGCAGGTCGACTGGACATGGTACAGCGGCGGTGCAGGTCGACTGGACATGGTACAGCGGCGGTGCAGGTCGACTGGACATAGTACAGCGGTGGTGCAGGTCGACTGGACATGGTACAGCGGCGGTGCAGGTCGACTGGACATGGTACAGCGGTGGTCCAGACGGACTGGACATGGTACAGCGGCGGTGCAGGTCGACTGGACATGGTACAGCGGCGGTGCAGGTCGACTGGACATGGTACAGCGGCGGTGCAGGTCGACTGGACATGGTACAGCGGCGGTGGTCCAGACGGACTGGACATAGTACAGCGGCGGTGCAGGTCGACTGGACATGGTACAGCGGTGGTGCAGGTCGACTGGACATGGTACAGCGGTGGTCCAGACGGACTGGACATGGCACAGCGGTGGTCCAGACGGACTGGGCATAGTACGGCGGCGGTGCAGGTCGACTGGACATGGTACAGCGGCGGTGCAGGTCGACTGGACATGGTACAGCGGTGGTCCAGACGGACTGGACATGGCACAGCGGTGGTCCAGACGGACTGGACATAGTACAGCGGCGGTGCAGGTCGACTGGACATGGTACAGCGGCGGTGCAGGTCGACTGGACATGGTACAGCGGTGGTCCAGACGGACTGGACATGGTACAGCGGCGGTGCAGGTCGACTGGACATGGTAAGCGGCGGTGCAGGTCGACTGGACATGGTACAGCGGCGGTGCAGGCCGACTGGACATGGTACAGCGGCGGTGCAGGTCGACTGGACATGGTACAGCGGTGGTCCAGACGGACTGGACATGGCACAGCGGTGGTCCAGACGGACTGGACATAGTACAGCGGCGGTGCAGGTCGACTGGACATGGTACAGCGGCGGTGCAGGTCGACTGGACATGGTACAGCGGTGGTCCAGACGGACTGGACATGGTACAGCGGCGGTGCAGGTCGACTGGACATGGTATAGCGGCGGTGCAGGTCGACTGGACATGGTACAGCGGCGGTGCAGGCCGACTGGACATGGTACAGCGGCGGTGCAGGTCGACTGGATATAGTACAGCGGCGGTGCAGGTCGACTGGACATGGTACAGCGGCGGTGCAGGTCGACTGGATATGGTACAGCGGCGGTGCAGGTCGACTGGACATAGTACAGCGGTGGTGCAGGTCGACTGGACATGGTACAGCGGCGGTGCAGGTCGACTGGACATGGTACAGCGGTGGTCCAGACGGACTGGACATGGTACAGCGGCGGTGCAGGTCGACAAAAACGGCGGTGGTCCAACGGACTGGACATAGTACAGCGGCGGTGCAGGTCGACTGGACATGGTACAGCGGTGGTGCAGGTCGACTGGACATGGTACTGCGGCGGTGCAGGTCGACTGGACATGGTACAGCGGTGGTGCAGGTCGACTGGACATGGTACAGCGGCGGTGCAGGTCGACGACAGTAGGTGGTCCAGACGGACTGGACATAGTATAGCGGCGGTGCAGGTCGACTGGACATGGTACGGCGGTGGTGCAGGTCGACTGGACATGGTACAGCGGCGGTGCAGGTCGACTGGACATGGTACAGCGGTGGTCAAGATGGACTGGACATGGTACAGCGGTGGTCCAGACGGACTGGACATAGTACAACGGCGGTGCAGGTCGACTGGACATGGTACAGCGGTGGTCCAGACGGACTGGACATGGTACAGCGGCGGTGCAGGTCGACTGGACATGGTACAGCGGCGGTGCAGGTCGACTGGACATGGTACAGCGGCGGTGCAGGTCGACTGGACATAGTACAGCGGCGGTGCAGGTCGACTGGACATGGTACAGCGGTGGTCCAGACCGGCAGACTTGGTCGTCGGATTGGACCTGAAGAGATTCGTGGATGGCGCAGATCGCAAAAAGTTTATCGGCGGCCTACGCAAGACGAGGTTGGTGTGAATGGTCTGGAGCAAAGTTCACAGGTGGTCCGGACCGCGTGAATGGTCTGAAGCAGAAGTCCACAGGTGGTCTGGACCGCATGAAGCCCATGGATGCCCCAGGCGAGAAGAGATGCATGGATGGCCTGGAGCAGAAGAGCTCCGTAAACGAACAACTCCAGAAATAAAAGCTCGCACCGCTCAAGGTTGAAAATGTCAACCAGCGAAGACTTTGGAAACAGATGGCTGAAGACATGGTTGTGAAATCACGAACACGCATACACCGTAGCTTATGCAACGTAGCTGACCTCTCATTAGAAATTGTGTTCACGGGGTTTTATTTTACTTTACATGCCAATCATTGAGACAGATGCTGAGATATTTTCTTCAAAATTCACTACGAGAGAAGGTGCCACAATATTATCGTGCATGTGCGACGAAAGCTTATCTGCCTGGCCCGACCTGGTCCGACCCGACCTGGCCCCATCCACAGTTATATACTAATCCACAGGTAGCCACGTGGATTCAGCCCCTGTGCAGGCCGCAAGGTTGTGCTGTTATGAAATGTGACCTACCTGCTCTGAGGCCGGGTGAATGTGTGACCAGTATCAGACCGGAGTAGGGTGCCTCGTTGAACGTTCGTGTACTCATACATTGAGCGGAGAAGCCGAGAAACAGAGTGGGTCGCAACACAATGTGGCCACCCATGCTGCTTCGACAATTCGGCTCACGGAACAAAGTCTTAGGTAATTGGGACATATTCGCCAAGGTATTCAGATCGTGACAACAGAGAAGCTAATTCCGATTGCCGTTCATTCCTTTTGTAATTCATGTATCCAATAATTTGAGTAAATATTTGTAAAATCGAGTTCCTCTGCCAAATGTTCGGCATGCATTTTCAATATGAGTGCACTGTGCCAAATTCTCGAAAAATATTTTGCATCTTTCTAAAATTTCGTACTTTCGCAACAATTGCATCATTGCACGCGTCAGAGAGGGCTGCCGTATCATGCAAGCTATTGAAGTATCAAAAGTGTAGGGATCTGACCAAGCCGGGTCGGGTCGGGTCGGTTCGGGCCGGGTCGGGTCGGGTCGGGTCGGTTCGGGCCGGGTCGGGTCGGGTCGGGTCGGGTCGGGTCGGGTCGGGTCAGGTCGGGTCGGGTCGGGTCGGGTCGGGTCGGGTCGGGTCGGGTCGGGTCGGGTCGGGTCGGGTCGGGTCGGGTCGGGTCGGGTCGGGTCGGGTCGGGTCGGGTCGGGCCTGGTCGGGCTTTCGTCGCACATGCACGGGAATAGAGTAGCTCTGGCTTCACCTTCTCTCATAGTTAATTTTGGAGGGAATATCTCAGCATCCATCTCAATGATTGGCATGTAAAATAAAATAAAACTCAGTGAACACCATTTCGAGTTAGAGGTCAGCTAGGTTGCATAAGCTGCGTTGTAAGAGAACCCAGTTGCGGTCGATGCAATATGCTCCGAATCCTGTGTCTGCAGCGCGGGAGCCCTAGTATCTTGCGCTCGTTCGTCCAGCGCCTCTACTGCCACTCTGTGCCAATGTATTTTACTACAGCTTTGTCCCTTCACAATGCTAGAGTTCCGGGAGCAAAGTTTCTCTAACGCCATTGCTGATCGTCACCATTGAAGAACTTGAGGTCGTGCAAGTGCCAACGCGCCCGGTCATGTACCACTTGTGCAATCTCAAGTTGGCTCTTAAAGTGGTCGTCTTCAGCACCATACAGGCCCGCCCCCTGGGGAGGTCCATTCAAATGCAGTCGCCATCTGTGATGGCCCCAGCACCAGGAGACCTTGGATGCTGAGCATAACACCCGGGCATAACACCAAGGGCCACAAATTTGGTGAATTTAAAATATTGCACGTTCGCTAGCAATTGAACCGGCACATAGATGGATACCAAATTAATGCAAGCATATATTTGCAAGCATTTCGACACTCACAGCTGCGGATTATAAGCTCAACGAACCTAAAGTGACCTGAAGTAAATATGTAAGCACTATCGTTTATATAATGAAGTACTATAGAATATACTATAGATCTTAGCCTTTTATGACATGTCGCCTACGTCGCAGATGTGGGAACTTCGCGCATGCATAAATAATGTAAAATCGCCACGTATAATAATCCGTTGATAGCTAAATAATTACCCACTTCAAAAACCAACTTGATCTAAACAGATCACAGAGAATGCTATTGATGTAGGTATTTTAAGTTTCAGATCCTAAGGGATAATGACTGAAGCGTAATCGTGAAGGGCCTCATGGGTACAACAAGAACAACATCAGCAACAACAGCAACCCCGGGCTGGCAACAAGCTAACATAACACACGACACTTCTAACTACGGTGGTGAACAGTAAGACAAAATGAACACACTAGAGCCCACCTCTCAGTGCTTGTATTTCTGTCAGATTTCACGATGCGTGTCGGAAGAGTGGTGCAACACATCAAAGTGGATATCAGTCGTCATGCATTTTATGCCAATTATCTGCACAATGATTCTGTCAAAATGGTTGCCATAGCAACAGCCTTCTTATCTTTTTCTGCACTTCTGTCTGCACTTCTTTTCTTTGTGTGCTGACGTACCAATCCCAATCACTAAGGAATCCTTGCATCGATGACCAACGTCCAGTGCCCATCAACAGGCGACGCTGCAGTACCCACCAACAGGTGACGCTGCAGTACCCATCAACAGGCGACGCTGCAGTACCCACCAACAGGCGATGCCACAGTACCCACCAACAGGCGACGCTACAGTACCCACCAACAGGCGACGCTGCAGAACCCATCAACAGGCGACGCTGCAGTACCCACCAACAGGCGACGCTGCAGTCCACCACAACAGGACACTACAGTACCCACCAACAGGCGACGCTCACAGTACCCACCAACAGGCGACGCTGCAGTACCCACCAACAGGCATCCACAGTACCCACCAACAGGCACGCTGCAGTACACCAACAGGTGACGCTGCAGACCCACACAGGCGACGCCACAGTCCACCAACAGGCGACGCTGCAGTATCCACCAACAGGTGACGCTGCAGAACCCACCAACAGGCGACGCTGCAGTACACACCAACAGGTGACGCTGCAGTATACAACAACAGGAGACCCTACAGTACACATCAACAGGTGACGCTGCAGTACCCACCAACAGGTGACGCTGCAGTGCCCACCAACAGGAGACGCTGCAGTACCCACCAACAGGTGACGCTGCAGTACCCATCAACAGGTGACGCTGCAGTGCCCACCAACAGGCGACACTACAGTACGCACCAACAGGCGACACTGCAGTACCCACCAACAGGCGATCCCACAGTACCCACCAACAGGCGACGCTGCAGTACACACCAACAGGTGACGCTGCAGTATACAACAACAGGAGACGCTACAGTACCCACCAACAGGTGACGCTGCAGTACCCACCAACAGGTGACGCTGCAGTGCCCACCAACAGGAGACGCTGCAGTACCCACCAACAGGCGACACTGCAGTACCCACCAACAGGCGATGCCACAGTACCCACCAACAGGCGACGCTGCAGTACACACCAACAGGTGACGCTGCAGTATACAACAACAGGAGACGCTACAGTACCCACCAACAGGTGACGCTGCAGTACCCACCAACAGGTGACGCTGCAGTGCCCACCAACAGGAGACGCTGCAGTACCCACCAACAGGTGACGCTGCAGTACCCACCAACAGGTGACGCTGCAGTGCCCACCAACAGGTGACGCTGCAGTACCCATCAACAGATGACGCTGCAGTACCCACTAACAGGTGACGCTGCAGTACCCACCAACAGGCGACACTGCAGTACCCACCAACAGGCGACACTGCAGTACCCACCAACAGGCGATGCCACAGTACCCACCAACAGGCGATGCCACAGTACCCACCAACAGGCGATGCTGCAGTACACACCAACAGGTGACGCTGCAGTATACAACAACAGGAGACGCTACAGTACCCACCAACAGGTGACGCTGCAGTACCCACCAACAGGTGACGCTGCAGTGCCCACCAACAGGAGACGCTGCAGTACCCATCAACAGGTGACGCTGCAGTACCCACTAACAGGTGACGCTGCAGTACCCACCAACAGGCGACGCTGCAGTTCCCAACAACAGGCGACGCTGCAGTGCCCACCAACAAGCGACGCTGCAGTGCCCACCAACAGGTGACGCTGCAGTACCCACCAACAGGCGACGCTGCAGTACCCACCAACAGGAGACGCTGCAGTACCCACCAACAGGTGACGCTGCAGTACCCACCAATAGGCGATGCCACAATACCCACCAACAGGCAACACTACAGTACCCACCAACAGGAGACGCCACAGTGCCCACCAACAGGAGACGCCACAGTACCCACCAACAGGCGACGCTGCAGTACCCACCAACAGGTGACGCTGCAGTACCCACCAACAGGAGACGCCACAGTGACCACCAGCAGGCGACGCTGCAGTACCCACCAACAGGAGACGCTGCAGTGCTCACCAACAGGCAACGCTGCAGTACGCACAAACAGGCGACGCTGCAGTGCCTACCAACAGGCGACGCTGCAATACCCACCAACAGGTGACACTGCAGTACCCACCAACAGGTGGCGCTGCAGTACCCACCAACAGGTGACGTTGCAGTACCCACCAACAAGTGACGCTGCAGTACCCACCAACAGGTGACGCTGCAGTACCCACCAACAGGTGACGTTGCAGTACCCACCAACAAGTGACGCTGCAGTACCTACCAACAGGTGACGCTGCAGTACCCACCAACAGGTAACGCTGCAGTACCCACCAACAGGTGACGCTGCAATACCCATCAACAGGGGACGCTGCAGTACCCACCAACAGGAGACGCTGCAGTACCCACCAACAGGCGACGCTGCAGTGCCCACCAACAGGTGACGCTGCAGTACCCACCAACAGGAGACGCTACAGTACCCACCAACAGGTGACACTGCAGTATCCACCAACAGGTGACGCTGCAGTACCCACCAACAGGCGACGCCACAGTGACCACCAACAGGCGACGCTACAGTACCCACCAACAGGCGACGCTACAGTACCCACCAACAGGTGACGCTGCAGTACCCATCAACAGGTGACGCTGCAGTACCCACTAACAGGTGACGCTGCAGTACCCACCAACAGGTGACGCTGCAGTTCCCAACAACAGGCGACGCTGCAGTGCCCACCAACAAGCGACGCTGCAGTGCCCACCAACAGGTGACGCTGCAGTACCCACCAACAGGCGACGCTGCAGTACCCACCAACAGGAGACGCTGCAGTACCCACCAACAGGTGACGCTGCAGTACCCACCAATAGGCGATGCCACAATACCCACCAACAGGCAACACTACAGTGCCCACCAACAGGAGACGCCACAGTGCCCACCAACAGGAGACGCCACAGTGCCCACGAACAGGCGACGCTGCAGTGCCCACTAACAGGTGACGCTGCAGTACCCACCAACAGGAGACGCCACAGTGACCACCAGCAGGCGACGCTGCAGTACCCACCAACAGGAGACGCTGCAGTGCTCACCAACAGGCAACGCTGCAGTACGCACAAACAGGCGACGCTGCAGTGCCTGCCAACAGGCGACGCTGCAATACCCACCAACAGGTGACACTGCAGTACCCACCAACAGGTGGCGCTGCAGTACCCACCAACAGGTGACGTTGCAGTACCCACCAACAAGTGACGCTGCAGTACCCACCAACAGGTGACGCTGCAGTACCCACCAACAGGTGACGTTGCAGTACCCACCAACAAGTGACGCTGCAGTACCTACCAACAGGTGACGCTGCAGTACCCACCAACAGGTGACGCTGCAGTACCCACCAACAGGTGACGCTGCAATACCCATCAACAGGGGACGCTGCAGTACCCACCAACAGGAGACGCTGCAGTACCCACCAACAGGCGACGCTGCAGTGCCCACCAACAGGTGACGCTGCAGTACCCACCAACAGGAGACGCTACAGTACCCACCAACAGGTGACACTGCAGTATCCACCAACAGGTGACGCTGCAGTACCCACCAACAGGCGACGCCACAGTGACCACCAACAGGCGACGCTACAGTACCCACCAACAGGCGACGCTACAGTACCCACCAACAGGTGACGCTGCAGTACCCACCAACAAGCGACGCTGCAGTACCCACCAACAGGCAACGCTGCAGTACCCACCAACAGGCGACGCTGCAGCACCCACCAACAGGTGACGCTGCAGAACCCGCCAACAGGTGGCGCTGCAGTACCCACCAACAGGTGACGCTGCAGTACCCACCAACAGGTGACGCTGCAATACCCATCAACAGACGACGCTGCAGTACCCACCAACAGGCGACGCTGCAGTGCCCACCAACAGACGACGCTGCAGTACCCACCAACAGGTGACGCTGCAGTACCCACCAACAGACGACGCTGCAGTACCCAACAACAGGCGACGCCGCAGTGCTCACCGACAGACCGGTCCGCTCTGAACTGCGCTCAGCCCCTCGGCATTGGGTTTGTGGAATTGGTTTATGTTTCTGAAGCATATCGCAAACGTTGAACTTTAACTTCAGCGCTTAGCATTTAATGGCATGCTCTAGTTTCAGATATTTGACATTCTTGGATGTAGGCAGAATGGCCTGCCGATCACCCGCCCACTTGCGTGTCGTGATCCCGTTTGTCCTCGGCATGCCGTAATCCTGTTTGTTCTGGGCATGCCATGATCCCGCTCGTCGCCGGCCTTTCGTAATCCTCAGTCCATCTGGTACACTTCAGTACATCTGGTCTTCTAGTGCATCCAGTACATCTGGTCGGCCGCGGCGGAATGTCTGCGTCAGCGCTGGATGGCCTCGTGCATCCTGTTGCAGCTCGATCAGGCATTGTTCGTGGCGCGGCCAGCCGGCGCCAGAGAGGGTCAGAGCCACACACTGGAGAGGGTCAGAGCAGCGCGCCAGAGAGGGTCAGAGCCACGCACTGGAGAGGGTCAGAGCAGCGCGCCAGAGAGGGTCAGAGCCGCACACTGGAGAGGGTCAGAGCAGCGCGCCAGAGAGGGTCAGAGCAGCGCCGGAGAGGATCAGAGCCGCGCGCCAGAGAGGGTCAGAGCCACACACTGGAGAGGGTCAGAGCAGCGCGCCAGAGAGGGTCAGAGCCGCACACTGGAGAGGGTCAGAGCAGCGCGCCAGAGGGGGTCAGAGCCGTACACCGGAGAGGGTCAGAGCAGCGCGCCAGAGAGGGTCAGAGCCGGACACTGGAGAGGGTCAGAGCAGCGCGCCAGAGAGGGTCAGAGCCGCACACCGGAGAGGGTCAGAGCCGCGCGCCAGAGGGGGTCAGAGCCGTACACTGGAGAGGGTCAGAGCAGCGCGCCAGAGAGGGTCAGAGCCGCACACTGGAGAGGGTCAGAGCAGCGCGCCAGAGAGGGTCAGAGCCGCACACCGGAGAGGGTCAGAGCAGCGCGCCAGAGGGGTCAGAACCGTACACCGGAGAGGGTCAGAGCCGCGCGTTAGAGAGAGTCAAAGCCGCGCACCAGAGAGGGCCAGAATCGCACACCGGAGAAGGTCAGAGCCGCGCGCCTGAGAGGGTCAGAGTCTCGTGCCAGAGAGGGTGGAGGGGGTCAGAGCCGCGCGCCAGGAGGGTCAGAGTCGCACCCCAGAGAGGGTCAGAGCCGGCGTCGGAGAGGGTCAGAGCCGCGCTGCGGAGAGGGTCAGAGCCGCGCGCCGGAGAGGGCCAGAATCGCACACCGGAGAAGGTCAGAGCCGCGCGCCAGAGGGTCAGAGCCGCGCGCCAGAGGGTCAGAGCCGCCCCCCAGAGAGGGTCAGAGCCGCGCCGGAGAGGATCAGAGCCGCGCGCCAGAGGGTCAGAGCCGCGCCCCAGAGAGGGTCAGAGCCGCGCCGGAGAGGATCAGAGCCGTGCATCAGGGCTCACAGCCCGAGCCGTGTTCACTCTGCAGCTGACTTCAGGCGGATCATGTCGGCGAACTCATGTGTGACGTCACGCTGCTGTGAAGGATTAAGTCCGGTGCGAGATTGGTCGTTGGTCGCCTCTTCATGCGGCATCGGCTTATGGCCTGTGGAAGATTACACCGGCCCAATGACTTTGATTTACGTCGGGCTGAGCTTTCAGTTTACCCGATCGTCTTTTGTAAACATAGCTGGAAAAAAAGAGCGACTGAAAAATCGTGTGCCAAGCCAGCCCAGTGGATCTTTCTCTGGTAGTTGAAGGAAGGCTTTTGGTCTTCAGTCTCGCTTATAAAAAGTTGACATAGGCGACCCAACCGGGCCTGACCAGAGCCTAGCCGGCCCGATGGCAACGATTTTAATATACTGACTACTTGGCCACAATATGCCCTAGACTCATATATTTCACACTGGTACCTGAATCGCATCCACAATGCAGTGGTCATGTGACTGGGAATACAAAATAGCAAAGTAACCTTTAAAAAATGTTACCGGTGTCAGGCAACTTTCGATGGAAAATATAGAGAAGATGGTCTCCCGGGATGACGTTTCGTGTGCTGCCCACGTGACGCACGCACCATCGGAGTATTATATCCCCACAACTTGCTCTTTCTCATTCAGAATCCTTCATAGTGCCCCATACTGAGCTTAGCTGATTTATTTCCGGTCTTCCTCCTTTCAAATAGGCGTAGGCAGAAGATCAATAATTAAATTCAAAGAAACACAGATCCGACAACGTTATTTTGTTCTTCGACGACCATAAGCCAATTGAGACAATATATTCAGAATCCTCGACACAATTTTCGCAATCAGTGCTTGTGATGCGTGTGGTACACATGAAACTGCACGTACTGTTCGTACATACAAATTATTTGGTTCTATCCACCATCTGTGCTTGACATGGGCTCGCACGATATGTCTGGGTCGGATGCATACGTCTGATTCGTCTGTCGGCTGACGGCGGGGCCAATGTGTGTGGGAGTTGGATAATGGCCGCACACACTCTACAGTTGGTCAGTGACAGTATCGGCCTTTCTTACTGAATAAATAACGACATGTCACTCCCAAGGCCAAGTACGTTTCCTACCCACTGCCATCACGATAATCTGATTTTGTTTTAATCCACCAATGGAGAAGAGGATTATTTCAGGCGCGCTTCAATGTACCATTTACTACACCGTTGGCTATTACCAGTGTCGTCCATAAACGTGGCACCATCGGTTCCGTCCCTTCCATGTGGCATGATGTCCCGATGGCTGCCACTAGTGTCGTCCCTTCAATGTATCTCAATGCCCCGACAGCTATCTCCAGTGTCGTCCTTTCCACGTGGCTTAATGCCACGACGGCTACCACCCTTGTCGAGCCGAGCTGTGCTAGCTGCCGCTGCCAGCTCGATCTGACCAGCTCGACAGCTACATACCACGTGGCCACATGTGTAACAAATACCAAGCAGCCTATTAAAACGGATTTTCGTCTAGCCGACATTGCCGAGGAGTTATCGTGGCCGCGTCGGCGCCGGTACGCCATCCGACTCGACGGCGGCCGTTCCGCCATCTTTGTCAACGCCGTCGGAATCCTGATTGAGAAACATTGTAATACGGAGGAAAAGTGCGGAGTGACGGGCCTCGGCAGCAGCTGCTGAATGGATGGCGCGCATTTGTCTCGCCGTCGCAATATGCCAACACGACAATATGCATTTTTCGCTGCGCCGAAAGCGCCCCTGCGAACGGCAATTTCATTGGCTTGATGCATTTACGATGTAATTTGATGCTCACTGATGTCGCACGCACCATCTACACATTCTAGTCACCTTGAATGGGACTCAAGGAATGATTAGAAAACATGCCACTCGACGGCTTCTTCGAAGTTCCAAGAAATGTTCTTCGCGCTGCGTGTTTTCTGATCTCGATTGAGCGTATGTGAAACACCTGCCTTGCATTGCATAGAAAACACAGATGCTTTGGATAGCTAGAGGAAGACCTAGATCAACCATGCTCTTAGCACATGCTCAGTATGGTGTGAACGTAGGTTACAATCAAGTCGTTGCAAAACAAATTGATGAAAAACCGTATTGGAAAAAGGGCAGGACAGGAGGGTTGTATCAAATATCGAATGGCTGCCCATTCGCCCTGACATAATCGTTTCAAGTGAGAGGCAAGCCAACGATGAAAGAAAGGCACTACTGTGCTATTTGAAAATTCGTGAAATCGTCTCGTGGCCTGCCATTACACCAACTCAAACATGACCTGTTATAATAGTCCAATATACTGGCTGTCCCACGCAAGCACGTTAATACAGTCCAACACAGGTAGGCGCCGGCCGTCCGTAGAAAATCTTCATCTTCCTTCACCCTTGACTTCTTTAGTCGAGAATCCATGCGGTTAGGTCACATGGTGGCATACACCGCAACAAGAACTGGCTCGGGTTGACTTCACTGAACAGCGCCGACTGTCCAGAGTTATCACGGGGTCATCTGTCCGTTAATAGCCCTGACACGAACTGAATTACTGCCTGGACTCGAGCAGCACTCTCGGAGGTATGGCTAGGTCACACACCCGAGGTCTGGCTACACACCGGAGCCGTGTCTGGCTACACACCGGAGCCGTGTCTGGCTACACACCGAAGCCGTGTCTGGCTACACACCGAAGCCGTGTCTGGCTACACACCGGAGCCGTGTCTGGCCACACACCGGAGCTGTGTCTGGCTACACACCGGAGCCGTGTCTGGCTACACACCGGAGCAGTGTCTGGCTACACGCCGGAGCCGTGTCTGGCTACACACCGGAGCCGTGTCTGGCTACACACCGGAGCCGTGTCTGACTACACACCGGAGCCGTGTCTGGCTACACACCGGAGCCGTGTCTGGCTACACACCGGAGCCGTGTCTGGCTACACACCGGAGCTTTGCCCAATGCGTACATCGGCACATGTGCACTGTACACGTGCCGGAACTGTGTCTAGTGATGGGCACGGGTACATTGTACATACGCCTGAGCTATGTCCAGCGATGGGCACGTGTACACTGTACATACGCCGAAGCTGTGTCTAGTGATGGGCACGTGTACACTGTACATACGCCGGAGCTGTGTGCAGTCGTGCGCACTTGCACGTTGTAATCACGTCAATGGCTGGAGATCACAAATAGGTTTGGGTGCGTTCTCTTTTGGCACTTTGGTGATGCTTAGCTATCATTTTCGCCGAACAAAATCTCGAACTCGGCCGAACCGAATTCATCGGATCGTATTCGGACCCGAATCACATCGACCCGGACCCTAGCTTGGTGAGAGATCTCCAGTGTTGCACACATCACTCATCACATCGCGGCCCAGTCTGTTCTGTCCGACATCGCGGTCCAGCCTACTGTGTCGGACATCGCGACACCACCCGACACAGCCTCGACACTCCACGACACCACACCACCCGACACAGCCCCGACACTGCACGACACCACACCACCCGACACAGCCCCGACACTGCACGACACCACACCACCCGACACGGCCCCGACACTCCACGACACCACACGACACCACACCACCGACACGGCCCCGACACTCCACGACACCACACCACCGACACAGCCCCGACACTGCACGACACCACACCACCGACACAGCCTCCTCGACACCACACCACCCGACACAGCCCCGACACTCCACGACACCACACCACCGACACGGCCCGATACTCCATGACACCACACCACCGACACGGCCCCGACACTCCACGACACCACACCACCCGACACGGCCCCGACACTGCACGACACCACACCACCCGACACAGCCCCGACACTGCACGACACCACACCACCCGACACAGCCCCGACACTCCACGACACCACACCACCCGACACAGCCCCGACACTGCACGACACCACACCACCGACACGGCCCGACACTCCACGACACCACACCACCCGACACGGCCCCGACACTCCACGACACCACACCACCCGACACAGCCCCGACACTCCACGACACCACACACCACACCACCCGACACTGCACGACACCACACCACCGACACAGCCCCGACACTGCACGACACCACACTACCGACACAGCCCCGACACTGCACGACACCACACACCACACCACCGACACGGCCCCGACACTCCACGACACCACACTACCGACACAGCCCCGACACTGCACGACACCACACCACCCGACACGGCGTCCGCAGACACTGACTCAGCCCACGCGGTCCGAAGTCCGCAGCCTCGGGCGGTTCTGCCATCGCCGCAGGCGGACGTCGGCGATCTGTTGGCGTGCCGAGCTGCCGCCCGATCCATCGTATCAGGTGCACGTGCGCTGACATCAGCAGCGGGCCGCCGGAACAAAGCACCCGGCCCATGAACACTGACCAGCCTGGCGGGCCCGGCGCGCGGCCGATGACACATGGTCGGCGGCGTCAGCGGAACCGCCCACCACACGGCGGACGGCCGATGGCCGACCCGCCGGCGGAGCCGGGCCGCATCCGGGTCACGCCAGCGGCGGATCCAAGGGGGAAGAGGTCGCTCCACCAGGAGACCAGTATTGCCGAAATTGTGTACTAAAGCGACTCTTCTCGGAATCAAGGAACGTTTTATTATATGAATAGTGTCTTGAACACACCAGACGAATGCTAGCTGTTCAAATTTGATGCGTTTTTCGAAATCGGATGTTTTTACTTTTAACAAATCACCCTTCCTAAGCCAGGCTTAGGGTGATTTGTTAAAAGTAAAAACATCCGAAGCCAGGCTGGATCTCTGGATCTGTCCCTGGTCTCCCCCCCCCCCATTCCCCACTTTCAGGACACGCATTAAGGTTAGCAAGGCAACACAGCGAACCCCTTGAAATCGACGCGTAATTTACGAATGCAAAACAGTTCTATAGACGGCACTACTTATGCAAGAGGTACTCCCGAAATGGCACGCCCCTTTAATCGGAAGAACAAACTGATCACTAGTCTCCTGGGTACATTCCCGGCCGTCTCCTCCACCACCAATGTGATTTGCTGGTCCCCTCCAGGCGGTTGGGTTGGACTGGGTGGCTGGGTCGGCCGACAGGCTGCGCCACCTGTCGGCTCGTATGCTGTGATGGAGCTAGCTGATGCTCCGTGTTCAAATGCAGACCGGCTATGTGCCTCAATAATGAACTGGTTCATCGCTGTTATGACAGTCAATTCAACTCACACATTTCAACTACGTGACACAAGTCTGTAGGTTGTTTGACTGGGGCGGTCATCGGTCACTGATCGTTGGTAATTGTGAACTGTGGTTCAGCTCACCAGAGGCGCAGCCAGGGTTTCCTTAAGGCGGCCCAACGGATAAATGTTCCGAAACAGAGAACGCTTACGGCAAGCGATGCGCGCGGAAATGTGTTTTTTTTTGTGTGAAAATCTCGAAATTCCTTGTATAATCTCGTATATTTTAGTTGCTAAGGGACTCCACCCCCCTCAGTTAGCCGCGGCTCTGCTGCCCATACATCACTGAACCATGCGGCAGAGATCTCTTGACAATCTTGATTTTGTATGTAAAGGCATTCCTTTACATACATGCGTCAAAGATATAATTTGGCTTCAGCAAGCCTTTGAGTACCTTTCTTGTAGAAATGCAAAGGAACACACATACAAATTTTGCACACATGCACACATGCAATTTAAAAGCATTGGTGCACCATCAAGGGCATGGGAACATCCGACGAGTGGGGAGAACTCGTTGGATGCCGTCGGAGTGCAATTGACCCATTCACTTTTATTGACTCGAAACGTGTGGTAAAGGAGGTGACGTAGCTCCTTTGTATATGATCTACGAGAAGGGAGTAAATGAGGATACAGATGCGAACTGAGACAGCGCAGACAGCCGAGTTTCGGGGGCCACTCTCCCCAAGAAGGCGCGGCAGAGGCGGCGGTTTGCTAAGGAGACGAAGGAAATGCGAGGCGACGCGCTACAACAGGTCGACAGGGGCGGGGATGGCCGAGTGGCTGGGGTGTTGGACTCTGGATACCAAAGGTTCCGGGTTCGACACTGACGCCGCTCGGGACATTTTCCAATCCCGCGGCCCACCGGTGAAACAGTGTGGGCGGTGCCCTGAGCCGTGAATGTGCATGAAGTGCGTCGTGAACCAACCAAAAAACTAAACGAAACAACAGGTTTACAGCAACAACGAACCACCGGACAGAGGAGACGCACGGCATAGCAGAGCGACAGCATCATCATCTCGTTTTTTGTTCTCCCTCTTCGCATAACCCAATTGTACTTCTTCCTTCTTCTTCTTCTTCTTCTTCTTCTCATCCCGGTTGCGGCGAGAAACAACACAGCTTACTGCCGCGACGGGGTGATCGGCTGACGCCAGCTAAAGCATGAAGCTACGGGACTAGGAGGCAAATAGCATCATCCGACCGACGAAAGGAGCAAAGGCTGCAATTAACTTTGGGAAATAATTCCAACGTTTTTGCTTTTAGCATTTGGTGGACCTTTCAAGCCAAACCGAATGAGTAAATGTTCGCCTGGCGCTCTTAGCGCCTGATGCTTGGTGTCCTGAACAACTTGTGGTATTTTCAATCACCTGCTTGCCTTGGTACATTTTGGACGCGTGGTGGCGAACAAATGGCATTTCAGGATATTATTGTGAAATGCAAACAAACAACTTTGTCTAACATCATAACACCTACGAAGACTAAAGTCATGCCATTAGATTAGCATGCATTTTGAAGTAACCGAATGTGAATTTGAAATGGACTATATTCGCACAAGTTGGGGATCAGGAAGTTTGCTTCAAAGCACACGGATTGATTTGAGTTTGTAACAGTTATTGACAGAATGTGTAACATTGGCCAGTATTACACTCGTAATGTTGACCTTGTTTGACCTTGCACACTCCAGGACAGAAATCAGCAAGGTGTCCCCAAACAGCCCTGTTGCTCATTCAACCTCGCAATGCTCATGATTTCACCCAACAGGGTCACAGATATGGATGCACCTGTTCATGCTTCTAGATAGCATTTCCCACATCTCACTTCATAGCCACTTCACATTTGGAACACTGTGAGAGAATGCTTTTCTGAACGACATCAGCTCAATGTTGTAATAACATCATTCCACATCAGATTATCAAAACATGGCAGGTCCATCTTCAGTGTTTCCATCACTTTTCTACGATCATTCGTCCGTACATTCGGATTCAACTTTGCACTGTGGCTGCCAGATATATTTTTATGAGATATGTTAAAGCAAGTTTGAAGCAATTAGAACAGGCTGCGCAAATGACTCTTTCTGGTACTGACCACCCGAGCGACGAGGTCTTGGGAGGTTGGAACTCAATTGTTGGTACATGCAAAGTACGCTCATGCCATCTAAGCATTCTCAGAAAAAGTCTCCGAGGTTAAAATTAATCCACATTCTGCAAGAATTAAACGCCAACTGCAGTTCAGAGTGGCGACAACCAATAGATGATATTATTGGTCCGCCTGGTTTGAACTTTATGGTAAAAAAAACTTTTCAGCTCTTTTGAAAGCCACCATAGATCGCATACAGTTTGGTGACACGAATATCAGTTCACCAGTTGGAGAAAAGAATGTCAGCATAAATTCTGAGGATAATATTCTATCGGCCGTTGAAATATCCACAGCAAAAGGCGCAATTATGGACGCTAAGAGACAAGATAAGATATGTGCGCTAAGAGACAAGAGACAAGTAATAACAGGCTCAAAGGAGAGCAAAATGAGAGCTGTGAATCTCTAGTGTTGCAGGTACACAATCTGACATCATGTGTGGACGTGTGGGGGCAGACAATTTGTACACCAACTGCAACGATTTCAGCAACAGTGCCTCCAATTGGGTATCGGGCCTTGATGATCAAAGTGAGTCAATTCAAGTCGATTGCACTATGCCTGAAGTTGAGCTCCCATTTCAGATGTGATGCATACATTCGACTAACTGTATGACTTAGTCGATCGAGACTGCATATCCATTATCAAAGTCGGGCAGCCTTTTTTGAATGAGTGTACATTTTCTTCGATCTGGCGAAATAAGGAATAATGTCAGTTTAACGTAAGAGTCAAAGATTGGCATACCCAAAAGGAGGAAAGGAAGCAAATACCCCCTCCACGAGAGGTGGTGGAACCACAAGAAACGAGCCAGGGTTAGAAATCATTGTGCCCGAAGCCAGAACAATTGCACTGAAGCCCCAAACAGTTTCCTCGGGACCTCGAAAATTCCTCCAAATCTCAAATCGAGACTCAGATAAATAGAGCAGATCACGAAACACCCCCAGGAATCAAGAGATCACACCGACCCCTCCAACAAACAAAACTTCACGAGACCCAAGAAATATCATCTGGACAAACAAAATCAACGCTGGAATCTAAAATCGTTTCAGGTCACCAACAAAATCGCATAAGAGGCCACAAAAATCGTGTGTGGCCTCAAAAAAGCGCGGCGCTTGGAAGATCATTCGTGGTCCAAAATGTCGTATCGAGAGTGACAGATATCATCCTGAGGGTCCAAAAATCGAGCAGGTGGCCCGACAAATCACGCTGGGCCTCCGTAAAGCGACAAGAGCTCCGAAAAATTCAGAAGCGGTACCGAAAAAAACCACGTCGGGTTCTGAAAACAAGCATCGGTACATTCACAATCTACATCGGAGACCTGACAACTCTTCCCGGACCCAAAAAAGTTGCGTCGGGGTCACGGGCACCTGCGCCTAGGTCAGATTAATTGCGCTGGAACCCAGAGAACTCACGCCTGAGGCCCCAAGCACCGCGCTGGGCTAAAAAAAACTACTGTGGGGCCAAAATACTCACATGGTCCAAAAAGCATGTCGGAAGGCAGAAAACGTTCCGGAGTGATCCAAAATGCACGGATCTTCACAAAGAATCATAGGGTTTTAATCATGTCCTGGGGCAAATAAACGCAATGTAGGCCCTTAAGAACACACTGGAATGCTCGAAAGCACACCGTGGCCGCAAGGACAGCATGAGGTCCTCAAAAGAGGACATGGGTTCGCAAAAATCTACATGGCCCTAAAAAGAAATTATCTGGGCACTAAATACACGTACCTGGGCCTTGGCAATAGTGTCGGTCGCTAAAAGAATACACTGTAGATTCAAACAAAAACACCCTGGAGCCCTGATAACAACGCCCTGGTTTCAAAAACGCCCTGGAACCCGAACAAAAATGAGCTTCGGCCCTGAAGCACATCGATAGAAGAAGAATAACACAAGTGCCAGAAAAAGAGCACTAAAGCAGGGCCTGTCCAGTAGCCGATCTCGGAACATATTTATACAAGAGGATGAGATACATCAAAATCATCGGTGTGTTCAGATTTCTTTTCCACCAGTAAATGTGGAAATTTTTTCCTCAAGTTGAATCCATCGGAATGTTCTCCAGCAAACCCATTTACGAAGTATTTCATGGCGCTAAGTACACACCAGACTGACACATGACAGTAATCAGCAAAATGTAAAGGACCTAGCAGAAACCGTAGAAGCGCGCAGTGTGCTGAATGTGCTCAATATGCAAGGTGGGTGTACATTGCACGAACGTTGGCATGGTGGCGATCGGGAGTTATAGAGCTTCGTCTGGTGCGTGGAATACGACCATTTTCCGTTTTAGGTGATTTTTTTCGAGTTTAATTTCAGCAGTGTGAGCTGACTTATCAAGGGATATCACAAAAGCAACCTTTGAACAGGGAGAGGGAATTGAAATCCGGCACTTCAGAAATGATGGCGCTAGGCTGGATATTCTCCATAGGGAAATGAATTTGTTACTATGTGAATAAAAGTGGAGCCCTGTGAGAGAAAAAAAAATTGATCGAAATCAGGTGAATTTCTAAAGCATTTGGGTACGTGATACTTCTCTAAATCCGTTTGCCCTCTGACTCAAATACTTGTTGCGCCACTGGCGTCAAGCTGCATCACAGCATCACATCGGACAGCTTTCCCACCCAATATATTCGACACGTGACCGTTTAGTGATCTTGCATTTCATTGTCATCAGCGCCCGCCAACCGCCCTCCGCATGCAGGTCACATGACCCGACGCAGCTTCTTGTCGGGCAGTCGGCCGACGTCGACGAGCTGTGTGGGCTCGAGAAGCAAGGCCGAAAAACGTCATGCGCGCTCACATTGAGAGTGCCCCAGAAGAAACATTGTTACTTTTTGGACGAAATTTTGGTCAAATTTAAAATTGTGGCAATCAGCGCACGACAAAAAATATAATAATATTTATGTTAATTGAGCCCCCTGGTGACTTTCTACGCAACTTCAGTGTTTCCAGACTATGTCACTACACAACTGCCCTGGAAGCAATGAGGTTGCATTTATTCCCAAATTATGTTGAGATGCCACAAGTTCAACGAAGTCGTCATGTGTCTTGCCTGAACAAGAACCACAGTGGCCATCTGGGCCTATGTAAGCAGTCCAACTAAGATGACCTTACATTAAAAACAAAATCAAGCTCCACTCAAAATGTACGCTGCAGATCTAGCTCTGAGTGAGATCAATTGGACTTCAAATGTCGTAACAAAAAATCGTTTTGCATCAAAAGAATGGTAGCCAGATCAACGACCTTCTGTGGCAGCCGGGTCAGCCGGGTCAGGTTTGTGCCGAGTCAGTCGTTCAAAATTCCGTCGCACATGTACTAAAGAAGCTTTGTTCAGGCTTCGCCATCATTCGTAATTAATGCGCGCATCTGTTGGCTGACGTCGACCGTTTCCCTCATGCATTTTACCGATGCGCATACCCACCTGGGTCTCCTCAATACAGCGGCACCAGTAGAACGGAACGGAAACATTGTATGGTCAGTGACCAACTGACCGCTTGTGCACCGTGTGGTCAGTGACCAACTAACAGCTTACCGCCGTGTGGTCAGTGACCAATTGACTGCTTGCTACCGTGTGGTCAGTTACCAATTGGCGGCTGGTCACCTGGTTTGTGATCAACTGGCAGGAGGCCGCCCTGTGTTCAGTGACCAACTGACAGCTTGCCACCGTGTGGTCAATGACAACTGACTGGTGGCCACCGTGTGGTTTGTGACCAACTGACCAGTGACCATTGTGTGCCACCAGATGCACTACTCGGTGGACACAACCATCGCTTCCAGGGCCGGTGGACTCGACCACCACTTCCAGGGCCGGTAGACCTGATCACAGCTCCCAAGGCCGGTGGACTCGACCATCACTCCCAGGGTCGGTGGACTCGACCACCACTCCTAAGGCCGGTGGACTCGACTATCACTCCCAGGGCCGGTGGACTCGACCACCACTCTGAGGGCCGGTGGACTCGACCACCACTCCCAGGGCCGGTGGACTCGACTACTACTCCCAGGGCCGGTGGACTCAACCACCACTCTGAGGGCCGGTGGACTCAACCACCACTCCCAGGGCCGGTGGACTCGACCATCACTCCCAGGGACGGTGGACTCGACCACCACTCCCAAGGCCAGTGGACTCGATCACCACTCTGAGGGCCGATGGACTCAACCACCACTCCCAGGGACGGTGGTTGAGTCCACCGCTTCCAGGGCCGGTGAATTCGACTACTACTCTCAGGGTCGGTGGACTCGACTACCACTCCCAGGGCCGGTGGTCGAGTCCACCACTCCCAGGGCCGGTGGACTCGACCACCACTCCCAGGGCCGGTGGACTCGACTACTACTCCCAGGGCCGGTGGACTCGACTACCACTCCCAGGGCCGGTGGACTCAACCACCACCCCCAGGGCCGGTGGACTCGACCACCACTCCCAGGGCCGGTGGACTCGACCACCACTCCCAGGGTCGGTGGACTCGACCACCACTCCTAAGGCCGGTGGACTCGACTACCACTCCCAGGGCCGGTGGACTCGACCACCACTCCCAGGGCCGGTGGACTCGACCACCACTCCCAGGGCCGGTGGACTCGACCACCACTCCCAGGGCCGGTGGACTCGACCACCACTCCCAGGGCCGGTGGACTCGACCACCACTCTCAGGGCCGGTGGACTCGACCACCACTCCCAGGGCCGGTGGTCGACCACCACTCCCAGGGCCGGTGGACTCGACCACCACTCCCAGGGCCGGTGGACTCGACCACCACTCCCAGGGCCGGTGGACTCAACCACCACTCCCAGGGCCGGTGGACTCGACCACCACTCCCAGGGCCGGTGGACTCGACCACCACTCACAGGGCCGGTGGACTCGACCACCACTCCCAGGGTCGGTGGACTCGACCACCCTCCTCCTCCCCCAGGGCCGGTGGACTCGACCACCACTCCCAGGGCCGGTGGACTCGACCACCACTCCCAGGGCCGGTGGACTCGACCACCACTCCCAGGGCCGGTGGACTCGACCACCACTCCCAGGGCCGGTGGACTCGACCACCACTCCCAGGGCCGGTGGACTCGACCACCACTCCCAGGGACGGTGGTTGAGTCCACCGCTTCCAGGGCCGGTGAATTCGACTACTACTCTCAGGGTCGGTGGACTCGACTACCACTCCCAGGGCCGGTGGACTCGACCACCACTCCCAGGGCCGGTGGACTCGACCACCACTCCCAGGGCCGGTGGACTCGACTACTACTCCCAGGGCCGGTGGACTCGACTACCACTCCCAGGGCCGGTGGACTCAACCACCACCCCCAGGGCCGGTGGACTCGACCACCACTCCCAGGGCCGGTGGACTCGACCACCACTCCCAGGGTCGGTGGACTCGACCACCACTCCTAAGGCCGGTGGACTCGACTACCACTCCCAGGGCCGGTGGACTCGACCACCACTCCCAGGGCCGGTGGTCGAGTCCACCACTTCCAGGGCCGGTGGATTCGACCACCACTCCCAGGGTCGGTGGACTCGACCACCACTCACAGGGCCGGTGGACTCGACCACCACTCCCAGGGCCGGTGGACTCGACCACCACTCCCAGGGCCGGTGGACTCGACCACCACTCCCAGGGCCGGTGGACTCGACCACCACTCCCAGGGCCGGTGGACTCGACCACCACTCCCAGGGCCGGTGGACTCGACCACCACTCCCAGGGCCGGTGGACTCGACCACCACTCCCAGGGCCGGTGGACTCGACCACCACTCCCAGGGCCGGTGGACTCGACCACCACTCCCAGGGCCGGTGGACTCGACCACCACTCCCAGGGCCGGTGGACTCGACCACCACTCCCAGGGCCGGTGGACTCGATCACCACTCCAGGCCGGTGGACTCAACCACCACTCCCAGGGCGGTGGTTGAGTCCACCGCTTCCAGGGCCGGTGAATTCGACTACTACTCCAGGGTCGGTGGACTCGACTACCACTCCCAGGGCCGGTGGTCGAGTCCACCACTCCCAGGCCGGTGGACTCGACCACCACTCCCAGGGCCGGTGGACTCGACTACTACCCCAGGGCCGGTGGACTCGACTACCACTCCCAGGGCCGGTGGACTCAACCACCACCCCCAGGGCCGGTGGACTCGACCACCACTCCCAGGGCCGGTGGACTCGACCACCACTCCCAGGGTCGGTGGACTCGACCACACTCCTAAGGCCGGTGGACTCGACTACCACTCCCAGGGCCGGTGGACTCGACCACCACTCCAGGCCGGTGGTCGAGTCCACCACTCCCAGGGCCGGTGGATTCGACCACCACTCCCAGTGCCGGTGACTCGACCACCACTCCCAGGGCCGGTGGACTCGACCACCACTCCCAGGGCCGGTGGACTCGACCACCACTCCCAGGGCCGGTGGACTCGACCACCACTCCCAGGGCCGGTGGACTCGACCACCACTCCCAGGGCCGGTGGATTCGACCACCACTCCCAGGGTCGGTGGACTCGACCACCACTCCCAGGGCCGGTGGACTTGACCACCACTCCCAGGGCCGGTGGACTCGACCACCACTCCCAGGGCCGGTGAACTCGACCACCACTCACAGGGCCGGTGGACTCGACCACCACTCCCAGGGCCGGTGGACTCGACCACCTCTCCCCAGGGCCGGTGGACTCGACCACCACTCACAGGGCCGGTGGACTCGACCACCACTCCCAGGGCCGGTGGACTCGACCACCACTCCCAGGGCCGGTGGACTCGACCACCACTCCCAGGGCCGGTGGACTCGACCACCACTCCCAGGGCCGGTGGATTCGACCACCACTCCCAGGGTCGGTGGACTCGACCACCACTCCCAGGGCCGGTGGACTCGACCACCACTCCCAAGGCCGGTGGACTCGACCACCACTCCCAGGGACAGTGGACTCGACCACCACTCCCAAGGCCGGTGGACTCGATCACCACTCTGAGGGCCGGTGGACTCAACCACCACTCCCAGGGCCGGTGGACTCGGCCACCACTCCCAGAGCCGGTGGACTCGACCACCACTCCCAGGGCCGGTGGACTCGACCACCACTCCTAAGGCCGGTGGACTCGACCACCACTCCCAGGGCCGGTGGACTCGACCACCGCTCCCAGGGCCGGTGGACTCGACCACCACTCCCAGTGCCGGTGGTCGAGCACCACTCCCAGTGCCGGTGGTCGAGCACCACTCCCAGTGCCGGCGGCCAGGGCAGCGGCCGGCCCCCATTGGCGAATTGTACACAGTGCTGGCGGCCGCTCGCCGTGCTGGGCATGCCGCCGGCCGCTCTGACAAATTAGCCGGTATTTCCCTAGGGACTGGTCAGATAGCGGCGGCAGTCTGAGTCAGGGCTGGGGGCGGATAGGGTCGCACGTGCTTACCACACTCCGAGGAGCATTGAGTAGGGTGATATTAACACCAAATAATCCAGGTGGCATTCAATGACAATAGAGAGACATTTATGGCTCAGGGACGCAACACACGTAGCAGCGAGAATGTTCCTCAAACAGTGAGTGGTGCCTCAAACAATCCATACGTTTCATTCTCACTACTTAATATAAATGAGCATTTCTGCACGTATGTGTGCGAAATTGTCCATTGAATTCTCGACTTCGCTAACTGCATAAAATATTTTCAAGAAAATGGAGCTAAACTGGGCTCATACAAAGTAGAAGGCATGACCGCCTCGATCTGCCAAACTATGCATAGCGTCTTATTTGCACATAACGAAAATAAAACAACAAAATGGTTAATGCAGAGTTACAAAAGCAAACAAATATGAATATAACTGAACGTCTGGGATATTCCCAGAAACAACGAAATAAAAATTTCCCATCACCATAAGCCGGTATTCAACCCAGGACATTCCGTGATATTTGCTCTCAATCACTAGAACACGAAAGAAGTGTGCATGAGACGTAAGGAATGTCTCAATTCGTGATCAACTGTTCCCGAAGCGGAAAGCAAATGGATTACAAGAAAGTTAATTTTAGTGTATATATTTCGCAGTCAGTAATTGTCTTGAAACAACCGGCAACAACGGCTCATGTATGTAAGCGGCTTCTTCAAATGTACTAAGGTCAAGTGTATGTATGCCAGATGTACATAAGCAAATGTACGTAAGCAAATGTACGAAAGCAAACGTACGTAAGCAAGTGTACGCAAGGAAATGTACGCCAGCAAATGTACGTAAGCAAATGCATGTAAGAAAATGTACGTAAGCAAATGTACGTAAGCGCAGACGTACGTATGGCAATTGTACGTAAGCGCTGATGTATGTATGGCTGATGTACGTAAGCGCAAATGTACCTTCTCGTTTTCGTAACTTTTGTAAGGTACATATGCCATACGTACATTTGCGCTTACATGCATTCGATTACGTACTTTTGGCATACGCACATTTGCTCTTGCATTTATCTGCCGTCACATTTTCCATACGCACTTTTGCGCTTTCGTATATCTGAGCTTACGTACATCTGCCATAAGTACTTTTGTGCTTACGTTCGTATCTACATACGTACATTTTCGCTGACATACTTTTGCGCTTACGCACATTTGCAATTATGTATATTTACGCATACGTATATTTGCGCCGACGTACATTTGCTTTTACGTACATTTGCGCTGATACATTTTTGTGCTAGCATACTATTGAGCTTACGTACATTTGCGGATTCGTATATTTGCACCTCTGTACATTTGCGCTTAGGTACATTTGTGCTCACGTACATTTGAGCTACGTACATTTAGGCATGCATATATTTGCGCTTACGTACACTTGCGCTTACGTACATTAGCCATATGTACATCTGCGCTTACGTACAATTGTCATTACAATTGCCATTATGTACATTTGATTACGTACACGTGCGTACGTACATCTGTCATTCGTACATTTGCGTTACGTACATTTGTCCGGTTGCCCTAACTTGTGTCAGGTCTCCATACATAATTATGGCTGCTGCCCGCGTTGCTTAGACTGTGCCGCATGGCTTCCATGTAGTGCGGCACAAATGGAATGGCCGAGATCCACCCAGACATCCGGCGTCGATATCGTATGTGTCCGGCGGGACTCTTGCCTCGACTGTCGGACAAATATCTGCCAACAAATGCCAGCTAAGTATGGCAGGTCATCAGCAAAAGCTGGACGTGAGTTTATGCCGCAACTAAAGCTTCGTTTCATCTGTGATGGTGCATTTCATAAATTGAGGTTATAGTTGATAAGGTATCACATTTGCAAAGATTCTGTTTGGTAGCAGTCATTCTGGCAGTGGACGTTAGAATATTCAGCGAACAACAAAGTGGACAACAGATGTACCCAATCTGTTGTTGTCATATCCACCCCTGTCTCTTTTGCGATGTTTCTATGCTGCAGAATATACACGAATAGGAAATTATCTGCTTCACATGGCTAGCCATGAATAACATCTGACATTAAGATGACATTCTAGTATAAAGCAAAGACCCCAGAACTTCACATCTTTAGTGCCTGGCACTTCCTGATTTCAAAATCAGCAGTTATTCAAAAATAACAGTTATTTAGACCACCAAAGTCGTTCGTAATTAAACCATAGGAAATCAAATCATTAGTTTTTTTTCTAAGCATGTACAATGCAATTCACTTTTAGGTGTTCTGAACGGAGGGTAGACAGCACAGTTTTTGAACACTGTTTTTTGTTTGTTTGTCTAGTTTTTTTTGCTGTCCCTCCAATTTGTGTTGTTCCTACCTACGCCACTGCATTCAAGTATACACTTGACGCGTGCCAGCGGTACGCTGGACAACTTGAACTACTGCAAGCACTCATGCGCAAAAATCAGAGCCAAGTACCAGATATTAAAGATAAAAAGAGAATCTCCCTTTTTGGGCTCCTGCGTCTGTCACTGATATTTGTATTTTGTCGCCCAGGCGTCGATCGATGGGAGATTATGTCACGACGAACTGTATCACCAGCCAGATGTCTGCACTATCTGGAGGGTAAGTAGCTTTCAGAGGGTATGATTTCGAGATCTCATGGTACGGATTTGCCCCCGCCGCCCCCTCCCATAACAATCGAGAAAACTAGGCGAAACGGTGTGGTGGGAAATTCGCCATACGTAACTACGTTTCAGGACATGCTCGGTTTGTTGCTGATGACATCATTGAATACCCAAACTTTCCATTTCACCTCCCGTTGTCTCGTTTTCTCCTTTCAGGAAGCTAGGCATGCAAATCTGAAGAGGAATGCATATAGACAAGTAGTACACGGTGCGCTATTATTCATGCCAAGTACAAATTCGTTCAGTTTATGTTGCATGTTTGGTGAGGAACACGGCGTACAATCATCATGGACACCACTGAATGGGACTCCGGTCATAATCGTAATCCTTCTGATGAACATACACTTAGCAATCTGGCTTTGGCTTTGCTGGAAATACAATTTACTCCGCCTCGCACCTCGGCCAGGCTGGTCTGAATGATCTAGAACAAATGACTCACCAACATGGTATCAAAGGTCGTGGTAATGGAACACTTCATCAAATCGAACTGCACACTTGGCAGCACACTGCAACGCAAAGTGCAACAAAGCGATTCAGCACGAAACGGGTCCGACAACGAATTTGGCGTTGTCTTGTGACGGATTTCCAGCCCGGCAACAGTGCGGGAATTGCACCAACAGTTCATGCGGCGGTGACAGAAAATCGTTTCCGGTCTCATCGCGGCGCGGTAGCCAACAAATCCCCTGCACGACGCGGTTAAGCCCGCGAACAATCCCGCGCCCGTTTTCTATGCATTTTTACACGGTGTGTCGGCGCGTGGTGGGCCGCGCGTCGGATCCGTTATTGGCGCGCGTCGGATCCGTTATTGGCGCGCGTCCAGTCCTTTGTTGGAGCGCATCGGGTCCGCCATTGGCGCGCGTCGGGTCCGTTATTGGCGTTCGTCGGGTCCGCCATTGGCGCGCGTCGGGTCCGTTATTGGCGCTCGTCGGGTCCGCCATTGGCGCGCGTCGGGTCCGTTATAGGCGCTCGTAGGATCCGTCATTGGCGCTTGTCAAATCTGTTATTGGCTCTCACCCGGTTCGTTATTGACGTTCGTCGAAACCGTTATTGACGCGCGTCTTGTCCGTTATTAACGCTCCCTGGGCCCGTATTGGCGCGCATCTTGTCCGTTATTGACGCTCGTCGGGTCCGTTATTGGCGCCCGTCGGTTCCATTATTGGCGCCCGTCAGGTTCTCTATTGGCGCGCCCCGGGCCGTCTCGCGCGGTCAGCGGTCCGATGTCTGCCCATCGGTCGCGTTGTGCGCGGCTCGACCCTAATTAGACCGCAGGAGAACTCTGAAGTCTGATATCAGACGGAGAAGCGACAAGCTTGTTGACAAGCGACATTTTCAAGACGGCCGTCGTCCCCTACATCGTCTTCAGGAGCCCTTCCCCGGTCTCCTCCATCAACGTGTGCCACTCCCCAGCCGGCGGGCCATAAACACGCTGTATCGAAGAGAGCCGGTCCGGCCGCGGCACGTGGTGCGTCACCGGCCGTGATCACGTCGTCGACGGGCGGAAATTGCTGGTGCCGGCACGAGAGCCGCCGCCTTCCTGTGTAATATCCAGTATCGACGCGCGCCCCGCTGAAACCGGCCGACTCTCGACTGTCACGTCGTGTCGAGCCCTGTCGGCGCACGCGGACCAGACCGGACGCGGGCCCACATCGATCGTCCGCGCCGCTGCCCGCACGCACCGCCACATTTGCCGGCCATGCTCCGATCGTGCAGCTTCTCCTCACGCGACGGCTTCGCTTCTCCGATTTTGTGTCATTGATCACGTGCTTGCCACGAACTGCAGAGCGATTGCGCAATGCTGAGCGGTTGATGCACTGTTGAGTTCTTCGGTCGAAATCAGTGGTGCAGCCAATTTGATGCAGGTGGTGGCCACCTGAAAAGAGTCTTCTCTATGCTTAGTCCAAAGCTTGTCCAAAACTACACATATTTCAAGCACTTCGCTTTCAACCAGCTCTCTCCCTCTCTCTCTGCCTATCTCCATCTCTCTTTCTTATACATATATGTGTGTGTACATATATTTACATGTATATATACATAATGTTCCAAGAATATTATAGTTCTGACATGCCTTTAATATTCCGCACAGTAATCGCCAACCTCCAAGGGCACTCTGCAGCTCCCAGGGGACACTGATCATCCCTCATGGACTGACAAGCCATGAAGGCAATGAAGATAATGTGTCGAATGGTGTGAGGGGCAGATGAGCACTCACATCACCTGAAACGGCATCGACTCGCAGCCCAGATTATAACAGAGGAACTCTTGCAGGTGTGACACAGACCAGGACCAAGTATTCGTTAAGGTTTTCATGTGGGACTTAAGATAGTCTGTCATCGCCACACAAGTCAAAAGCTGTCTGTGTCACAAGTCATGTCCGGTATGTGCATGTCACACAATGTCACAGCATGTTGCACACTGTCACAGCATGTTGCACACTGTCACAGCATGTCACACACTGTCACAGCATGTCACACACTGTCACAGCATGTTACACACAGTCACGGTATGTGGCACACGACCACTCTATGTGACGCATCGTCACTCCATGTCTCACATGGTCATAATAGTCACACATGATCACGGCACGTCACATACCATCACTCCATGTAACTCCGGGTCATTACTCCATATTACACACGATATATATATTACACGGTCATTCCATGTCACAGACTGCTACTCCATGGCACACACCATCACTCCATGTCACACACAGTTCCGGAATGCCTCACACGACCGCTCCATGTCACGCACGGTCACTCTATGTTACAGGCGGCCACTCCATGCCACACACGGTCATTCCATGTCACAAACGATCACGGCATATCATACACAGTCACCCCATGTCACTAACTGTCACTCACGGTCACTCCATGTCACACACTGTCACCCCATGCCATTCACTTCGCTCCATGTCACACCCGGTCATTGCATGCTACACACGGTCACTGCACGGCTCACACGTTCACTGCATGCTACACACGATTGTTGCATACCACACCCAGTTAGCTTCGCCTTGTTCTACGTTGGATATTGTGCCAATTTTCAGCTATAAACAAAGTTAGGACTGCAAATACCTTACAATAATGCACACGAAGCTGTGCGATGGGACCAAGTACTAATCATTTCTGTAATCCCGGGTTTTAAGATGTTATTTAATATGATTCAGGAATTCACCGCAGAGTTCTCCACCTTTAGCGCCTCACCAAGTGTGACGGCAAATTGAAGTGCAAGCAAAAAGCAACTGTAGGGGCCGAAGTTGGCAACTTTACGGTGTTCAGGCGCATCATGTTTGACTTAAAATCTGAAGTCTTCGTCGGAAAAAGTTCGAATCGAGTTATTGCACACACTACGAAAATGACCTAAGAACATTTCCAGTGCTGAGGAGAAGTTAGGTGCTTCGGAAGAGCCAGAACTTTGATCATTATGGATGGTGCTTCGTCCTTGCTGCTATCAATCACTATCCGAAGTTGTTTTCGTCCTCTTCAGATTGAGGAGTACGAACAACATGTACAGCAAAGCAGAAGGCGTGGAATGGATCTCCGATGCCACAGTAACAGGGATGATCTAGTGATGATGGTGTCGAGCAGCCCATAAGCCTGGAGCACGCATCAGGGAGGTATTCTACCGACCCTCACGTGCGCGACATGGGAAAATGACGCAAACCATAAAAGCCATCAAGTTAACGACGACGGCAGATGCCTTTAAAAATTGCCAGACAAAATATGTTCCTGTCTTCAGTGAGAATCACAGGTACGAGACACGCTGCCTGGTTTCGGAGATTCACACTTTTTAACTAACACCACCTTGTCAAGTTGATCATAAAGAGGCTGACACGTGGCTCGGCTGACCCGAGCTCACTCTCGGTGCGGTGTGGTGGCAACTGAGGCGTGGTTTCGTTTGTCTCCTACTCACCGTTGCGACAGTGACTGAGGCGTGGTTTCGTTTGTCTCCTACTTACCTGTGACAGTGACTGAGGCGTGACTCGGTTTGTCTCGTACTCACTCCCAGTGTGATTATAACTGACGCGTGGTTTCGTTTTTCTCCTACTCACCGTTGTGACAGTGACTGAGGCGTGGCTCGGTTTATCTCGTACTCACCGGTGTGACGGTGACTGAGGCGTGGCTCGGTTTATCTCGTACCCATCGGTGTGGTGGTGACTGAAGCGTGGCTCGGTTTGTCTCGTACTCACTCCCGGTGTGATTATAACTGACGCGTGGTTTCGTTCGTCTCGTACTCACCGTTGTGACGATGACTGAGGCGTGGCTCGGTTTATCTCGTACTCACCGTTGTGACGGTGACTGAGGCGTGGCTCGGTTTATCTCGTACTCACCGTTGTGACAGTGACTGAGGCGTGGCTCGGTTTATCTCGTACTCACCGGTGTGGTGGTAGCTGAGGCGTGGCTCGGTTTGTCTCGTACTCACTCCTGGTGCGGTGTGACAGGTGTTTTGACGCGGCTGAAGCTGCAGCTCTCTGCGACTATCTTTGTCAGCAACTCTTGGACACTGTGCTGGGGGTGGGTTACGTCTATGCCGGCTCACATGTCAGTTCAGTATACCGACCACCGTGCAGACCCATCCCCGGGGAGACGTGTGGAGTGCATTGACCACAAGTTAACATGTGTTCAAACTGAAATATATGCAGGCTGTAGTGCTAGATTTCTTCACCAGATTTTGTGTCCCTTGACTTTGCATCAGATTGGATGCATTTCTAAAAAATAAATCTGATCCGAGTGCTTCATGGACAGATGTTGTAGATTATGGATCCTATTCCATTCAGCTATTCCGTGGATTCTGACCCAGCCACCCGGTCCGGGGATGCCAGTTCACCGGCAGAACTTTAACGGAGAGCTTGCCGCGCTGCCACTGTGCCGACGGGACCGCCTCGCCGTCGTGTTCCCGGCCGCGTCGGGTCAGCCGTCAGCCGCTCCTCCCAGCTGGGGGCTGAACGCCAGCGTCGGTAGCGACTCGAGCTCTTCAGCCAGGTCAGGGCAGACCCAATGCCGGCTGGCGCTCTAACCTACCGGGCCATCGGCGCGGCGAGAATAGACGAGCAGATTTGGGTTCCGATTGACCCGGTTGGGCTACATATCCCGACGACAGATCACCGCTGAAGCACGAAAAGGTTGTGGCCCGAGCCAAATTAAAACGATACTGAGCTTTCAACTGTGCCAGCTACTACGCGGTAGATGTACTAGGACACTGACAGCCTAAGGTAGGCCGCACAACACCGACAGCGTAGTCCAGCGTAATGCAGGCCGTACTACAACGACAGCGTAGTTCAGCGTAATGCAGGACGACAACGACAGCGTAGTACAGCGTAGTACAGTGTAGTACAGGCTGCACTACACCGACAGCGCAGTACAGGCCGTGCTACACCGACAGCGTAGCCAAGCGTAGCACAGGCTGCACTACACCAGCAGCGTAGTGCGGGACGTACTACACGGACTACACGGACGTACTAGTGCAGGCCATACTACACAGACGGCGTAGTACAGACTGTACTACACTGTGTGGTGGTCATGAAGTTATATGGTGTTCAGGCTTAATAAGAGCCATATGGACACATTTGGGTAAAGCCTGAGAAAGGAAGGTACTATTAGCCTGGACAAAAAGATAACACCACAATCAATACCGCATCCTATGTTTCAAAGAAACCATCAGCTAGCATCATGCACATTTGCCAATACCTATCTGGCTTTTTTTTCACTTGAGCCCGTGCAATACACAAGTGGATCGGGTGGCCCATCAATAATTTTAAACTCCATCCATGCCTATTTAAAGGGGCCTGTGCCGTATACACCTAGTATGAATCTCATCCCATCCACACTTAATTAGAACTAAAAGACAACATTCTCCAACTTGGAAAATTGTCCACCATGCTTTTATAAATGAATTCAATGAGGACTCCCCACAACATCAGTAGACAGCCTATTCAATTGACTCCTCACCATTTCACTGAAAACCTGTTGTCTCTTCCTGAAAACCTGAAGAATAACTTTCATACACCTTCACTTGCCTAGCCTGAATTGATAGCCCTTATGTGATGCTCTAAATAGAAGAACATCACTCAGATCAACCTGACCTAACCAATGAGTTTATGCGCCTCAAGCATATAATATCTTAATCCAATATACTTCAGTGAGTGGATAGCTAATGACATACCCCTTTCTCTATGTTCTAAATTATCTAGTCCACTGATGAGTCTAGAGGTTTCTGGCTGCATTTCTAGCATGCTTAGATGTTTTTCTAAGAAAAGGCTCCATGTTTGTACAGAATATTCTAAGTGAGGATCGCACCTAGGCTAGGTACAGTTTTTTCTCTATGACTTCCTTGCTCTTATACCTCACACTCCTATACATTATTCCCAGCATTCTGATTGCTCTGTTTCTAGCAGACGTACATTGGTTTTCTGCTTTGAGACCATTCGAAACTAACACACCTACGCGTCTTTCCTCTTCAACGACATCCAGCTTCCTACCTCCCATTGTATATCTGGAAGTCTCACGTCCAGACCTCTTACGCACGCGCAGTCTTTTATGGTTGAAGAACATTGATCGATTGCCCAATTCATGTCATTGATCAACCCATTTTTTAGGTCCTCCTAGTCTGATTGAATAATACTGGATAGATCACAACTGTTAGCCACCCATACCCACTTGATATCCTCAGCAAACACCCTGTTCCTCAGCCCTACCTCAATGTTTGTTCACAAAGATAATAAAGAGAAGTCACCAAAGCACACAACAGAGCCTCGTGGCACTTCCCTCTGAGCATTCTTTCATTCAGTTGTGCATCCATTCAACACCTACCTTTTGTTCCATGCTGATCTAGTTCATGAATTAGACGTCTGTGTGGAACATTTATCCTACTTTGATTGTTGGCTCCTCTAGTTATATACTCCATGAATTCCAGTATGTTACTTAAACATAGTATCTCAGATGGAAATCCGTGTTGAGTACCCCATAAATGTTTATGCCTATTTCGATGAGTTTGATGATCCTCTTCGACCAGTTTTCTTTTTGTAAAATCTTGCAAGCTGTTGAGATCAGACTGATTGGCTTGCAGTTTCCTACACACTTTTTACTTTCCTTTTTGAAAAAAAGAATCACAATTGCAATTTCGTCAATCTTCAGGTACTTCAGAATACTCCATAGACTGCCTGAAAATGATACCAGCGGAACCGCTAAAGCTAGAACACACTCGACTACAATCCTAGTATATACACATCATCCGGTCCAGCAGCTTTATTCGTTTCGCATTCTTGAACTGTTTTTCTACATATTATGTAGCTGTTGTAAAAATGTCCTACCTATCACGTGCCATAGCACAACCTAGCTTTCAATGTAGTCGAGTTTTCTTCAGTAATGACTGATGCGATCTGCTTGCTTACCACAATTTCACCCTCTACCTCCAGTGACCCTTAACTACAATCTTCATACTCAAATATGTAGAAGCTGAAGAACTTCTTAGCATTGCCTTCTGAACATCCTCGCTGCAATGTAAGTTCAGTCAGTCTTTTAGATGCCCTTACACACTTCCGAACTTTCTTTCTAGCTATCCCATATACTTCTAGGTTTGCCTGATTGTTAGGATCTTTTGGTTTCTTAAATGCCTGCTTCATTGAATCCAGTAAATATTATACACCTCGGTCAGCCACGAATGGTCCCTAACCTGGTTTACGCTAATTTGCTTATTGGGAATGAACCTATCCTGACCTTGAAACCGTTAGGTTTTTACGATTCTCCACTTTTCATAAACATCTAAACCCATGAAGAACTCTGCCCAGTGAATTCCATCCAGGATGATCCTGAGCTTCGTAATTCATTTTGCCAAAGTTTGGAATCAATGTTTCACTTATTCCTACACTTTAAATATATAAGGAAAAGCGCATTATGTTGTGATTATCATTACCGAAGGTCTCTACTATGTTCCGTATTTGGCACAATGGTGAGCGTACCGGCGTTGGATTTGGGCCTCTCTCCTGACCGTGATTATGATCTGCACTGCGTTACCACGACTGCCAGCACTGGAGCCGTTCAGGTGCCCGGCCCGACCTCGCTACGTTCTATTTCACTAATGGTTTGCTGCAGACGTGAAACAAATTAAGCTTTTCACTGTCAAGTGGTCGCGAAAGGCGCCAGCTCCAGCCGGAGCAGTCCACCAGTGTGGCAGTGCACGGGACGGGCGGGTCTCGCCAGACCCGGAACAGTCCACCAGTGTGGCAGTACACGGGAGGGGCGGGCCACGCCAGACACTAGTGTGGCAGTACATGGGACGGGCGGGCCACGCCAGATACTAGTGTGGCAGTACTCGGGACGGGCGGGCCGTGCCAGACCCGGAGCAGTCCACCAGTGTGGCAGTGCATGGGACGGGCGGGCCACGCCAGACACTAGTGTGGCAGTACACGGGACGGGCGGGTCTCTCCAGACCCGGAGCAGTCCACCAGTGTGGCAGTGCACGGGACGGGCGGGCCACGCCAGACACTAGTGTGGCAGTGCACGGGACGGGCGGGCCACGCTACAGCACCTTTCGGCAAACACACGCAGGCGATCAAGGGGAACTGGTCTATGGAAATACACGCCCACAAGCACACAAGCAAATGCATAGACACAAACGGACACAAATACAGACACAGACACAGACAGACACATACACAGACAGACACATACACAGACAGACACAGGCACAGACACAGACAGACACAGACAGACACACATACACACACAGCACACACACAAAACAAAAATAGTTAATGGCATAACAACCTGGCATATGAGAAAGATTGAAAAATTGAATATGTTTTCACTAGATATAGAAGGCTGAAGGAGATCTCATCGAGGTTTTTAAATTTGTCCATGGTCTGGAGAGGGGATGCCTGGGAAATGTTTGAATTGAACAGAATGATGCAATTAGAGGTCATAAATTCAAAATTAAATTAACACAGCAGACACAAGGTTAAGGCAAACTTTCTTCACCAACAGGGTAGTAGACACACTAACACAGCTGCCACAAACACATTGTCAGTAGCAGCACACTAACACTTTTACACAGCATACACACTCACTACAAGCATAGCGGGCTTGCTTTTCAGTATTACAGGGAGGGCTGATTGACACATTTGGTGGGCAACTGGTTCAGTGTACAGAGTGCAGCCAAGAAGGGCCCTTGTGGCTCATAGTTGCACTAATATTTTATGTCTTTATGTCTTTACGCACAGAGACACCAGCACCGGCGTTCACTGCGTGACGTGTGAGCTTCGCTGTACCGCCTCAGTCTGCGCTGCTGCCTCGTGACGACGACCCGGCTCGCTCCAGTTGAGCGTGAGTGATCGTGTCACCTGCCGTTCGTGTCGGACTGCAATATAGCCGCGGGCATTCGGACCATAAATTTGGCACATAATGCGCCGCCGCTTAATGAGACCGGCCTTTACAGAACGCGCGCGTATCGTGTAATCGCCCCGACCCACGCCTCGCAAAGTGCAAGGCTGCTTATTGATGGCGGCACAGCATACACAGATTATTGCCGGCGGACAGCAGGCCCCAATTACCGGCCGGCGGTCTCCCGAGTATCACCAATAACTCGCCGGTACAGCGCACCAAGAGGTGACGTGCCACGTGGCTTGGTGTCGTAAACACGCTGCTGCAAACGCGAACACAAGCGTTCAGCCGTTTGCAAACCGTAGCGGGCCATTTTATGATTGCAACTGGGAATGCACATCAGCAGTCATAGCTCCTCCGCCCCCCCCCACGAACAAAAATGTTGTAGGGGCGGTGAGACAAGTTTCGGCAACAGCGGACGGAAATATGTATTTCTGAACTAGCCTGAACTGCCTTAGCGTTTTCTGTACACTGCTGGCCCTGCACATTGTATTCGCCGGTGACCAGACATGGAGCGTTGCAGGAGTGCAGTCAGCGACAGTGGCCTACCTAGGATTTGCGTCAGGGGGCAAACGGATTTGGAGGAGGCTCCCCTATCTCAATCACAGAAAACATGCTCCGATTTCGCCCAAAGTTATTTAGGGGAGGTCCATTTTAATTTGTAGTTAAGATATTAATTGGCAAACTTGGTCTTCCGGAGAATGGGGAGGCAATCTGCAATCGCCGATCGTTTATAAGCCACGTGATCTATACTGCCTTCCCCCCATTCAAAGTCTTTTTTCTGGTATCACTGGATAAGTCAGATCGCACAGCTAAAATTGCACCTGCACACATCACTGTAAGTTGTAAAATGTCTCCTATTTCACGCCATTCAGTTTATAAAGCCCGTTGTGCCAGTTCATAACGCCAGCTTACATTCAATAAATTGGCGACTGTGAAGCCTACAAGAAAGGTGCCAGTGGCCTAACAGGGCAGGTAGCCACATGTCCTGGAAGATAGTCTGTTCAGATAAGAATTGCACTCAATCCTGCAATATCTTGCCGTCCTTGGACGCAGCGCCGATGGACAACGAAAGCTCCCAGGTAGATGAAGCTTGTTATTTGTAATGCTGTGCGTAGGGCATAGCTACCACATGCATTCATATTTCGTTGGGTGTATAGGATATTCTTGATACAAAGTACAACTTTAATAATATTCTCGTCATGGGTAGTCTATTAACAAGCGAACATGCACCAATGACTCTGAGTGCCTTCGGGAATAAAATCAGAATTATTTCTCGAGCTGCCTTTGGATCATGTTATCAGGTTTTTGTGACGCAAAACTTTGTTGTTTAGCATCTACTTTTTCCATCGTATGGGTTATAGTGGACTTCGAAGCTGCTACTGCCATAAGCCCACGTATGGTATTCTAAATTTGTACAAGTTTCGAGCAAACATCGATATATACGAGGTCAACGTAACGTAGCTTTATGTGGTCCGACTAAAAGACTTCGTGGTTATTCTGTGACAAAACCAATTTCGTCTTTCACGCTTGCAAGGCGATCTTCGATGTCTTTAATCGAAGGAAAATACTCATATGCGGTGTGCAGCTTCACCAATTTCTGGTGGCTTATGGCCATTCATGAAGAGGAGGTTTCAGCTAATTGAGGTACTCCGCAACTAAGTGGTTCGCATTAAATGGCTCCGGGTATTTCTAGTCATCACCATCTGTACAACGTGCACATAATGTGTGCAATCAAGCCAAGCTCATCAACTTTGTGCCTAGCTGTTTATCAGTTGACAGTGCCCTTTAGGCGGACAATCCAATAGTTTCCTGTGGAGCTAAGTGTGTGGTCTGTTTCACGGCACTTGCTATATTCGTTTTTGGAACACGTAACGCATTGCACTTGGCGTCGACGATCTGTAGGCGTAGCATTGTTCGTCTTTGGCACAAACTTTTCGCTCTGGGTCATTGGTGCGCCCACAATACGCCTTTGTCGCCAGTGAGTCAACTGTGACCTCTCACAGACAGCGTGGCCGACCCTGGGCGGCTCTCGGTCCACTTCCACTCAATGCCACACAGCCACTCACTCCGATCAGTGTCGCAATCACTCTTCGCTAAGTGTTGCGAGCACGCTTGGTTTAGGCTGGCACGCACACCCTAGCTGGTGTCGCACACACACACACACACACACACACACATATATATATATATATATATATATATATATATACAGACACACACCGCCCATTGTCACAAGCATGCCGGTCATAGGGTCGCTCATACATACCCCACCCAGTGCTGTGAACACACCCCGCTCAGTTCCATGGGACCCAGAGGTAAATTTCGAGCTGAATAGGATCAATCGAAGCACTTAGCTTGTTCGTTCGGGAGGTTTTTATGGGATTGGCGGCTTTGGGAACGCATCACTTTTTGCCACATGAAGCGAATTTCAGACATGATTAAGTTATCAGTGATTTTGTTGTATGTAAGCAGCAGAAGAGGTGACACTTACAGCACAAAGTATTTTTCTGGAGTTGCTTTGTTGTAACATTTTTCAAATGATGCACAAGGAAATCCCAAGCAGCTTAGATAAACATTTTGAGATGGATACCGACCAACTTCGTGTACGCAATAATGATCCGGTTATGCTATGTTTTATTTTATTCTTCATTCCATATTACCCCACTGAAAACCATTTTTTGTGGATGTTATTTTCATCGCCAACTAAAAGGTAAGCAATTGCGATGAAAATAAGCGGCTACATCGTAATCCTACTAATGAACATGGTATCGAAACATCAGTTACTAAAAATGTTCCACAAACTAAAATGCGAACATTTGAAACTAGGCGAGTTCGAGTAAGGCTTCTCTAAAATAGTAAGTATGTTTTTTATCGCATACTACGCCGCACAAAGCAGCTTTTTGGAATTATTGAATGTTGCACTTGCAGAGCACAATCCACCATTGCTGTAAGCTGTTGTTTTCCAACCGGAAATTCAGCATTTCCAATGAAAGTGAGCAGGTTACATTATCGTAATAATGTTAATCAACATGATTTACACATATGTCATCAAAATCTGGCTAGCACCTAAAAGGTGATTGTACAACCAGGTTAGGTTAACTAAGGTTGGGTTAGTTTAGCTATGCTATGCTATGCTTTGTTAGCCTAGCTTACAGAAGGCTTTTAGTTATGCTGCATTGCTTTAGGTTGGACAACGTTAGGTTCTTAAATAATATTTTGTTGTTTAATTTGGAATTATTCTTCATTATACTTAACCCAAAACCACTTTTTCAACATTGTTGAATGCAATGATCATGATGAAATGACCGAATGATGATGGAATCTTGTATTTGCCAGCAGTAATGCAAACACTTCGAGTGGAAACGAGCAGTCACATACAGAGGCGCAGGCAGGGGGCCGGCCCCGTCCCCTTAACAACCAAAAATGTACCAGATGAGCAAGGAGTTTGAAGGTTTTCCATAACAAATAAGTCTGGACCAGTTTCTTAAGCAAATAGCGTTCTGCTTCATGATGTTGTTTTGGATCGTCCCCCACCCTATCCTTTCAAAAAATCCTGGTCGCACCACTGGTCACACAAGCTTAACAATGTTAATAAAGATGATTTTCTTCTAAAAATGTCGTCAGCAACATACAATGTGAAAATACCAACAGGCTAGGTTAGGTTAGTTTAGGTTATGCTATGCTATAGTAGCCTGCATCAGGTTACTACGTTACATCACATTTCATTCGACTTGGCTAGGCTAGTCGAATGAATGATGATGATGGCCCCTGGCCGAAACGTTGAGTAATATAGCATGATCCCTAACGCTACTTTTGATGTTGAGTAAACCCAGCACCTCCTGGTATATTGAGGGTCGTACATTTCGTCTCACGCAATAGGCTAGGTTTAGTTAGGGTACACTTTTCTGAAACTTGCAATCGTTCGTCACTATAACCCTACTCAAAGCCACCTTTCCAGCATCATTTAATGTTGCATAAGCATGACCCAATGCTCATGGAAGCTGTTACTTGCGGTTGAAATGCAGGCATTCCCAAAGGGAAAACGAGTAGTCGCGCCATCTTAATAACCTTAATGAACATGGCATTCTTCTGCAAATGTGGCTATGAACACAAAACGTGAATTCACCAACCAGGCGAGAATAGGTTAGGTCACTTTGTTTGCACCATGCTGCCACAGAAGCAGAACAGCAACAGCAGTCATTGTCTGCCAGCTGCAAAAAGAGCACGTAAAGTGGATAGATGCGATGTTTGAACATTTGTTGTTCAAATCCTGCGAATAACATCAACATCAACACCAACTCAGGCAAGCTGGTCGGCCCTCCAAATGTCGTCCGCATCCCATTGCATTGTGACGCGAATGACTATCTGTGAACACCGTGATATGCACAGTCCATGCACTGCACATCTCAACATTTTGCAGCTTTACTTGTGCTGCGCTGCATTGTCTGCATCAGGAACCCCCATCTGGTCGGCGGGGTCTGCGCCATCCGTGAGCCAGATAAGCAAACTTTGTCCCTCATCACACCATAAATGAAAAGTTTCTGAACTGCTCGCCGGCTTTCGCTGTTGCATAATCTCAGCTGCTGAAAGAACTGCAGTGGATTACAGGCTGTTACGATTACGGAGGATGTTCTTGACTGTGCGGATTGTCATCACGGAGGAGACTGCTGGCTGCATGGATCGACACTGCGGAGAACATTGCTGACTGTGCGTATCGACATTATGGAACCTATTGACTGTGCGTATCGATAGTATGGAGGCTGTTTGCTGTGTGTATCGCTATTATGGAGGCTGTTGACTGAGCGGATCGATATTACGGAGGCCGTTGTCTGTGCGCATCAACATTACGGAGGCTGTTGGCTGTACATATCGATATTATGGAACCTATTGACTGTGCGTATCGATAGTATGGAGGCTGTTTGCTGTGCGTATCGATATTATGGAGGCTGTTTGCTGTGCGTATCGATATTATGGAGGCTGTTTGCTGTGTGTATCGCTATTATGGAGGCTGCTGACTGAGCGTATCGATATTATGGAGGCTGTTGACTGTGCGTATCGACATTGCGGAGGCTGTTGGCTGAGCGGATCGATATTATGGAGGCCGTTGTCTGTGCGCATCAACATTGCGGAGGCTGTTGGCTGTACATATCGACATTATGTAGGCTGTTGACTGCACGTATCGACATTATGGAGGCTATTGGTTGTGCGTTTCGATATTATGGAGGCTGTGGACTGAGCGTATAGAAATTATGGAGGCCGTTTACTGTGCGTATCAACATTATGAAGGATATTGACTGTGCGTACCGACATTATGAAGGCTATTGACTGAGCAGATCGACATTACGAGGGAAGTTGTTGGCGGTGTGGATCGCCGGAGCTCTGCTGAGTCGGCCAACGCAGACTCGGTCAGGAAATTACGGCACGGTAAACGATTGTGTTTGTCTCGATTCGGAGGTAGTTGGCAGAGCATCTGCGTGTAATTTCGACTTCCTGAGACGACATCATTGCCCTTGGGTTTCGAAAACAACGTGGGACATATACGCCAGCCAACAAATGCAGTTCTTCCATTGCAGACGCAGGGACACTTGAGACTCCCTCATGATAGATTCATTGCAAGAGGGCATCAGGCGTGGCATGCCTGGCCTCAACATCTATCAAACCTTTCCCGACTACAATTAATCAACAACAATAACTGCTTGATAACAGCTACCGGCAAACTACGTTATTCAGTCTTTCCATTCTGCAATTGATAGACCAAAATATGAAAGCAGAGAAGTTCTGGTGGACTGATGTGAAGTTGACTCCATTGCACAATGCATTGAAACACCGGGATTCATTTATCTCCTTTTAAGAAGCTGATGCCCCTTAATATGGAAGAACTTGGTGACATGGCCAGCAAATCCTTCCGACGTCATACGTATGACCCCATGGTGACACCTCTTCCCGTATCTTGGAGACGCAAGACCAATTGATGTGTCCACTCTAACCTGGTTCATGAAAGGTCTCCAAAATTCCAGAATCAAGCTTCCACAATCTGATCGCACATATCACACCAAATACGAGCATCTGCTCATTGTTCCCTCCCCGTTACACCAGTGCCGGAAGCTACTTAATGTGCGCGTTGAAGCGAGTTCAATACCACTCGCTTCATCTGCCGCGCACTTCCATTTTCTTTTATTAAGAAAATCATCTCACCCGGTTGGAAGTTTGGAATTGTTAGCACGGACGCATGTCGGAGTCCTAGTGGTGGGTGGTTATCGAGATCGTTTCCGAGACTTGTCGATCCGAACTGGCAGCTGCGACGTCGCTCCTACTCGAGGGATGGTGGGGTCATTTGACCACAATCACACGCACCACACCTCTGGGTCACACACATTACACGGCTGGGTCACACGCATCACACCTCTTGGTCACACGCATCACACATCTCGGTCACATGCATCACACCTTTCAGTCACACGCATCACACCTCTCGGTCACACGCATCACACCTCTCGGTCACACGCATCACACCTTTCAGTCACACGCATCACACCTCTCGGTCACACGCATCACACCTCTCGGTCACACGCATCACACCTCTCGGTCACATGCATCACACCTTTCAGTCACACGCATCACACCTCTCGGTCACACGCATCACACCTCTCGGTCACATGCATCACACCTTTCAGTCACACGCATCACACCCCATCACACCTCTCGGTCACACGCATCACACCTCTCGGTCACATGCATCACACCTTTCAGTCACACGCATCACACCTCTCGGTCACACGCATCACACCTCTCGGTCACACGCATCACACCTCTCGGTCACACGCATCACACCTCTCGGTCACATGCATCACACCTTTCAGTCACACGCATCACACCTCTCGGTCACACGCATCACACCTCTCGGTCACATGCATCACACCTTTCAGTCACACGCATCACACCTCTCGGTCACACGCATCACACCTCTCGGTCACATGCATCACACCTTTCAGTCACACGCATCACACCTCTCGGTCACACGCACCATACCTCTCGGTCACACACATCACAATTCGAATTCTTAATCATGAATTCGAAAAGCAATGGTGCAAGCAATCAGCAAGTGCAAACTTATTTATGTCCATACACCATTCGAATATGCCGCACGCACGCAACCTAATGTTTCCCTTTGCATGAGCATGAAACGAGCGTTAAGCAAGAGTTTATTTAATTACCTGCCAGTTTACAATGATGTCCCAACACATCAAGTGGCATATTAGCCTGCCCCCACTATTCCTACTGTCACGAGACCAGAGAGCTTTCCTTTCTGGTCACGCAGCGCGCTTGTGTTCCCATTAGCAGAGTCTTTCATCTTCAAAACAGTCAACAAAAATAGCAGCGAAAAACACCGAAATCGTATTTCAGCCTACCAGTCCATCAGCAGCCCCTTTAGGGTACCATCAAGCTAACCGCTTGGCTCAGCGATACCGGCTTTGTGAGGAACAATAATAAAGTCCCCGGTATAGCCGCTTCGACCGCGCAATGAGCGTGTCTGAAGCTGGCGACAGGACAGGGGAGGCTGACCCGTCCTCTTCGCAAAGTGCGCGCGAGTTTGCACGGCACCGGATATCGTCTGGGTGTCGTCACCTGGGTGTCGTTACCTGGGTGTCGTCACCTGGTGTCGACTTTCGGCTGTGTGACGGACACCAAGCTCTGCCTCATCTGGGTGTCGTCACCTGGGTGTCGACTGCCGGCTGTGTGACGGACAATACGCCCTGCCTCACCTGGGTGTCGTCACCTGGTGTCGACTGCCGGCTGTGTGACGGACACCAAGCCTTGCCTCACCTGGGTGTCGTCACTTGGTGTCGTCACCTGGGTGTTGTCACCTGGTGTCGACTTCCGGCTGTGTGACGGACACCAAGCCCTGCCTCACCTGAGTGTCGTCACCTGGGTGTCGTCACCTTGGTGTCGTCACCTGGGTGTCGTCACCTGGGTGTCGTCACCTGGGTGTCGTCACCTGGGTGTCGTCACCTGGGTGTCGTCACCTGGGTGTCGTCACCTGGGTGTCGTCACCTGGGTGTCGTCACCTGGTGTCGACTGCCGGCTGTGTGACGGACAATACGCCCTGCCTCACCTGGGTGTCGTCACCTGGTGTCGACTGCCGGCTGTGTGACGGACACCACGCCCTGCCTCACCTGGGTGTCGTCACCTGGGTGTCGTCACCTGGGTGTCGTCACCTGGGTGTCGTCACCTGGTGTCGACTGCCGGCTGTGTGACGGACAACACGCCCTGCCTCACCTGGGTGTCGTCACTTGGTGTCGACTGCCGGCTGTGTGACGGACACCACGCCCTGCCTCACCTGGGTGTCGTCACCTGGGTGTCGTCACCTGGGTGTCGTCACCTGGGTGTCGTCACCTGGTGTCGACTGCCGGCTGTGTGACGGACACCAAGCCTTGCCTCACCTGGGTGTCGTCACCTGGTGTCGACTGCCGGCTGTGTGACGGACACCACGCCCTGCCTCACCTGGGTGTCGTCACCTGGTGTCGACTGCCGGCTGTGTGACGGACACCAAGCCTTGCCTCACCTGGGTGTCGTCACTTGGTGTCGACTGCCGGCTGTGTGACGGACACCACGCCTTGCCTCACCTGGGTGTCGTCACCTGGGTGTCGTCACCTGGTGTCGACTGCCGGCTGTGTGACGGACACCACGCCCTTCCACCCCCGGGCGCTGATCGCCAGGTGCTGAAGTCGATAGTGCCGGTTCACTCAAGAAGCGGCCGTGGCGAGCGGCCTCCGCACCACGCGTGCTGCACGATGGCTGTTTTGGAGCCGTCTGGTAATGAGCGAGCGTCGTCACAAACTGGGACTATGTACCTCTGATGTTTCCTCTGACGTTTCCTCTGATGTCGCCTCTGGTGTTTCTTCTGATGTTTCCTCTGATGTTGCCTCCGTTGTCGCTTCTGATGTTTCCTCTGGTGTTTCCTCCGACAAGCCGCCAAATATCGAGCTGGAAGTATACCTTCCGGCAGCTATTAGGTTTTTTTGTCCGCTCCCCTATTATCGATTGCTCGCATGACTTGTTCAATAACAGCTATTTACCGTCCGTAGCTTAGTGTTTGTGATGATTCGGAGTTGGAATTGTTCCCCTGCCGCCTATCCAATAGCTAACTACCATGTTCATTATAATGAACGTCGAGCACATTTTCTAAAATCATTATAGCAAGTCATCATAGGATTGCCGGAAATAGCATCTCAGTAAGACACTCGTCCAAGTGTAGCTGAATATTTTTTGGCAATCAAACTATCGCGCATGCAACTCGCATTATTCATGACCATTTCGACACAGGTAATTTAATATTCGATTTCGTTGCATTCGTAGCCCAATAGCTAAAGTGGCGCCGTATAGCATATGCAAATGACACTTGAACTAATTACATTACGGATGGAAGATTAAACTGCTGATAGCAACAAATGCAATCGGTTTCACACCTCGCCCCCGGATAATTGTGATTATGAAGCTTATGTCCCAGATCATTTCAGATTAGAGAAATAGTGGTGTGCGCACAGAAATAATGGATCATGCAGTATCAATACCGTGGATCGAGTAGGACACTCAAATACCAAAACCCTTCACCGGACGGAGGAGGGTATATTACCGGGATATGGTGCCACAAGGAGTGATTCACACGGGGTTTCAAATCCGACCGGCTGGATTTGTGATGTTTGACAATCCGACAGTCCTGACGAATGTTATCCTGGATTCGCCGGATTCCTCCTTTCCTCTTGTCGTTTCCTACAGTAATATCGGTTTCATATATATGCAACTTTAAAGCCATCTCCAAAGCGATGACATATTGCACCCTTTGAGGTATCTATTTTCCTTCTCTGGATGAATCGTCTGTAATCTGTTCAGAGGTCAGCTCTCCTAGCGCCCATGTGCCCCCTCCCTCCATGTCAGACACCTGAAACGGTAAAGATTGGAATAGGCAGCTGTCAGTCGCTGCCACCCTGTCGCCACTCTTTGTTTCCCACAATATCGTGTGCTTAGTGTCTTTTTTGCAGCTACGAATTGAGAATGCGGCCACCTCTGCAAAGTTATTAATCCAACGCGCCTATTTTTTCAATAACTAAATTTTACCCGCGCCGTCTTTCCTGTCAAATCCTCCCACCCCGTCTCGGGGGGGGCGGTTCAAGACCCCCCTCTAAAATCCAAACTAAGCATCGCACGAAAACGAAAGAGGTGTCATAGGAAAGCGCTCGACGAGTAGGGTCTGGGTCCAGCCCCCACAAAAAAATCCCCCAAAAGTAACGTCACCAGGGGGGGCTAGATTTTCACGACTTTTCACGACTTGCATTATGTTTTTTACTCTGGGGAGTTCATTTTAGGGATATATGAAAAAAATGTATTTGGAATGAGAAAAGGACAGCGAAATCGACCAGGGCTATAATTTATTTTGCCCCGCCCCCCACCCCCCAAAAAAAATCCTTTTCAAATTTCCAAATTTTGGCTTTTACGTTTTATTTAATTTTCCTTCTCCAATGGGGAGAGCAGACGGAGAAATGTTGTTGGAAGTCAACTTGCCCTAATAAAAAATGCTTACTTTAGCCAGGATCCTGTGTTTGAACTGCAATATGGCAAATACGCAGAATTTATCAATGTAGTCAAAAACGGAAAAAATGAAAAATTCAGCTCGTACGTTTTGTTGCATCCGTAAAAATAAGCAAACGCTGAAAGTTTCATTAAAATATCTGTATTCGTTAAAGCGTGACGACTGGTTGAACTATTTTTGGAGGTGACCTCACTTGACCTTGACTAACTCGTTGACCATAGAAGACCTGACCTAAACATTTTGAATCAGCATGTAGAATTGACGTGGGAAAAGGTATGCCAAATTTGGGCGCGTTGCCGCGCGCCGTTCGTCCGCTATCCGCGAAAAACCTGAGGGGGCGGTTGAAGACCCCCCCCGAGACGGGACGGGTTAAGGTCATGACTATGCCAGTTTACACTGCATCTCTTTCCACTCTTCTTTCTATTTTTATTTCACTTTCCCATCGCAAATGTCATTGTCATTGTCATTGCTATTGTCATTGTTACTGTCATTCTCTTTATTTTTCCTTTATATTTATCTTTATCTTTATCTTTATCTTTATCTTTATCTTTCTCTTTCTCTTTCTCTTTCTCTTTCTCTTTCTCTTTCTCATCCTCATCCTCATCCTCATCCTCATCCTCATCCTCTTTCTCTTTCTGTTTTTCTTTTTGTGTTCATCTTTCTTTTTCTTTTTCTTTTTCTTTTTCTTTTTCTTTTTCTTTTTCTTTTTCTTTTTCTTTTTCTTTTTCTTTTTCTTTCTCTTTCTCTGGCTGCCGTTTCCATAGTGTAGCCGATCTCTGATGTCGGCTACCATCTCCATATTGTAGCTGGGTGCTCGGATCTGATAATCAGGAGTCAGATGTGCATCAGTTCCAGAACAGATCACCTAAGGCGTGACGGTCGTAAGCCGCGCTCCTTCTTACGCATGACCGATGAGGCGATGACTGTGAGGAGCAGCAGAAGCAGCGGGAAAATGTCGTTTACCTGTCACCTCTCCGAAACTGTAAACATTCTCCAGTTATCTTTTAGCAAAACAAAATATACTTCGGAAAGCGAACATACTTCAAGATGTCTACTTCCCTTGAGGCCATCTCCTTATGCCGACTGAAGAGATGAGATCACATCAGTATGTGACCAGTCCACCAGTGATACAAGCGCACGAAGTATGCGACCGCACGCCAGCAGCTGTGCTGACGGAAATGACGGCCGGTTTACCGACATGCTGACGTCCGTGCTGGCGTCCTGATATATCAGGCAGATCAGATCTCAGATCGGAGCGGCCAGGTGTGCGGCACATCCGAGCACGGCGGCGCCGCCGGGCCCGGCCGGGCTGTTTGTGTCGGCGCATCAGCAAGACGTTGCCGTTGCGGTAGCTGGTGCCGCTATTTACGGCAATGAATGGTGCTGTGCGGTGGCGGCGGCCGCCGCCGGCCGCGGCCCGTCGGTGATGCATGTGGTGATTGTGCTGCATACACCGCCGCTGGCTGTTTTGGCACCGTATGGGAGTCGGTTAATCTTCTCCGGACGCTTTGCGATGATGCGGCTATGAAATACTGCAAAGGACGGTGCAGATTTCATACACGAACGTCGCACTACAGTAACGTGCGGAAATGAGATTTGCAATAGACGGCAAGTCGTGTTCTCCATTTTACTGGGAACTTATTGATTAGATGGGGAGGAACACATTATGTACTTCATTTACCAAAATTTATTAAAACGCGGCAGTACTCATATTAAATAGCATGGAAAGGAACCATTAGCTGAGCTACCTGTTCAAATTTTCCGCTTCGCACTTACGCAAGAACATTATGTCAAGCCTTTGTAACACTCAAAAGGGCGCCCGGGACCGCATGTATGCAAATGACATTAAAATTGTCTGAGATAGTAGCACTCCTATATATCCTGATTATTAAAATACATTTCATTAACTAAAATCTGACGTCTGTTGATGGATGTATCTCATGATTAAATCTCTACCTACATTTAGGTGCTCGGGAATCTATGTGCTCCATTGATGAAAACTTGTGGAACTTCCGGTTCTTGGGTCGATTCATTCAACGCAGATATTTCGCAAACGCAAAACCTACACACACACACACACACACACACACACACACACACACACACACACACACACACACACACACACACACACACACACACACACACACACACACACATAAACACACACACACACACAAACACACACACAAACACACCCACACACACATACACACAAAATATATACGTATATATAACGTATATAAATATATACATATATATATATATATATATATATATATATATATATATATATATATATATATATATATATATATATATATATATATATATATATATATATATATATATATATATATATATATATATATATATATTGTTGAAATATCTATCCACATCGCTAAGACATAGTCAGAAGCTTCTGGATGATCCTGGCGTGTCGGTTACTACTTCGTTTGATTGATTACAGGATTCATGCTTGGCTGAAAGTGGAAATGATGGATGTCCGGATGACGGAGTGGCTGTTGCCGCCGTGACAATTTCACTCATCTCTGTGCAGTCAATTATCGCCAATTATTTTATTGAGTATATGCCACCGGTGATGGTTGTATCAGCTGCGTGAGGTTCAAGACCCATGTCACGACAGGCAACAATACGAACACCACGACATCATGACAGGCGACACCCCATGACATCATGACAGGCGACACCCCATGGCATCATGACGGGGGACAACACGAACGCCATGACATCATGCCAGGCGACACACCATGGCATCACGACGGGTGACAGTACACCATGACATCATGACAGGCGACACACCATGGCATCACGACGGGTGACAGTACACCATGACATCATGACAGGCGACACCCCATGACATCACGACGGGGGACAACACGAACGCCATGACATCATGCCAGGCGACACACCATGGCATCACGACGGGTGACAGTACACCATGACATCATGACAGGCGACACACCATGGCATCACGACGGGTGACAGTACACCATGACATCATGACAGGCGACACACCATGACATCACGACAGGTGACAGTACATCATGACGTCATGCCCGGCGCTCCAGAGCAGACACGGAGCCTTGTGGACCTGGTCGGTGAGCGGTGAGCGGTGAGCGGTGAGCGGTGAGCGGTGAGCGGTGAGCGGTGAGCGGTGAGCGGTGAGCGGTGAGCGGTGAGCGGTGAGCGGTGAGCGGTGAGCGGTGAGCGGTGAGCGGTGAGCGGTGAGCGGTGAGCGGTGAGCGGTGAGCGGTGAGCGGTGAGCGGTGAGCGGTGAGCGGTGAGCGGTGAGCGGTGAGCGGTGAGCGGTGAGCGGTGAGCGGTGAGCGGTGAGCGGTGAGCGGTGAGCGGTGAGCGGTGAGCGGTGAGCGGTGAGCGGTGAGCGGTGAGCGGTGAGCGGTGAGCGGTGAGCGGTGAGCGGTGAGCGGTGAGCGGTGAGCGGTGAGCGGTGAGCGGTGAGCGGTGAGCGGTGAGCGGTGAGCGGTGAGCGGTGAGCGGTGAGCGGTGAGCGGTGAGCGGTGAGCGGTGAGCGGTGAGCGGTGAGCGGTGAGCGGTGAGCGGTGAGCGGTGAGCGGTGAGCGGTGAGCGGTGAGCGGTGAGCGGTGAGCGGTGAGCGGTGAGCGGTGAGCGGTGAGCGGTGAGCGGTGAGCGGTGAGCGGTGAGCGGTGAGCGGTGAGCGGTGAGCGGTGAGCGGTGAGCGGTGAGCGGTGAGCGGTGAGCGGTGAGCGGTGAGCGGTGAGCGGTGAGCGGTGAGCGGTGAGCGGTGAGCGGTGAGCGGTGAGCGGTGAGCGGTGAGCGGTGAGCGGTGAGCGGTGAGCGGTGAGCGGTGAGCGGTGAGCGGTGAGCGGTGAGCGGTGAGCGGTGAGCGGTGAGCGGTGAGCGGTGAGCAGGCAGTATGGCAGCAGCGTTTGTTGGCGGCCGTCTCACCTGGTGGGCTCAGTTACTGACTCACACACCGGCCGGCCGCTTATCCGAGATATCAGCTTGCGACGCGTCCGTGGGATTCTGAAGCATGTCAATTGGTGCCGGGGACAGCCGCCGCGGAGCGTTTCGTCATGTTGCCACGCCCCGCCCCAGCAGCCGCGGAACGTGACGTCATGTTGCCATGCCCCGCGCCAGCTGCAGCGTAGCGTGACGTCATGTTGCCATGCCGACCTGTTGCCGTCCTCGAGTGGCGCTGGTGGTCAGCGAGTGATGCGGGATCGCTGAACGACTCGCCTGGACTGGGAAATCATCGCACGACATAGCGGGTATCCCGATCGAGCAACTGTTGATAGTTATCTAGACTGGAATAATTGGGGAAAAAATTACATCTGACTGAATCCACGTGAGAGCAACGACAAATCTGCGTGCATATCGAAATGGAATGTTAATTTCTTTCCGAGCCTTCATTACAAGCAATGCAGAATTTCAATTTCTGAAAACAACGAAATAAAGCACAGCTGAAGTTGGGTGTCTGTTCGCTTGAGGTGTTTTCGTGGATATAGTTCGTTTTTGTCAGCACATTTGGACATCTTAGGTTATAACTTCTGGGTCCAAGTCAGAATTTTCCTATCCACTTTCTCGTAGCCATCGATACCAATTTCGTCACCCGTCAGTCGACTGGCGGCTCGTCAATACCATCAGCCCGAGCGGTCAATACGCCGGGCTTGCCGTCGGATTCGCAAACTGCTGGTCCGGTGGAGGCCCCACCGACGAGCGGAGAAGCCAAGTGTCACGTCACATCACGCCATTGCAGCAGCACCTCCACTCCCGGAGAGGCACGTGGCAGGCCTCGGGTGCATCAATGCCGTCGACTTTTGTGGACGCGCCGACCGACTGCTTCCAGTCGGTGACCCGTTTGGCCATGTGCGGATGGTGACGTGACGCTGATCTGTCGTTGGACGCTGGACCTTCGGCGTGTCTCGTAATCTCGAGCGAAGATAAGCAGCAGCAGCCCCAAGTGTCCCCGATGAGCGGGAAGCAATAGCCTCCGTACTCCATCTACGGGGCCACTGGCTTCAAGCTACTCAATTCGAGACGGGACTTACGAGTACTGCTCAATTTGGAAACTCTGTTCGCTTCCATTTAGACTTGTGCCATTCATTGTTCGAGTTAAGTTAGATAAGGTATCTCCTTGAGTACGTTTCTAGTTTATGTGGCAATTTCTCCGTGAAGCAGCGCGCGCGAACAGAAACAAATAAGTTCATGGCTTCAAAATAAGCATAGATTGATGTACAAAGTTGCGCCATGATTCAGCAACATGCATTTGCAGCCTGATGCCATAGAACAACTGCTGATGCGCTGAGGGGCCGGCACGTGAGTACTATGTACTTTTGCCGGCAGCTTTCAGGTAACGCCTGTCTAACGACCGAGTAAAGAAGTTACTGCCGGCCGTAAAAAGTCCCTCAACTTGGGAGAATCACATACGAAGCGTAATGGAATGCTGCATTTATGATGCAAAATTAATGTAGTAGTACTAAAACATAATACGTCTCTTAAAGTCTCGCCTACTGCACTGCTTCGTATTCCCTGGGCACAGCGCACTGTGTATTTTGTTTCGGTGACGCTTGGAGATAGCTCTGACAAAATATTAACAACTAATTCCGCGATCAACAGATATATTCCTCCCAGTCACGAAACCTGAGCGGATGCATGTTGATATTGCATGAGAATCGGACTGTTTCGGCGCTGACAAAAGCATCTTTGCGAGCGAACGCGGATCGTAGCGTGGCACGGTCGATAACCCTCGGCGTGTCGCTGTTGCGCCAAGTGGCGGTGTCAGACAGGCCGAGATCCGACACGGCCGTATCTGTGTCTACCGAGAACTGGACCAGCCCGTGCCGCCAGTGCGGAGCCAGGGGCGTCGCCAGCACCTGACACCGGGGCGACAGCAGCGCGCCAGCGCCTGGTCGAAGAAGACGCAGCCAAGTGGCCAACGAAGGCCGGTCCACAACCGCTCGCCGCGTGCTTCGGCAGTTTCGCGCACGGGATCGGGGAGGCTCGGGGTGACTGCCGCGCCGCACGCGCCGGCAGCATCCTCAGAGACGGCCGCACATTGTCGCCGATCCAGTGAAACCGGCCGGCAAACGGGCGCGGCCCGCGCGGCGCTATCGACTGTCCCATATGCGACGGCCTTTCACCGGCGCAATTGGCTAATCACATTAGCGCCGCCTGAAGCGGCGCGCCTTCACACAGACCGGACGCCGCCGGCGGGTTCCGGCATTCTGGCCGGCTCCGACCCGCTTCAGGGATTGTGAGCCACAAAGAGGTAGACAAAGGCCGGCCATGATGCAAAAACTCCCGGCGATAGGAGATTGAATGGGAGAGTCGTATCTTCGCCTAATGTAGTACGTCTGTAATCCCAGTAATAATGGATGGCCTTACACACGCACATCAAATGAGTCCGTAATGACAAAAGACGAACGGCCGTATCTGAAGGGATCTCTGTTCGAGGCTTTTAATGTTATATTAAGCCTTGCCTGATTAATCCTTTAGAGGATGATGGTTGGGTCGTAAATAATATGCACTATACCGTAAAAAGATGCTTGGTTTGGCGGCAGCCCAAGTCGCAGACAATATAATAGCAGGTTTTGTCTTGTGATTGCTCCAATGGGGTCTAGCAGGAAAAACGGTTTTGGTTTGAATATCAGGAACTGATTAAAATTCACAGAAATATCAGACTGCAATCAATCCTGTAAGCAATCAAACGTAGTAGTAACCGACACTTTATGTCCTTACATTTCACGCTGATATGCAGCTAGTGTGAACCATATCACAAAAACACAACAAAAAGACATACACGCACACGCACACACAAACATATATATATATATATATATATATATACACATATACATATATACAAATACATATACATGTATACATATGCATATACACATATACCTATACATATATATATACACATGTACATATATATGTTTCTATATAAACATATATATAATATATATATGTATTGTATATATACTTGTGTGCATGCAGTAGATGTATGTGATATCATCGTCTCATAATTATTTTGCATTAGCATTGCGACCATATAAGCTGCATGGAATGCATTGGTCTCTGCCATCTCAATCATTTCGCAGTGGCATCTGTGACGTGCTGAAGTTTTATTTTCAATGATCAATTGGTTACCATCATATTTATCTGTGCATTCTTGGACAAATCCAGTCTGATATGTTTTAATATGGGTATTCTGCAAAGTTCACCTTTTGCCACAGACAGTGTGAAAGGCGAGCAATTTTACGGAAATCGCACTGAAGAAATCGGAATATTTATTTCCTTTCGGCGAGCCTCCCCACTACCCTCAACACCTTACAATTTGTGTCTCGACCAGATGATCATGCTATTTCAGTGCTCAGCTGTTGCGTGAGCAACTTAGGCCGCTTTCGCAATCTCTCCTTGTTTCATCACCACACAATAGAACTACAAATGTTTTGTTGCATATACCTAACTAGGTATATATGCAAAGACATATATATATATATATGTATATATATATATATATATATATATATATATATATATATATATATATATATATATATATATATATATATATATATATATATATATATATATATATATATATATATATATATATATATATATGTGTGTGTGTGTGTGTGTGTGTGTGTGTGTGTGTGTGTGTGTGTGTGTGTGTGTATGCATATTGTAAGCATCATCAGATAGATAATTGGCTTCAACTGCTGGCGAGCGTCACATTGGCTTACACAACAGCGAATTTTCCTCCCCTTCTGAAACGTGCCCGACAAACAAATTCATGTGGCAAGTAAGAAAATGAACGTGGAAGAAGCGCTGCCTTGTCTAGAACAGCACGAGACAGCTTCAACAACTGACCCAGACGAGCTTTTTGTGCGAAGAACTGGGCAACACCCCACCTTCTGAGTCCTTTGAAAGCATTTTCATATATTGCCCGATCAGCTGACAACCTGATCAATGGTTTTACTGGCTGCTTAACGGCCGTGCAGGGAATACAATAAATTGTCCGGCTTTGAATCATTGCAATGGCGTCCACGGTGAAGAGCTTTCAGCTTCTGTTTCACACCAGGCTGGGCATTTGAGACTCAGTCTCAAATATACTTTTCATGCGTTATCTGACAAAATGATGAGGCGACTCTCCCTCTCTCTCTCTCTCTCTCTCTTTTCCCTCTTCCTCTATCACTATCTCCCTCTCCCTCTCTTTCTCTCTCTCTCTCTCTCTTTCCCTCTCCCTCTCTCCCTTTCCCTTCCCCCCTCTCTCTCTCTCTCTCATCAATACATGTGACACTTCGCAAATGCGGCATGTAACCAAATAACTCCTCTGAATGTCCAAATATAAGCAATGAGATCTGTGGAACCATTAGACGCTGATCTGTGAGGTCTTCGCACTTCCTTCCCCATTCCCTTAAATAACACAAATAAGTATGGTTTAAACTTCATAATATTGAAGGTGAAGCAGCGAATGGTCAGCGCTGTTATAATTGCGCTGCAGTGTACCAGTTTTTGCCGATGAATATCACTAGAAGCTGAGAAAAGGTTAAGGAGACGTAGACCACATAGAGAA
>JAOTOL010001639.1:1807500-2067500 GCA_034440575.1 Imbricaverruca yamaguchii | reverse complement strand
GCTGACCACCTGGACAATGGTGCACATAGTAATTGCAGGATAAAAACGAGGAGGGCAGTAAACGGGTCAATATGGTTGTTGCATTCTCTAGCCATTTGCCAAATATTCGCAACTTCTTGCCGCAGTAAAGGGCATATTCCTCACAACTCATCACAATACAGCATGTACCAAATCATCCCAACCGACCAACTGGTCGCTCACCGTCAAGGTAGACATACGAAGAATGTGTTAGTGCACGCAAATTCTCGAAAGGCACTGTGAGGCTATGTAATGGAAAGGCACAACTGTGACTAGGAGTGCGTTATGCGTCTGAGGTTTTATACAGGTGATAATCTTTTGCAAGGTGGAACAGGCTGATATACATTTGTCAAGACAATTGAATGCCATTCGTGGAACCCCATATATGAGATATGGTGTGCGGCATGCCACACGCACTATGTGTTGGTGAGACAGGGGGTATGCAATCCGTATGCCAAATCATCTTCATCTATCAGTTGCCATGGTTATACAATTAATGTTTCTGTGAAGGACCATTTCAGACAGCATAACCATGATATTTCCCATCTTAGGGTGCTGGGTTTGGGGAGGGTGTGGAAACCAGAAGCATATTATCAGAGAGAACGGGAAAAGAGATTGATGGGAATTTTCGGAACTAATAAGGCCCCGATGGTTTGAATGCCAAACTAGGGTGCACCGATAAACATGACAGATAGAGCCTACAGAAGAAAAAGTGCAATGCCTGATCCGCGATTAAATATACATGCATAGAGACAGTGAGATGGAGAAGAGAGAGAGAGAGAGAGAGAGAGAGAGAGAGAGAGAGAGAGAGAGAGAGAGAGAGAGAGAGAGAGAGAGAGAGAGAGAGTGAGAGAGACATCTGTCTCTTTCTCAGAGTCAGAGAAAAGATATTACATTACGGAGCATTAACGCATATTTACGTAAGACACGGACATTACGGATGATAAAGGAACATTAACACAGATTTAATGAAGGCATACATGGTACAAACTTGGGTAAATTATTGTTCCCCATCTCAATGGACACAATTACAAATTGCTTCTTTCTGTTATTCCCTAAGTTCAGAAAGAGTGTAAAATGGAGCCATTGTTCGTGAGAGACACCCACGTTGTCACGCCTTTTCAACTTAGTTCCTCAATATGATGCGCGAATGCCAGTTGGGAAAATAAGCGCAAGATTTCGAGAACGGGGAAGGATACGCAACGTGCCTGCCTGGCGATGTCCAACACACCCTGTAAATTGTTTTTCTCTTCCGGCGTCGCACCGATCCGAAGCAGAGCAACTGACACCGCAGCCATCACAGCTGTCGCTGAGCTGTCTTCGCCAACGCTGGAACGACGGCGCATTTCTTCGCTGTCCGCCAAAAAAAGCTTAGTGGACGGTTCATTGGATTTGCATCATCCATGTCTGCAGTCGCCGCTACTTTATCACTGCACCCGACATTGTCCGGTAAGGACACTTGTGTCAAGTGTCTGACCAGCACTTCCAGCTAATTTTTTGTTGGCGATATATAATAGGACGCAAGGTTGCTCCAAATCTACGTGGTGCTGGAGTCCAGGTTGGGATTCTGCAGGCTTCTATAAATATGGTCTTTATATTTTCCCTGTGGTTCGCCCATCAATAGAATAGCAGACGAGATAACGTTCAGATGTTACCACATTTGTACCGCAGGGTCCAATGTCACATCATTGCAATTTGTGTGACGCTATTTTGCCATGCATGCGTTGAGCTGCATGACAGCCAATAGCCCCATCAGTTTATCATCTTGTAGAACACGAGCCATTATCATTGCTGCCCGTCATGGGCTTGCCTGGCGTCCTTGGGCCCATGCTGTGCGCTCACAGGTCTGCTGCGGACTCTACTCAGGCCGCTGGGGGTGTGTCGGTCGTCTCCCCTCTCCACTTCCAGTCTCCCAATCCAAACCGTACCCTGCTTCTCACAGTTGAGCTGATCTGAAGATTGAACAAAAGTGTTCACCAATTTGATTTGAGAGGCTGGCGAGTTGTTTCATCCGAGCACCCTACCGTCCTCGATCGCATTATTAACGTCGGCTGGTCTGTAAAGGCTGCGGCAACGCCTGACTGACGGGAATCGGGGCTGTGGAAGGGGTCCGTTGCGAACACGCCTTATTTCAACAGAAATAATGTGTGGTCTGCCTTGCGGCAGACAACACGTCTGGGTACACACGTCCTAGTTTTGCGGGGGGAAAAAGTCTGAATTCACATCCCGTTTTGATCCCGCTCTGATGTGTAGTTATGGGAGGATAATCAACATTAAAGCAGATATAAGAAACAAAAACAACCAAATGATATTGAAGTCATTGGGATCAAAATACCAAAAGGTAATAACACTGCTAATGTCAACAACGGTAAGAGGAATAATATTATTCCTAAATAATATGTAAATAATTCAAATGAAATACTACTGCCGACAAATACTACTAATGCTGACATTAACCCGTCCCGTCTCGGAGGTCTTCAACTGCTCCCCCCCCACCCCCCTCAGGTTTTTCGCGGATAGCGGACGAACGGCGCGCGGCAGCGCGCCTAAATTTGGCATACCTTTTTCCACATCAATTTGGCATGCTGATTTAAAAATTTTAAGTCAGGTCATCTAGGGTCAACGAGTTAGTCAAAGTCAAGTGAGATCACCTACAAAAAAGTTCAACCAGTCGTCACGCTTTAACGGATACAGATATTTTAATGAAACTTTTAGCGTTTGCTTATCTTCAAGGATGCAGCAAAACTTACGAGTGGATTTTTTGTTTTCATTTTTGACTACATATACATTTTGGATATTTGCCAATTGCAGTTCAAATAGAAGATTCTGGCTAAAGTAAGCATTTTTTTATTAGGGCAAGTTGACTTCCAACAACGTTTCTCGGTCTGCTCTACAAATAAGGAAAATAAAATTAAAGAAAACTTGAAGTCAAATTTTTGAACTTTCGAAAACATAAGTTTTATTTTTGGGGCAAAAAAATGTATGGTCCTGGTCGATTTCGCTGTCCTTTTCTCATTCCAAATACATTTTGTTTTTTTCATATATCCCCAAAATGAACTCCACAGAACCAAAAACATAATTTAAGTCGTGAAGAGTGAAAATCTAGCCCCCTGGTGACGTCACTTGGGGGGAAATTATTTTGGGGGTGGATCCGAACCCTACTCGTCGAGTGCTTTCCGATGACACCTCTTTCGTTTTTTTTTGCGACGTTTAGTTTGGATTTTAGAGGGGGTTACTATCCGTCCTCCCCCCTCCCCGAGACAGGGTGTGAGGAGCTGACCGGAGAGACGGCGCGGGTTAATAAGCTACGAATAGTAACTAGTAATTGCAATTATGCTAAAATATCCAATGAGATCAACAGCAATGATAATAGCAATAATAACAACAATGAAAATAATACAAATAATAATTACAATACCATTCATACCAATACTCATATTATGCAGGCAACGACCCGGGTTTGGTTGTGATTTTATTTCGTTTGTCTCCCACGTATGCTAAGCTAACTGTTTCGCAAATCCAGCTTCTCCGAAACAACCAAGTTCTCAAATAAAACGGCTGTTAATGACGTTGTACTGGCTTGGTTGATTATTGAGCAATACGGCGAACACCGGAACAACAGCTTCGACAGCTTCTCCAAGGGAAAACACCAGCGCGTTCCACGTCAAGTTGGCTCCTCCAAATCACCGGGCACCACGACGGGCAACGGGCAACCGTCCAGTGTCTGCACGTCTGCTCACCTTCATCCACCCGGTCACATCTTGCCGTGTTGACCGCCAAGTCGCGTCTGGGGAGCAGGGCACGCGACAGGGGACCAGTCCGCATGGAGAGGAGGCTGAGATCAATCCCACAGGAGACCGACAATTAATCCCACACTAGGACAACAATTAATCCCACACTAGGACAACAATTAATCCCACACTAGGACAACAATTAATCCCACACTAGGACAACAATTAATCCCACACTATGACAACAATTCATCCCACACGAGACCGACAATTAATACCACACTAGGACAACAATTCATCCCACACGAGACCGACAATTAATACCACACTAGGACAACAATTCATCCCATACGGGACTGACAACTGACCCCACATGAGGAAACAAATAGTCCCAAACGGGGACGACAATCAGTTTTACTACATCGGCGAGCAGCCGTGGCGCCGAGCATGAACACGGCTGTCTGACGGGCACAGAGGACGTCTCGTCATTCTCGGCTGTGACGCGATGCACGCGACAAAGGGGCGGCAAATGCCATAGTAGGCACGCCATGTAGGTCGGCGTCGGCAGAAGGTGGCGCCACTGTCCAGCACGTCGGAGCAACAGGGACTCGACGGGCACACTCGGGTTGAGGAAGTCGTGTGGTCTACAGGTTCACCGTCACCGTCACCGTCACCGTCACCGTCGCCGACGACGGCGACGGTGACGGCGACACTGAGACTCAGTCTCAGTCTCAGTCTCTCTCTCTCTCTCTCTCTCTCTCTCTCTCTCTCTCTCTCTCTCTCTCTCTCTCTCTCTCTCTCTCTCTCTCTCTCTCTCTCTCTCTCTCTCTCTCTCTCTCTCTCTCTCTCTCTCTCTCTCTCTCTCTCTCTCTCTCTCTCTCTCTCTCTCTCTCTCTCTCTCTCTCTCTCTCTCTCTCTCTCTCTCTCTCTCTCTCTCTCTCTCTCTCTCTCTCTCTCTCTCTATATATATATATATATATATATATATATATATATATATATATATATATATATATATATATATATATATATATATATATATATATATATATATATATATATATATATATATATATATATATATATATATATATATATATATATATATATATATATATATATATATATATATATATATATATATATATATATATATATATATATATATATATATATATATATATATATATATATATATATATATATCTCTCTCTCTCTCTCTCTCTCTCTCTCTCTCTCTCTCTCTCTCTCTCTCTCTCTCTCTCTCTCTCTCTCTCTCTCTCTCTCTCTCTCTCTCTCTCTCTCTCTCTCTCTCTCTCTCTCTCTCTCTCTCTCTCTCTCTCTCTCTCTCTCTCTCTCTCTCTCTCTCTCTCTCTCTCTCTCTCTCTCTCTCTCTCTCTCTCTCTCTCTCTCTCTCTCTCTCTCTCTCTCTCTCTCTCTCTCTCTCTCTCTCTCTCTCTCTCTCTCTCTTCTTTATATATATATATATATATATATATATATCTCTTCTCTCTCTCTCTCTCTCTCTCTCTCTCTCTCTCTCTCCTCTCTCTCTCTCTCTCTCTCTCTCTCTCTCTCTCTCTCTCTCTCTCTCTCTCTCTCTCTCTCTCTCTCTCTCTCTCTCTCTCTCTCTCTCTCTCTCTCTCTCTCTCTCTCTCTCTCTCTCTATCTCTCACACACACACACACACCCGTCTATCAGTAATCGCCTGTGGACCCCCCCCCGTCTGCCAGTAGTCGTCTGTGGCCAGGACTGTCCCGGCGCCACATCTAGTCCGCGGCGCGCGGTGACGCTCAGGACTGCCTGAGCCCCTGTCCCCTGTGGAAACGAACCATTGTGTGTTCCAGATTAAATGGACGATCTCAGTGATGGTCCTTAGAGGGGCGGCCAACTGAAGTCTCATCATCTAATGACGCTTCGGCCCGGTCACGTGGGCAACACCAGCGCATCGAATATCGACTACCCAAAACCTTTTTTAATGCGCCAGTTCGTCTTCATCCGACTTACCTGTAGTATCCGAACTGGTTTTCAAAACCATTAATCGAAGTGGTAGCTGGAGGACCACATGGTGTACCCATTCCAGGGTCGGTTGGTTAGTTAGTTACTTGAGCTTGTGATACATTGTTCTTGCCTCCTGATTGCTCTTGCCTTCGAAAATTATATCATTTTTCAAAGAAAAAGGTGTTGGTCGTATTACTAAATTTGTGCCAACCGGTGTGCCGATGGGACTAGTCCTAGCTCAGCACAATCCATAAAAAAAACATTTGGAGCTATATAGCTACACCATGTTGAAATATACAAGTTGCGAATTAGCACAGGCAATTAGCACAGGCTGTTTATTGCATTGTGAGTGCTCACGTTTCCATTTTTGAAAATTATGCCTGACAGAAGCTATTGCCAAGATTTGGTTCAGTGAAAGTACACTGGCACCATTTTTACCAAAGGATCAATTTTGTGGGGCGCGCATCGACCTGAAAATGTTTCGTTCTTTTTTAACCATATTGGGCAAATTGGTAGCTTCTTACTCAATAAAAATAGATCGTCATATGACTTCATGTTCTGAATCCTCTCCATGAGCAAAGTCGTCTCAGACACTTACGACTTTGATTGAGAAAGTGGCTTAGATGCTACATCCTCCTAAATTTTGACTTGCATCTGGCTCACGCACAGCATGCATCTAACCTGGTGTCTAGAATGGGAAAATATAAAAACGACCGGGAGATGGCAGGTTGCTATCGTTATACGAATGTTTGGCATCTATTTATTAAAATTGTTCCAGCCATCGAAGGCGCCGAGTGTCACGATCAGCGTGTCCAGAGCGCTGGGGATCTTGGTGACCAGGTGCTGCACTACCGTCTGCCTAGTCGTGCTTGATGACAGGTTCCCGACGCGCTTCAGCAGCGCCTGCCGGAATGTGGTCTCGCAACAGGCTTGACCAGCTGAGAAACCGCCCCTTGGACATCCATCTCCCTCTACGTTACGGAATATTGGCGAGCGACTACTTCTTGAAGTCAGTGAGCTCTGTCCAGCTCTGTCTACGACCTGAAGAAAAGCCTGCAACTGCGACTCATCTCTTGTAATTATGCTGAATTGTCAATGGTGACTACGTGTTTATGCGAGGCGCAACTTTGTGGACGCCACGCCGGGATTCACATTTTAAATCGCATGTTGGGAAACCGCAGACATGTGCTACTGATGAGTCCTTGGATGCAATATTTGAGTAGATATTTAAAAGTACGATACAGACCTGATGGATATGACTAGCGTAGCGAACAAGCCTCAGCTTCGCTGTGCAGTACCTAAATCAAAGCAGCCACTAAATTTCGCATTATTGCGATCAATATAGCTAGGCAAGGAAAGGTAATTCCTCATATATACCTACCTGATGATTAGGCAATCGGAACCGATCAGCCATATGAGAGACAGCAGGCGCTCTGAGAGTATGGCGGGGGAGGCTGATTGATGCCTACAGTTCGCTCGCTCTCTCTCTCTCTCTCCCTGCTGTCAGTATGGTGGCACAAACTGTGGTTCCGAGCTGACTGCTGGTCCGATATCCACAGGTTCATCGTCACTTTCAGCTTCGGTTAATAATCTAGCTTTTCAAGTCTGTGGCTCGGAACAAGGTTGTTGACTAGAGTTTTCTCTCCAGAGTTTTCAGTTTTCCCTGGACAATAAATACGCATCTGGTCGTTCCCGCTCAACGTTGTCTGGCGCGGGTCCCGCTGATCCCCATATAATTAGATGTCTTCTTCTTTGTCCTTGTCTGAGAGCAGTCGGCCTTTTCCTATCTGCAATAGCATCGTGAGCTCCGATATCCCAGAGCCCCTCCAGATCTTCGGAGAAGTTATGTGTCTCATCCTGCTTGTCTCCAGCGAGCGTCACTTTCTCCACGGTAACTCCAGCTTTCTTCCACAATTCTGTCCCTTGACCGTCTTGATATGTGTCATATTCCAAAATGCCAGGGCATTTTTCACCGTACATCTGAACGAGGCCTTTTTTGTCACTACTCTTGGTTGCCATAAGGGATTTGGCATTTGGCATCAGCAATTTGGCGCCACCGACGGAGGAAGATGGCTGCCCAATTAGGAAGACCTTATATCACCTTGTCTGACCTTAGGGAAGGCAGTGCTGTTATTCCTGCTTTATTCCATACCGTATCAGTGAGCTTCAGAGTCTTCCCACTTTGGTTGTTATCAGTTTATCCACGGTAAAGTCCATGCTCATCAAACAAGAAATAATCGCGGCAGTTCACCCATATGCCCACGCAGACCCAACGCACGCGAGCGAAATACAAAACTCGACTGATGCGAGCAGAAAACTGATGCGCAGGTCGCCGCCACCGGCACCTGCAACATGAGCCGCCCGCCCCATGAGGTGGCGGAGCAGTGGGAGCGGCGTCATCAGAGGAGGGTGAGGATGAGCAGTGGGAGCGGCGTCACCAGAGTAGGGTGACGATGAGCAATGGGAGCGGTGTCACCAGAGGAGGGTGACGATGAGCAGTGGGAGCGGCGTCACCAGAGGAGGGTGACGATGAGCAGTGGGGGCGGCGCCATCAAAGGAGGGTGACGATGAGCAATGGGAGCGGCGTCATCAGAGGGTGACGATAAGCAGTGGGAGCGGCGTCATCAGAGGCGGTGACGATGAGCAGTGGGAGCGGTGTCACCAGAGGAGGGTGACGATGAGCAGTGGGAGCGGTGTCACCACAGGAGGGTGACGATGAGCAGTGGGAGCGGTGTCACCAGAGGAGGGTGACGATGAGCAGTGGGAGCGGTGTCACCAGAGGAGGGTGACGATGAGCAGTGTGAGCGGTGTCACCAGAGGAGGGTGACGATGAGCAGTGGGAGCGGTGTCACCAGAGGAGGGTGACGATGAGCAGTGGGAGCGGCGTCACCAGAGGAGGGTGACGATGAGCAGTGGGAGCGGCGTCACCAGAGGAGGGTGACGATGAGCAGTGGGAGCGGTGTCATCAGAGGGTGACGATGAGCAGTGGAAGCGGTGTCATCAGAGGGTGACGATGAGCAGTGGGAGCGGCGTCATCAGAGGCGGTGACGATGAGCAGTGGGAGCGGCGTCATCAGAGGAGGGTGACGATGAGCAGTGGGAGCGGTGTCACCAGAGGAGGGTGACGATGAGCAGTGGGAGCGGTGTCATCAGAGGGTGACGATGATGAGCAGTGGGAGCGGTGTCACCAGAGGCGGTGACGATGAACAGTGGGAGCGGCGTCACCAGAGGAGCGTGACGATGAGCAGTGGGAGCGGCGTCATCAGAGGAGGGTGACGATGAGCAGTGGGAGCGGCGTCACCAAAGGAGGGTGACGATGAGCAGTGGGAGCGGTGTCATCAGAGGGTGACGATGATGAGCAGTGGGAGCGGTGTCACCAGAGGCGGTGACGATGAACAGTGGGAGCGGCATCACCAGAGGAGGGTGACGATGAGCAGTGGGAGCGGCGTCACCATAGGGCGACGATGGGCAGTGTGAACGGCGTCACCAGAGGCCGCAGAGCAGTGGAAGCGGTGTCACCAGAGGAGGGTGACGACCAGCAGTGGGAGCGGTGTCAACGGTGCCATAATCATCAGTCTGTGTCGCCGACGATCGGGACGGCTCTCGTCACTCACGACGATGCCGTCTGTCCGTCGACTTCGACGACCAGCGACGTCGAATGCTGTTCGGCTGATCAATGGCGCGCGCTACCAGCGGCCGCCGACGGGCACGTTATCGGCGAGGTCATGACGCTCGTTTGTTTGTTTATTGGCTGGTTCACGACACATTTTATGCACATTCACGGCTAATGGCGCCGCCCATACTGTTTCGCCGGTGGGCCGCGGGATTGGGAAATGTCCTGAGTGGCGCTAGAGTCGAACCCGGGACCTTTGGTACCGCGAGGTCATGACGAGACGCCACGTCGACAGTGCTGTCCCTGCTGTCCATGTGGCCCGACCCGCGCTCGGTGCGACAAATACGCCTCTGACACTAGTTCGACTCGATAGCACTTTGGATCGCTTGAACGACTGTGTGGGTGTTCTGGTCGAAGCACCTTATTGGTAGACCCTGTAGAGCTCACCAGTGACGTATCTAGAACTTGCGCTAAGGGGCGTGGGATACAAACCGATCGTGCTTCGTGACCAGTCTTTATGAAGCCTTCAATCTAATTTCTAACGGAATCTTTTTGATAAACATGCTTATACTCACCATTGTGGATTGTGATGCGCTGGTGTCTCTAAGCACAATTCCAGGTAAGAGGATTGTCTATGATGTGGTCTATTATACAACATAGGTTGATAAGGATAAGAATATTCCATAGTTATCGCTAAAATAATTATACACAAATATGGTATATCGACATAAAGGAAAAAAGTACACATATGGGGATGCTGTTGGATCAAAATTGTGTTTGAAGAACACACCAGTTCTGTGAAAGGACATAGTTTCCATAACGATTTTCGACATCCTACTGCACTCGTTTCGACATCACACACCTGACTAAAAACCATTGTTTTAACGCTGCCCCTTCGGTACGCTACTGCAGCTCACGCTGCCCATTTTTCCCAGCTAAAAAAATAGCGCATAAACGGAGAACCTTTGTATTTAGCAACACATTATTACAAAACATGCACATATAAAACAAATATCCGGAACGTTCTATATTACGCATATTATCATCCAGGTAATATAATCATCCAGGCAACCACATTACAAACCATCGCGTCGTGCCCTCAGGTACTCACCATTGCCAGTTTCTGGCAAATTGCCCGGCTGAGCTGGGTGAAATGCAGACGAAGTGCCTTATTGGAAAGCGTTGATAGAAATCACGAAACTGAACCTGAATGTTCGTGAGCTCAAATAAGCACGGACTAAGTCCAATGCAATTGATCATGGGGCAATGTATGCATTAGTCATGATGCTTTCAGCATGGGAAATCCACAGTGTTCATGTTAATCACATATATGTGGGGGAACTTCACAGGGTTCATGTTAAATCCAGAGGATATGTTGGGGGAGGGGAGGACAAAGTTGAAGGGATACCCAAAGTATATAAGAAGACATTCGCGCAAATATGCGGGCATTTGGCTTAAATGGCGAGGGATTGCTACAAGAAGTGAATGATCTTGGTAGTGGTGGTGGTGGATTTGAGCTTTAGGGCGCGTCGACTGCATCGGTCATTTTGCACCCATTGATCATGGTGGTGAGACGACTTGGACTAGAGTGACTAGTGATGACCGTGGAGACGAAGACATTGCTGGACGTCGGCCGGCGTGGAAGTCCAAATCGCTCAGAAGCACCCCACGGAGCTCCTGTGGGCGGAAGCACATGCCGTACACTGCTAATGTGGATACTACCGCCACTCTGGTAATGACTTGTATATCATGGCGTCAGGGATGGAATCTACAAGAGCCGCACCAGTGCGGGAAATCTGAGCAAAGCTGGCCCAGCGGTCCTGGATGCCACTGCCCAAACCACCGAACTTGCTCTGTAGCAGAGGGACCTCTGGGGCGCATGCACGTATTGCGGTGTTGCGGCTCCCTGCAGGTTGTTTGAATAAACAGCGTTTTCAAAATATACAGTTGAGGTCAAAGTGGTCAATGACCACTTTTAACACAGATTGGAGGCCATTGATTGACCGAACACTTATGTCCGATACGTTATTCGATTCGCAAGACACAGAGAAAGCCTACGGTGGAAATTTGGCAGTACTGTCTGGCATACTTTTGTTGTAATGCCGAGAAGAGATCAGACTTTTTCATTATGTTTGGGGTTTGGGGTTATTTTCGTGATCTGGGAGGTTACCGGTTGACTCAACACCAAAAAAGCATACCGCTGGCCGGTTCAGACGACAAGCAACACAGTGGTCTTTATCCATTTGCTCTAGCTCTCCCAGTTTTTAAACGACCAGGCCCTGGAAGGGCGAGATAGTCAGGTCTCAGTTAAAAAGTGCGATGTCGAACCAAATTTCATTTTCCGAATAAAGCATTGTACTAGAAAACGTCTTTTGAAATTACATTTTTCGTCATAAAAACGGCTGTCAACTAAACATTTTGACTTTCAATGAAAATGGCATGCCCTAATCTTGGTGTGTAAATAATCTGTATTCCTATTTCTAAAAGAAAATAAGATTTTACCATTATACACTAGCGGAGATTAGTCATTCAGCATGCCTGTAAAGGCCAGCGACCCAGCAGCAGCCCCAAAGTGTCGCATCCGCTCGCTACCATAATCTCTTCACGAATACAAGACACGGCGCGCAGTGTCAAACGTGCAGCGCGTCGGAACACCGCGGCAGCTCGCTTCCGGGTAGCAGCTAGCACTGGATGGAACAGCAGTGACATAGTCTCAGTCGACAGGCCGTCACCTCCTATTTTCTTGATTTACGCTGTGACGATGACCATTCTCTCAGTTCCAACTTAACCGTCTCGAGTTTGTTCCCGGGTTCCATGTTCCTGCTCCTTCATGGTTCAAATGGCACTTTGGTTGATTACGATTCAATCCCCTGAGTCTGGTGATAGATGGCCTTCAAGAAGCAGCCTTAGGTTATGAACTTGGAAAAGGGAATTCGACACAAAGGGTACGCAGTCTGTTCTATTGGATCAACTGCGACAGACACTGCAACAAAGAGGATAAATCAAAAGTGTTCGCTCAGACCTCGAAATTCCTGTCCAACCCGACGTGAGGCGTTTCCCTCAGCATAACATGTAGCTACGCAACGCTACTGTATGCGAATATTTGCCTTTGAGCGCCTCTCACACGAACTGTTGTCGGGCTTTCCAGCATCTCAGTTCATAGACCTGCCTATTGAACTACGCGGAGTGCAGGCGGAGGTGTAGATGACGTTCCCGGTGCTGTACAGCAGCTAACCGTCAAAGGGCACTATTGTTCGATCGAAAGTGCGGAAGATTCTGCTGATCTGGTCTTGGATGCCTAGATCAACAGAGGACGCCTAAGGAAAAAGGACAGTTCAGCTGGTTGGCCATGTGAGCCCTGAACAATAAATACGAAGTCATCATCTTCGATCGAACTTTAAGGACAGGTTTCAAGCATTTAACATAGGTACACATTCTGCAGACTTTTCTGCCCACTAATTGATAAGCAAAGCTCCTGTCACGAAAAACAATCGCACGTGGAATATCACCACGATCAATGGTTAATGCATGATAACGCCTATCATGTGCCCGACATGATTTGCGATATATGAGTCAGAATTTCACACCAGTTTCAAAAACGCAGCAAAAAAAAAATGCGACATGCATCATGAGCACAATAGCCAATCAATAAAAAGCTTCCCTGGAAGCAAATCAAACCAGATGAAAAGAAATAAGGATGTCGTGTCAGGTCACTGAGCCGCGACCTCATAAAGTGGAACTTGTTATGTAAGTATTCGACGAACATGTGAAACATTGGCTAACAATTTCGCTTGGAGAATTGGCCATGCCGCACATCAGTTTTAGTGCTGGTGCGCTTGCATTGTTTCGATGTTTGTGCTAAGGTAACGTTCCTGTTATTTTAGGTCATGCCATGTTTTGACTGAATAAAGCCTGAGTTGAAACGCATCAATCAGGGGCGTCGCCACCGGGGGGGGCAGCGGGGGCAATTTCCCCCCTGCTGTGAGGCTGGGGACGCCGCCCCCACCCCCTGACATTTGAGGAGGGCGCCAGGACGAAAAGCAGGCCCCATGACGAAAAGGAGGACCCCATGACGAAAAAGAGATTCTACAAATTAGGGCCCTCCAGGAGGTCCATAAATGGAAAAAAATAACCTACGAGAGGGTAGGAGGCCCCAGAAATCAAGAGAGTGCCAAATATTGACACGGAGCCCCCAGGACGAAAAGGAAGTCCCATGATGAAGAGGAGGCCCTCCAGGACGAAAAGGAGGCCCTCCGGGACAAAAGGGAGGCCCCCATGACGAAAAGGAGGCCCTCCGGGACGAAAAGGAGGCCCTCCAGGACGAAAAGGAGGCCACCAGGACGAAAAGGAGGCCACCAGGACGAAAAGGAGGCCACCAGGACGAAAATGAGGCACACATAATGAAAAAGAGGCCCTTCAGGACGAAAAGGATGCCCCAGGATGAAAAGGAGGCCCTCCAGGACGAAAAGGAGGCCCTCCAGGACGAAAAGGAGGCCCTCCAGAACGAAAAGGAGGCCCTCCAGGACGAAAATGAGGCCTCCAGGACGAAAAGGAGGCCCCCAGGACGAAAAGAATGTCATCGAGACGGACAAGAAGCCAACCAGGGTTACACGAGAAGGCTTCCGATGGGTGGCAAGATATTCTTAATTTGGAAAACGAGGCCCCCAAGATGGAAGAAAAGGACCCTACAATATAAAATAATGACAAGAGATATTTATCCGGACGCAAGAGGGGGCCCCAAGATGGGTAAGAAGGTCCCTCTAGGAAGGAGAGAAGGCCACTGAAACCAGCCAGATGAGGCCCACATCTTAGAAGACGGGTACCCTAGAAGAGAAGATTTGAGACTAGGACGCAAAAGCAACCTGCAAAGAGGATAATGAGGCTCCAAACACAGATGAGGATGCCTCCAAGACGTGAAAGGAATCCCATAATTTTACAAAGGAGTCGCCTAGGAGAGGGTAGGAGGCCCCAGAAATTAAGATAGTGCCAGAAATTGTCACGGAGGCCCTCATAATTTCAAAGGAGACCCCAGTACGGGAAGGGAGGCCCCAGAAAGTGAGAAGAGGTCCTAAGACGGAAAAGAAAGCCAGTAGATGAGATGGGGCTTCGGAGACGCAAAAATAGGCACCAAAACGAGTGAGGTTCCACCAAGGTAGAAAAGAATGGTCCAGAGACATGGCAGGAGGCACCTAATTCGGAAGAGGACGACACAAGGTCGGAAATAAGACCCCATGATGAACGAGGAGGCCCTAAAATTGGAGAAAAGGGCCATTGAATAGGAGAGATAGCTCACAGGCAGAACAGAAGGCTCGCAGATGGCCAAAAATGTCCCCGGGAAGTAACAAAGTCAGTGAGATAAGAAAGGTTGTGTATAATTTGGAAGAGGAGGAAACCGAGAGAGAAGAGGAGTCCACCAGGAGATAAGATACAACCCTTAAGATGGGCGAAGTTCGAATCAAAACGCAGAGCAAGAGGTCCCCAAGACGTGAGCGGAGGCCCCTAATTCGAAAAAGGACTCTAGAAGAGAAATGAGGGCCTTGCCGGAGTCCTCCAAAAAGGAGTAGGTCTACAGGACTGAATGAGGCCCTGACGACCAGAAAGATTTCCAAGAAAATGAGAAGAGGTCCTTAAGATGGGAGCGATAACAGGTATGAAGGGGTGCGAGGTTTCAAAAATTGAAGATTCCTCAACTGGTAATTCTTTGCCAGGATAAATGAGACCCATGAGGCGTGGCAGCCCCTAATTAGGCAGATAATGCCCTTGGGACATGAGAGGAAGCCCCATGCCATGGTAAAGGGCTCCATGATGTAAGAGAAGGCCCTTCAAGACGAGGGAAGAGGATATTGAATATGGAGGAGGGTACGACATAAGGCGTTGAAAACCGGTAAAGAGGCTCCAGGAAATGGGACGAGATACTTATGACGCGAGATGAGGCCCTGTGTGTGTCTCCTGTTCACTAATGACGTCATTGGAAGATGTCGCGTTTCCTGGATGAGTAGCCTACCAACACCAGGGGATGCAGCAGCCTTCTTTACTCCTACAAGAGGTTTGTGATACTGCTGGGGCGAAATGCTCGAGGCGGAGCAGCGTCTGAAACTACGGACGCACGCCGGTCAGATGTCCAGCATTCTGGGCAGTAGCCCACCTATTCGTCCGCACTACGTCAGATCCTTTCTGTCCTCTGCTTCTGAGGCTGGAACACAGTTGTCCGTGATGTGCGGTGTTCCGAGGCTGGAGCCCCTGGCGACCGATCTCGGCACCCGGTGTTTCATACCCGCGCCGACAGGTGGCTCGGCCCAGCTGGCCCGGCCAACGCCAGCTCGCAAAACACCAATGTAACTGCGGCTCATAAACATCTATGGAACGATTGTTTTGCCACTTCGCATTAATTCCAAGGCACCATAACGGCCGCTGGACAGGCGACAACGAAAGGCGGCTATTTGAAGTGAAGTAGTTCCTTAGCAGGACTAGGTACCCCACAACGCTTCATTCCAAGATGCACTTAGCATGCTGAACCGCTGGCAAATCTCACCAGTGGAAAGACACCATTAATTTTGACAGAGCAGTGTCGAAGAGCTACCAGGACGTACATCGAGCGATCTCGAGTGATCCAGTCGTTCGTACTGTGGACGAGAACCAACTACCCATACTGACCGCCGACGCACGGGTCTGTGGATGTGGCTTAACGTCGGGCCAGTGTGGGGGCAATAACAGAAGTGTGGCAGTATACGCAGCATGTCAACGGACTGATCCCGCGCCAAGGTACAGTGTGTCTGAACTGCAACTGCTAGCTTTCATTCGTGTCGCCTCACGGTTTCTGTATTTTCCTTCAGGGAGGAAGTCTGTTGTTCGCGCAGATCATCAGACGGTGAGATGGTTTTTGTGTGTGAAGGGACCCAGTAACAGGTTGGCATGGAGGACTGTTCGCACGTCACAATACAACCTCGAAATGTTGCATTGTATGAGTGTCGAAATTTCACGCGTTGATGCGCTGGCCCTGCTTCGGCCGAGGAGAGGAATGTGCCTGTGTCCGTGCGTCACCATTAACCCTGTTCCGGCAGTCTGACCCAGCAGCAGCATCAGCACTATCACAGCCGCAGCAGTGGCTGGACCGAGCGCTGGGCGGACCGACAGCCTATCTGCAGCTACAGCAGTCGACCCGGCCCTCTGTGGAGTCATCGGGTCCGTGTAAACAGGAAAACCGTCGGAGATACATAGTGATGAGGCAGACATTTATCTTGGTGAGCCTTGACGCCGACCTGGCTGGGGAGATGGAATGGTGTTGCATCACCGACCCGAGGATACGAAGCTGCAAGCCATTGTTCCCGAAAGCCTGCTGTTGGTTGCCGTAACTCACAACAATCCACCAATGGACATTTTCGAGTGTAAGGTATGCCGTACATTCTGATGAACTGATAACGCTTATACACTACGAAGTGCGATGTAATGAAATATTGCAGGTTGGGTGCTGGCTGTGCGAAGATGACGAGGCGATGTACACCAAGTCAAGAAAGGATACCGTGCACGCCGTGCAAGGGATACCGTGCGTGCAGATCCATGCGGACCACCGTGTATTGCACTCCTGTCAGCTCCCGATCCTGTGGACGAGAAGGACCTGAGATCCTTCCTTGCCGAGGCGGGGTGCCACTGTAGGCTCGTGTCCGGCTTCACTGAACTGGTGGAGACCCTCCGAGCAACACTTCGGCAAGAATATTTTCATTGTACTGGTCATTCATCCGCAGCGATAGACCAAGTGAAGGAGGCCATAGCAGGTGCACCAGTCCTGGCGCTGTTGATTCATCCGTTGTGCTTAGTTGCTTCGTTTCGTCTAGAAAACGTCTTAGCGACACCATTAGTGCATAGTTTACCTTTATGTTGAAAACATGATTTTTTTGGAGCGCAGACGCGGCGGGACGTCCCCCTGGTGCTTCCCGGTGATCCGGAAAACGGGTAACGTTGATGGCAGAATACAGAGAACACGGGAATGATTCAGGCTTGCCCACACTTTGCCCACGAATCCAAAGGTTCGCGGTGAAACAGGCTTTTCGCACACCACGCGACTTCTGCAACGGTTCATTGGTTCTGAGCTAGCATTGTGGGTGAACGATACCGCTTCAGGACCCGGGCGCAGTTTCTACTCAAGACCACGTATCCGTGGGTCAGCAAGCTGAACCAGATGGTGGAGAAAACAACTGCGAATCACTCCGGTCGACTGCTGATGGATTTAGGCCTGACTGTAAGCAGGACAAACTTATTTATCTTGAAACTGCTTATCGCGAAGCACAGCAGATGCGACAGTCGACAGTGCCATGTGGCGTCCCAACTGCTCTTGAACATGGTGTACAGATCGCCAGGGGAAGAGGTTGCAGGCCGGGGAGCATCGTTTTTCCTACTCGTGTGCAAGGTGGTGCAGCCAGCACGACCCCGCCAATGGTTTTGTTGTGGACCACGTTGATGTGTCCCTTGTCATCCAGTGAGAAGAGCCAAGTGCCGTAAGTGTGGCAGGGTGGGACATTTTTCCGGCGTATAGCGCGATTCTCTCTTGACAGCAGGTATCTGTACTGTGCGATCTGCCCAGGACTTGTCTGCACAGATCGCATGTACATGTTGAGTCCATCTGTGACACCCATACAGGACATCGCACCGGTCGTGGCCAGAGATGGACTCATATATTCTTATCCGGATGCGAGGAGGAAATATGTGTTATCCAGTCCGGAGAAGGATATTATATATATATATATATATATATATATATATATATATATATATATATATATATATATATATGTGCAACATCAGAACTCCATTTTGTACTTTCACTTGAGTTTTGAGCACTTCATCAACAATCAGCGAGTTAGCAGTCATTGCCAATCAGCAACAGTCAACCCTTCAGCACAGAGAAGGAAAGGATAATCTTCCGCAGAGGATGACAAAATATAGGAACGGCCTATTTTCCAACCGTAGTGGTCGTGCCCCACAGCAGCCACTGTGTCAGGCGAACCACGTGTGAGACATCTACGACACTACGACGACCGCGAGGGCAGGATCGGTTGAGCAACCGGCTGTGACCGGTGGGATGGAGAGCCACAGCCGGCGGTGTGGACGGCTGACTTCCGAGGTTGGAAATTGGAGTCACCAAACTGGTTGGGTTTATGTATTCGAATTTTGGCAGATTTATTTGGAAGTCCAGATAGAAGAAGAAATTTTTAGACATTGTTTTAGACATTGTTAACTAATCTTTTTAATGGTTTCCAGTTATCTTAAGGGATAACAGTCATGATGTTGCAATCATTTTTCTCAAACAAATCCATTCATCTTTTCACGAAGGAGTAGATAATTTGCCAGAGGATACTATTCCGATTGATCCATGACAACGCTGTGTTTCCAATACTGGTATACCATCTGTACGGTACTGCCATTGCAAATGGTAGAACTGTAGACGCGGCACGCCCGCCTGCGATGGTATTCCAATGCTGGCATACACGATCCGCACGGATCTGCATGTCACCAGTTGTCACCACTTTAGCACCACGCCATCTGTTGGCCCCAGCTATTCATTTTGACTCGGTGTGCATGGCCTCGTCACCCTCGCATATCCAGCACTGTGCCTGTAATATTGCCTCACGTCGCACTTCATAGTGTACCAGCATAATCACGAAGAAAGCGATTCGCCTGGTGAAACCAGGACCAGCTGAAAAGGTCAGCACCCTTGAGTCAGCAGTCACCTAGTCACCCCAGTCAGCACCCTTGAGACCTGTAATTAGTTGTTGGGCAGTCAGTTGTACTGTGTCGGACTCGTGCCTTTTAGTTCGCAGTTGACCAGTCGGTACGCACCTGCAGCTGCTCCAATGGGTAGCTGTTAACAGCTGTTCAGTCGAACGGCTGTTGCGGTTGCTCAGTGAGGCGTCGGCTGCGGCAGCAGTTCCGGCGGGCAGCGGGCGGCCGCAGCCATCCGGTCAGGTGGCAGTGTCAGGGGCACGTCAGCGGCATGTCAGGGGCACGTCAGCGGCACGTCAGCGGCAGCAGCCGTTGTTCAGCCCGACAATGGTGGTGGTCTCAGCAACATATCAGCAGCACGTCAGCGGCATGTCAGCAACACGTCAGGAGCATGTCAGCAGCACGTCAGCGGCACGTCAGCAGCATGTCAGCAACACGTCAGGAGCATGTCAGCAGCACCTCAGCAGCATGTCAGCAGCACGTCAGCGGCATGTTAGCAGCATGTCGGCAGCGGCATGTCAGCAGCAGCAGCCGTTGTTCAGCCCGGCAGTGGTGGCGGCAGCTGCAGTTGGCCGCCGTGCAGCGCCTCCACCCTGGTCTGGACGGCGCCGGTGATGTCTGCCAATGCCGCCCGCCAGGGGGCACCGGCCGTGCGTAGGCGGCGGGACATCAGCGTCAGCAGGCCATGTGCCGGCTGCAGCAGGCGCGCCTCCACCAGCGCTGTCAGGTAGGTGGTGAGCGCGGCCACGTCCTCAGGCTCTGGCGCCGGCCCACTCGTCAGCCACTCGGCCACCAGCCGCCGGATCAGCCCGGGCTCGGCCGTGCCGCAGAACTGGGGCACGGCCGGCAACGGCGGCGGCAGGCGCGCCGGCTCGGCCACCCCCAACAGCCGCGCCACCTGGTCCGCCGTATAGGCAGTCGGACGCGCCGTCGTCGTCAACGGCGGAGGCCGGACAGACGAGGCGCACGTGGACGCGGCGCGGCCCGCCTGCACGCTCAGGCCACGCACGTTCGCCGGCGACACGTGCAGCGCCGTCAGCAGCGCCGCCACCTCTCGGCGGAGTGGCGCCAGCGCGCCTGTGGGCGCCGCGAGCCGGGCCGACCGTGACACGGTGTCACACAGGCCGTGGCCCATGAACTTTGCCGAGTCGGCCGGGGCCTCGGCGGCCCGCACCATCAGCTTGACGGTGACACTGTCGGCCAGAAACTCCGCCGCCGTCATGCGCGCATGCAGCTCGGCGCACAGATCGTCGGCGAACGCCGTCAACTCGGCCGCGTCCGTCAGCCGGACGCCGTAGTTGATCTCGGCGGAGATGGTCTTGCGCGGCGCGTGCGACACCACCGCGCGGCGATCGACGCCGCGGCAGAAGTCGTGCAACTGCTGTCCGGTGCGTGGCCCGAGCTGCCGCTGCAGCAGGGCCAGCTCCAGCCGCTGCAGCTGGCCGCAGGTGCGGGCACCCAGCCCGTGTAGCTGGTGGGCAGTGGCGCGGCCGACGCCCGGCAGGTCGGCCACCAGCCGGTCGGCGATGAAGTCTGCGGCGCCGGCGGCGGTCACGTGCAGCTGGCCGTCCGGCTTGGCGGCGGCCGTGGCCAATCGCGCCAGCAGGATGTTGGGACCCATGCCAACCGACGCCGTGCAGTCCGTCTCGCGCCGCACCGCCTGTCGGATGTACGCAGCCAGCCGCAGCGGCGCCACGCTCGTCTCCCTCAGCAGCTGGGAACAGTCGGCCAGCAGCTCATCACAACTGACAGCCTGGACGGTGCGCGTCAGGCCGCACACCAGGCCGTACAGCTGCAACGCTACCTCGCGGTACGCGGCGAAATCATACGGCACCGTCTGCAGGTCGGCGCACCGCTGCAGCGCCTCGCCCATGAACATGCCGTTGCGCACGCCGGCGGCGCGCGCCTCGTAGCTGCACGAGGCGATCTCGGCCATGGAGCCGTGCGGCGCCGCGCGCGGCGGCCGGCAGTCGTCGTCGCCGCGGCGCCGCTGCATCAGCGCCATCTCTGCAGCGCGGTCCTCGCCGGCGCGCGCCGCCGGCTTGGCGCCAGCGCGCGAGTGCGTCACGGCCACCGGCCGGCCACGCAGCTCGGGCCGCGAGCGCAACGCCACCGACACAAAGAAGCAGTCCATGTCGACGTGCGCGATCACCGAGCCATCGGCCGAGAGTGGGTCGTCGTCCGCGTCTGGCTCTGAGTCGGGCTGCTGGCGGCACCAGTCCAGCAGGCGAGCTCGCTCCGGGTAGCCGTCCGCCGGCCGGTCCTGCAGTTCGCTCACGTACTCCTTAAAGACGGCCTTCATCTCGGAGATGTGGTGCAGTCGCGACTTCTGGTAGTACTCGCGCAGGAAGTCGGGCTCGCCGGCCCGTTTCATCGGGATGCGAGACGAGCCGCCAGCCGGCGTTGGCTCGCGCTCGGCCGGCTCGGTCGGCTCGCCCTCGCTGCTCGCCTCGTCGTCGCTCTCAGCGTCCAACAGCGTCGGCTCGACGTCACTGCCGACCTTGCTGGAGGATGCCGCCGCCAGACAGGAGAGCAGAGGACTGGCCGGCGGCAACAGCAGGTATTCTCGGTAGTCGAGCACCTTGCCCGCCTTCAGACTCGCCGAAATCCACTCCGGTCGCACCACAATCTTGTTCTGATGCTGCTTAATTTTTGCGTGTGGTAGATTGGAGGCGATGATGTGCGTAGTGGGATGGGCGCCATGGGACTTGTAGTAGTGATGGTATGTTCCACCGTTCTGAAGCATAATTTCCTTCAGCTCCGACGCGGAAGGGTTGGTCAATCCATTGACGAAAATTGAGACACCATTGAAAATCCCATCAGAGGTTTTTCCTGACGTGTTTTCAAACTGATTTTCAAGTTTTGCCTTCTTTGCAGCCATGTACCCACCCCATGCTTCAAACCCTGTTGCATCATAAATTCGCTTCCCTCGTCCTCTTCCACCCATTATGTCGATCACTGTGAAGGTTGTCCTGAAAAAACAGATATGAAGATAAATGGGAGCAAGCATGACTCGTCATTTGGTGACATAGTGCTATTTTTATACAACATGGGTAGGGTTCAGGCAATGCAACATCAGTGGGCTTTAGGTGATCTGACATCTGTGGGTTTTAGGCAATCCAACCTCAGTAGGTCCTAGGCAATCAAGAATAAGTAGGCTGGGTTACATTTTGTATTTACACACGTTTTATACATCTACTATATTTCCATACAAATCTCACTTATCACAGCACATGTTGTCATGTCCATCACAGAGGTATGCAGGACAGGGTAGCTGAGTGGTTAAGGTATTGTGCTATGGATGTCAAGGTCCAGTATGCACAGTTGTGATACTCCCTTCTTTGTAGTCTATTCACATCACTTCTGTATCATGCTGGATTATATAGGTAATTTCAATATAGGTAGGTGGGTACATCTAGTATTTTGATGTGCCTTACCAAGCTCTGCATGTACTCCTTTTTTTCTTCAGTTTTTGTGGTGGCATTTTGCAATTGAGGTTCCTTCCCTCACTGCATTGACAAAATGAGGGGAAGGGATATGTAGAGATGCATACACCTGCAGTTTGAGGTAATCTTTCAATTCTTGATATCAGGGCATGGGTGGCCAAGCAGTTAAGGTGCCGGGCTCTGGGTACCAGAAGTCCCAGGTTCACCACTAGCTCCGCTTGGGACATTTCCCAGTCCAGCGGCCCACCAGCAAAACTGTGTGACTGGTGCCATTAGCTGTGAATGTGCATAAAGTGTGTTGTGAACCACCCAATGAACAATAATTCTTTATATTTATTTTCCCAATGCAATGCCCATGAATACACATTATTGCAATGTAAGTTTCAGAGGAAGTGCCTTATTCTTGGTGACTTTGGTCTAAAAGGATATGAAAATATTGGTGTTGGCACCCATCATGCAAAATGTTTAGGAAATGCCTTGTTGAAGAGGACCTGTTCTTACACCAATTTGTAACAGAACCTACCAGGCATGGATCATTCTCTGACCTTGTATTCTCGAATTTAAGTGACTTGGTTCAAGACTTGACTGCAGGAGAAACTCTGGGAAGAAGTGACCATAACATAGTTAGATTCAAGGCACATAGAGGAAAGTATTAAAGATACTTTGTTAAAGGTTCCAAATTTCAACAGAGCAGATTTTGACTGCATGAGAGCAGCTTTAAGTGCCATAAGATGGGAAGAAGAATTCTCCAATTTAAATGCCTGTGAAATGTGGGAAAAGTTCAAATCTTACTCGAAGGAAATTCATATTAGACATATCCCCCAAAAGCAAAGATGCAAAAGAAAGATAAGAAAGTCAGCATGGCTTACACCAGACTTGGTAAAAGCAATTAAGGCTAAGCAAGCTGCATTTAGAGTGCTTAAGGAAGCTTCAAATATCGTAAATCTAAAGGCATATCGAAAAGCTAGGGACTGTGAAGCAAAAAAAAAACAGAGCAGCAAAGTGAGCAAAAGAACTGGATTTAGCTAGGAACTGTAATGGGGACAGCAGAAAGTTTTTTAGTTTTTACATGCTGAGTGAACTTTCTAGCACAATTGGTCCACTGGAAGTAAATGGGACTATATTTGGTGAGGGTACTGATATGGTTGAGGAGCTGAGCAAGCAGTTTAAATTGGTATTTACATTGGAGGATATGACCAATCTGCCGACCATACACCATAGTTCAGTGACATGTGATCAGATAAATGATGTTGGTTTCATTGATAGTGATGTTGTTTTCAATCATATCAGGAAAATAAAGCCAAACAAGGCAGCAGGACCTGATGAAATTTATGTTAGGGTATTGTGGGAAGCCGAAAAGGAACTGCCAATGGCACATGGACTACTAAGGTCATTTTGCGCCCATAGTCCTATTCAATATATTCATAAAACAATGTCCAGAGATTTGCATGCAGTGCTGCTTTAAATACCCCTAGGTCTGTTAAGATTACCACATCTTCAGGCAGCGAATTCCAGGTGGCACAGCATCTGAGGTAAAAAACATTTTCCTGCAATCTACTGATGCTCGCCTGTATGCCAATTTCATGGAGTGATCACATGTGTTCACTGAAGGTGCCAGCACAAGCATGTCAGTGATCCTAATGGCAGAATGGCCATGAAAAATCTTCCAGCATTTGATCATGTCTGCTCAAATTAATCTACCTTTAACTGAGTACAAATCTAGCTTCCATAATCGGGCTCCATAATCCAGACCATTCATCACCTCTATGTTTCTTGTCCACCTTCTCTGTACTGATTTTAGATGCTTTAAATCCGCAATGTAACCTATGTTCCTAACACATGATGAAAACTCCAAATATGGCCTGACATGAGTAATGTATAGTGTTTACATAAATTCAGGTGAGTGGCAAAAGTAGAACTTAGCAGGTTGCTGGCCAGGCTCCCAGCTTTCTGTACTATTATGTCAACATGTTAATGAAATTGCAAGTTTGTATCTACTGTGATGCCCAAGTCAGTATGGACCTCAACAAAGCTCACATGAAAACCATCCAGATAAAAATTTGCATAAGGACCAATATTTATAGTCATATGAGCTACCATGTACTTTCAGAACTGCACATTTCTTGGCATTCATTGCTAGCCCCCATGACTTAGAGGTACCAACCAGAGTATCTATATCTTTTTGACCCTGTGAAATGCCAGCCAGCAGGTCTGAGACAGATTTGTACTTAAGTTTCATGTATATTTTTAGGTAATCTGCAAAAACCTTGAATTGAGACTGAATATCATGAGGTGCATAGTTCACATAGATCATAAATAACACAGGACCTAGCACAAAGCCTTGAGGCACTCCACTCAGAACATGCCTAGGTTTGCTTGAAGACCCAGAGACAAGCACCTGCATTTTCCTCCCACAGAGAAAATGTTTAATCCAGGTGAGGATTGTCTCTGAGATCCCTAAAGCTCTCAATTTTGTCAGTAGCAGGAATTGATTAACAACATCAAATGCCTTTGAGACATTGAAGAAAACTACATCCACCATATATCCATCATCTAGCCAGGTAGAGACAGTCTCATATGTTAGAAGTAACTGATCCTCTATGGAACGTTCAGGCTGGAAGCCAAATTGTCCTTGGTCCAGCAAATGATGGACCTCCAAATATTCTGTGAGCTTCTCAACAATTATATGTTCAATAATTTTGCATGGGACAGAAGTAACTCACCAGGCAATAATTTAGTGGATCATGCCTCAAGCCCTTTTTAAAGATTGGGATTGCTTGTCAAGTTTTCCAACTGTCAGGAAGACTTCCAGTAGAAAGGGATCAGCTAAAAATCATGAACAATGGTTTTACAAGCTCTTCATGGCAGGATACAATTAATTGAGGGTGGACCCCATCAGAGCCCATGCTGGAGGACCCATCCACCTCACTCAAAATTTTGAGCACACCAGCTTCAGAAATACTGATGCTCTGCAGCACTGCTTCAGTGGTTTGGTACAGGGCTGGGTTTGCTAGTCTACTTGTGCAATATACTGAGGAAAAAGCCCCTGAAAGCAGCAGCATATGAAGGCTCCATACTTCATAGGTGGCCAAGTGCTATCAGTGACTCAACAGAAGGATTTAGGTGTTATTCTAAACAAATAATTGGGGTATCAGAACAGACCAAGGAAGCCAGGAAAAAGGCACTGAGAATGCTTGGGGCTATAAATAGGAATGTATAATACAGAAGTAAGGAAGTCATCAGGAAGCTTTACTGTGCATGTTGGGCCACATTTGGAATACTGCATCCAAGCTTGGTCTCCTAGCTATGAAAAAGATTGTTGGGTTTTAGAGAGAGGACAAAATAGTGCTACAAAAATGGTTAATGGTATAAGCAACCTGGCATATGAGGATAGATTGAAGAAATTGAACATGTTTTCACTTAGAAATAGAAGGCTGAGAGATCTCATTGAGGTCTTTAAATTTGTCCATGGTCTGGAGAGGGAATATCTTGGGGAAATGTTTGGAATTAACAGAAATGATGCAATTAGAGGTCATCAATTCAAAATTGAAGTTAACCATAGCAGAACAAAGTTAAGACAGTCTTTCTTCACCAACATGGTAGTAGAACACTGGAACCAGCTGTCAGAAACCATTGTAAATAGCAGTACATTGAACATCTTTAAAAACAGCATACACTCATTATAAGAATAGAGGGCTTGCTTTTCAGTATTACAGGGAGGGCTGATTGACATATTTATTAGGCAACTGGTTGAGGGTACACAGTGTAACCAAGAAGGGTCCCTGTGGCTCATAGTTGCACTAATATTTTGTATTTATATCTGTTATCTTCCTTATGTAAGGTATCCATGAGAAGCTTTACACACATTTTACCTCAATGAAATAAACAAAGAGGTTGGGTTGGGAATGGTCAGGCTTCTGTATGAAGTTTAAATAAATAAAACTTGTGGAAAACAAATTCTTCTTAAAATTATTCCTTTCTTTGTTCAAAAGCACTTCAGGCCAGGCTATGTTTGGATTTTTAAGCTGAACATCTTTTTAGAAAAGGCTGTTTGAAAATGTTCTACGTTTAAAAAGAATGGCGTACCTAGAGCTTTTCTACGATAGGTTAGCTTAGGTTATGTTACATTTTTTATTTAATTTTTAATTGTTCGATCATTGCCTTTATGATATATTACCTACATGTTACATGTTTCTACCTTATCAAGTTGCAGACATATCTTCCGTGTAATGTCTCAGATGAATTTGTCGATGCGGCGTTTGTATTGTCTCACATCTTGGCTTTGAATAGTGCTATGTATTATGCGACTCTTAACAGAGCCAGAAACCTCAGATGAATTTACGTACATTGTGCTGAAATGCATTCAGTTTAGGACAAATTACTAGAATCATTTATCCAAGATAATATTCTCACCCTTTTTGAAAGCATAAAGCTATATTATTTCCAATCAAGGTATAAAATGTAACTATAGTTGCGAGAATATACTCAACTCTTTTCTCTTCTCTGAAGTTTCCTCTCTTTCTCCGACCGGCTTTTCGACCTTCCTGAAGGTGAACTGGGAGGTAAGGGTTGTTTCCGTGTTGTAACGCCAATTTTTGGGTAGGTTCAACATTTTAGCAGTGAATTAAAAATTAAAAGTGTTCGTGTTTTGATAATTATACGGATTGTTGATTATGATGACTTCACTGGGCTTCACTTCCACAAGATGGTATTCTGAATTGGAATCTGTATCGCCGACCACTCGATGGCTTGAAAATCGTAGATATTAAGCACAGAAGCAGTTTTATCAGTGCTATGGTGCCTACAAGGTATATGTTTTTGCTGCATTGTGGTAGGTCATCATGACCTAGTTGGATGTTCAAATGCGACCTTGCTACCTACCAGCTGACTATTGCTCCCCAAGGTGACCTCTACGAAGTTTCCTGGCATTTGCTACCTTTGGGAGTGCTCACTCTGTGAAAGAAGCTCCCTGTGAATGCTGTGAACTTGTGTCTTCCTGTGGATTCTGTAGGACCACTTACTTCTACTGCTCATATTCTGTAAGTGTTCCAATGTATGAATAAAATCTGATGCTTGATATTTTTCTTGTCTGGAAGGTAGGTTAAGATTGAAATCTTGCTAAGTTTTTCCTACCTGGGAGGTAGGCAGATATATATATATAGGTACTTATATAGATAATTCAGTTGTGGGCCTGCTGTTTCAGCCATCTGAGTTGCTCAGTCATCAATTCAGCACAGACAAATGAAGGTGCATGGCAGTTAAATATCCAGTCTTCAGTCAAAGTATTGTTTCTTGGTTGATGCACCCTAAAACTCAAATAACCAATTGAAGTTTTGTTGATCAGTGGAATAGTCTGTCTGCTGATGTTGTGGGAGTCCCTCATTGAATGTATTTAGAAATGGGGTGGATAACTTTTAGGTTGCAAAATATACTTTTTGCATTATAAGGGATGATTGATGTGGTGATAATTCTGGGATAATAATATATGCTAAGTGGGTGTGTGCTGTGCATGTCCCTTTACAGGTTGGTGTGGATGGAGCCTGCAAATTAGTTTTGATCATGCTGATAAATTGAGTAGTACCTAGACTAGCTAGGTATAAAGTGTGTATGGTTCTACTAGTACTATATTATACTATATAGGGTGCACCTAGTAATTGATTCAACATCAACCTTCAGGTATGTGATACTGATCAGATAGGCTATGGTAGCACAGGTGGTATTATTGGAGGAGTTTGGAATTGTTGAATTTGATATGAAATATAAGGTAAATGATGCTAGATAAGCTGAAATATATAGTTCCTTTGGAACTCTGGATAATGGATTGATTTGTGAGTATGCACTCTGGTATCTTTTCTAGATAGTTTTGACCCAGATGGCCCCTGTGGCTTGTATTAAGCCTTAGCACTTTATGACTGAGTTTATATAAGTGGGTACACATTGAGAATAAGAAAACAATGAACTGCTTAAGGCTTGCCTAGAAACTTTCCCACTGATATTTCTGTCTGAAACAAGTCAGTTTGCAAAGAGTGGCAGTAGGTTTGATCAGTTGTACTAGCAAGTGGAAACTCTTAACCAGGAAGATAGTGGAAGCTGATCCATGGGGTGTGGTGTATATAAAACTTGTAAGCCTAATATGCCATGTTTAAGGATTAAGGTTCAGTATATTTGATGATATTTGGTTTGACATGATTCTTCCATAGTTTGCTGCCAACTGAAAACTAAGACAACTGGTTGCATAAAGAAAAACTACATGTACAAAGCCAAGAGGCACAATGGATACCATGCTGTCTGGCTGATGAAACTGCTATTTTTAAATCTACAAGGGGATCTTCTGTGCTCAATTCATCAATTTGTTGCCAGCTGCTATAGTTCAAAATTAAGTGAGAAATACTATGCCATCCCAGCTTAATTACTATCCTGTAAAATTTGTTAGCCTCCAGAAAGATATTACAGAAATTGTGCTCATGATTGTAGATTTAGATCATGGTTTCACCCTGAAAATGACAGAAGCCCTTGGAACATGGTAAAAGCATGGCATGTGATCCAAATCTGCTGCATTTGATTGCCATTCATTACTGCTTACTCTTATTTTTATTTATGCATTTTACTGTCATCTCTTTCCCTGTGAGTCTGCACCAGTTAAATTGTGTGCACCAGCACTTCTCTTGTTTTGCACCAACCACTTCCAGGTGCACCAGCATGTGCCACTAGTGACAGATGTTTTGTGCTGTATATTTGGAGTGGAGATTTAATGCCTGATAATAGTGAATGGAATGAAAATGAATGAACACGGATATATGATAATGGACAACTTCAGCCATATGCTACCAAGAAATAATTGTTCATAGTTGTCATTTCCATTTGTGGTGTATACTAATCAGAATATATGAAGTTTGTGGACGAGTACTTGGTTTTTGCAGGATATAGCAGTGTGAATGTTGTGGAAGGGTGGCTATTAGTTCAATTGATACATGTTATGATTGTCCATTACATATCAGGCATGTATAGATGCATTTCACTAGGTGATACATTTGTGCATTTCACCATCTTATCCATATGTATGTTGTAGTGACCAGACCATCTTGCCTGGCATAAGTGAATGATGCTTGTGATCCTGTTGTCAGCTACATATGCATCTTTCCAGATCCAAGCTCATCACCCTGTCAAGTTCAAGATGAGGATCCTACACCCAGCCTTCTCCTGGTCTTTGAAGTCAACCATGTCTGTATGTGGATAGTAATATCATACATTTGTGTGTGAAGCAGTCCTCTACATTACTATTGACCAAGTTGTCCAATATACATTCAACTATGTATAAATCTATGACAATGCATATATGTATTGCATAGCAATCATATAGGATCTTGCATTGCAAGGCTGAGTTCAAGTTAACTTGCACTTTGGGCTCCCAGGTTTACAAGATGGCTAAGAAGCACATACAATGCACAGGCCACTGTCTGATTCACTGTTCCATCTGCCCCACTCATCGCCAGTCTCTTTTGCTGCATCACTTCGACCTGGACACTGTCTGATTGCAGTCCTGGTGCATGACAGCTGTACACACCACTGTCTATATCTGTCACACTATCCAGCTGCAGGTGTGTGACTGCATGGCTTCTGCTGACTTGCACCCTGTCATCCGTCACGTCCACCGGGTGGCCGTTGACGCTCCACGTCACGTCTGTATCGGCCGCGCAGCTGAGCCGCAGCTGCTGGCCGGGGCTGAGGCGGCGGCTGGCCGCGCCACTGATGACGGCGCGGCCGGGTACCAGCACGGCCAGCCGCACCCAGCGTGTGGCGGCCGGCGTGCCGCCCGTCTCGTAGTACGTGTAGCAGCGGTAGAGGTCGGCGTCTGCGGCCGTCACGTTGTCGAGCCGCAGCAGCCAGTGCGGTGGCGATCCGTGTTGGCGCACCAGCCGGTAGCGCGCCGACGCCGTGTGCCGGTACCTGTTGATGGTAAGCGCCAACAGGCGGCAGTCGGCCAGGCGCGCCCAGGCGGTGGAGCCGCGGCGCGCGCTCACCAGGCACGGCAGCGCGGCTCGCTCACCCTGCACCACCGTCACGGCCGTCACGTGCTCTGGCGGCGGCCGCGACTGCCGACAGCCGGCCTGGCCGCTGGCCGGCGTGCCGTACACGGCCACCAGGCAGACGGCCACGGCGCACCACATACGGCCGGCCGGGCGCCGTCACCACTGAGCCGGCCGGTCGGTGGCGTCAGACTCTGACGCCAGATGCGCGTCACTGTGGCTGGCAAGCTGCCCGGTCCCGTGCGGACGGCGCATGTCGCGCCACTGCATAGCGTGCCGGCGCCCAGTCTGGCGGCCGGCCGCCGCCCGTTTATTTATACTCGCCGGTTCCACCCACTTCGTTCCAGCTGCGCTCATGCCAGACCTTTTGTTGAGCCGCCTGACGAACGCTCGTAGCTCCCGGCAGTGCCGGCCTGTCATCAGTCCTGCGGGCGCTGCACCAGATAGCCGCGATGGCACGTCCGGTGGCATAGCCAGGCCTCAGCAGAGCGGTGGTGGCACGTTAGTTAGTTATTATGGCTTTGGGGCGCATCGACTACATTGGTCATGTAGCGCCCAGCGGTGGTGGCACGTCCGGTGGCATTGTCAGGCCTCGGCAGAGCGGTGGTGGCATGCCCACTCACATTGCCAGACCCCGCCAGGGTGGAGCGGTGGTTACACACCCAGTGGCATTGCCAGGCCTCAACAGAGCTGTGGTGGCATGTTCGGTGGCATTTCCAGGCCTCGGATGAGTGGTGATGACACATCCGGTGGCATTGCCAGGCCTCTGTAGAGCGGTGAGGCACGCCCAGTGTATTTCCAGGCAGTTGTAAGTTATTCGGGAAATAGGGTGGACTATACCACTTACTGAGCATCAACCGGCATCCTTTCGGAAGATGTATCGATATTTTGTTTCTTCGTGCATGTTTGTGATGTGCTCCGTTGCTAGCTGTATCCTCTAAGTATCATAATTATTATCGCCATAATAGATCCATGATCGTGATACCGAACATCTCGTAGCGCGATTCCTGGTAAAGGTATTACCCATAATGTACTATGTTATACGATACCGGTTTATAGCGTTGGTATTTGTATCGTTATTGTTGATATCTATGCCCCCAAATCGGTTTCCTTTCAAAACACGCAAAGTGGGTACGGTCATATGTACTAAATTGACTCAAAACTGGGTTTGACGGCATTAGCAGACATGTGAATTAATACTATATCCATGGTGATTTCGATATACTGCTGTGCTCGTTCCGACATTTCGCACCTAACGAGAAGCCTATATTTGAACACTGTGACCAGGCCTTTGCGGGACAGTGATCCGACGTCCAGTGGCGTTAACCGGGTCTTAGCAAAGCGGTGATTTTTGTCCTGTATATATCACTTCGTGTTGTGGTTTCTTTCCCGTGTATATTTGTCAGCGGTGATGGCACGCCCAGTGGCATGGTTAGGCCTCAGCAGAGAGTTGATCGCGCGTCCGGTGGCATGGCTAGACCTCAGCAGTGTTGATGGCACGCCCAGTGGCAGGATCGGACCTTTGAGATATTCGGGCATTTGGTGACTTCGTCTCAAAGTCGTCCCGAAATGCATCTAAAGGAAGTATTGTTCGTTTCCTTCAAACTTAGGTTGATTAGCGTTTGTATCAAGCTTCTGAATGATTTAAGGTCTGTCATTTTATAAGTGCGTGTTATAAAAGGAAGTATTTGTTCAAACTGATGTAGTCCTGTGGTCAGGCTGGACATCATCGAGCCTATAGATTACTTACCGAAAGTGTGGTCCTTTTGGTCGTATCGATCAGCTTTACAGTTATCGACTTATTGTTCCGGTAGGGGCGATAGGTCGAGGAAACTGGTATAAATGTGCTACTGCCAACCGTGAAATGTTCCTTGGCATGCAAGTCTGAAGCATCTGGTTTGGGTTATCCCTGGGAAGAAAGTGCTGTAGTATGTGTAGGAGCAGTCTGAAATACAGTTGAAAGGTACGTGTCAGCAGCACTTGGCGTTTCGACTTTCGTAACCTATCTCCTTAACGTATCATTTATAACACCTGTGGCTTTGTGCCGATATCGTCTTCGGTATCTTCATTTATGTGGTCACGACATGGTAGTTGTGAAATATCCCCGGTGTTAAGGTATATGTCCAGTATCCTTTCCTGGATTTCTTCCGCCGTGTTTTTCTCGAAGAACCCAGAAACGCTGACAGCAAATATTTTTTCCTCGCCTCAATCAAATCCTGTTCACGATGTACCGTCTGTGATAAAGATGGAGCATATGATCGTAATATTTATTGTGTTTCCAGAGCTCAACTGATCATCAATCATGTCGAAGATCGGAATCAACGGGTTCGGCCGCATTGGCCGCCTGGTGGTACGGGCCGCCATCGACAAGGGAGCCCAGGTGAGGAGTGCTTTACAAACATGCACATGTTTTTTTCGGATTCCAGTCATCCGGTTTTTCGCCGCCAAGTATCGCACATCCAAATACAGGTACAAGAGCAAAGCTCATCGTACATGCAGAAGTACATGAACATTGATCATTCCTCACTCTTATTAAGCTGCCACACCACGAATGCCACGAGTAGCTCTGCGCGTGGAAAGCTTGAAGCTGCTCCAGCCACCTCCGATTAGCTGGCGCTCGTATGTTAAGGCCGTGATGCCGCCGCAGCTGGCTTCTGCCGGGCTCACTGTGGACTTGCCAGTCGCATCAGACGGAACCGTCACGTTCTACGACTGCAGAGGATAGGACTTATGGGAGTCTGGTGAGCCTACGGAGCTGGAGTTGCCCTGTTTCAGACAGCGCGGAGCACAGAAGTAATCCGCGCCTTCCTCTCGTTAACAGATAGGACGAAGTAGAATAGTATGTTATAAGCAATGGTATCATCACGGCGGCACAATGGCTGAAATAGTCATGTGTGCCCCAGATCCGCCCACCGCCGCGTGGGTATGTCTGGCGTCCAGCGCGAGTCTCGTCTGTACACAGCGCATCTGTTTACTCTCGGGTGCGGAACCACCATAGTGGACGGGCCCGCAGTCCTCGCTTTACGGGCGCCCGGACCACCACAGGACGGACTCGGCAGCATCGCGTGGGGACGGCTGTCCACCGTCCGTACACAGCGCGCCTGTTGATTCGCTGACGTGGGGCCAGTATAGTGGACGGGCCTCACGGGTGACCTGATGCGGGCGCCGGCGCAATCCGGCAAACACCCATCGAGATCCATTCCGATGTGTCTGGTGTCGTGTCTGATGCTGCGATACCGGCTCGGGTGGACCACTCGGATACTTGATCCCTGGCTCGACCCCTCCCAATGTCTATTGTATTGAGGACGTCCTTTCATTAGCGAGCTTTCTCGAGTGACTCTTATCCCGTGTGGCGGAGGCCAGGACTGAGCGAGGGTAGCAGTTTATGCCGAGCGGGGAACCAGTCCGGGTGCCGTGAGGGGCGCTAAACGAGCCAAGGCAGGACGCTGACTACGGCGACCCAAACGTGCGCACAGGGAGCATTCGAGGAAAGTGATGATGCCGATGTTTGTTCTCTATTGCAAGCTGCCCATCCAGATATTTTTACACCTTTCTAGACATTAGCTGGCACTGTATAACCTCTGTAATCTATGCGCTCGTAAACCTAAAACATTGGATGGCCTCTTTAACCCCGACCACCATGTGTGCACTCCTGCGGCGCTCCTGTGCCGTTGGCACATACTCAGTGCCTTGCCAATGTCGGCTGAGATTCTGTGCAACGGTGGCCAGAGGCAGCTGCTCTCCTGGCAGCTCATGGAGTTAGTTATTAGGATTTTAGCGCGCATCAACCGCAGTGGTGCAGTTGATGCGCCCTAACCCGGCCCGTCTCCATGAGCTGCCGTAAGCCGGCAGCTCATGGAGACGGGCCGGGCCACTGGCGGTGTGAGCGGCGGCCTACGCCATGGAGCCAGGCCGGGTCACCGGCGTTGTGGGCGGCGGCTTACGGACTAGCGTCGTTAACGTCGCCACAAACAACTTCGAGCAACCATCGAGTGTTTCGGAGTAAATATTTGGAAGTTGTTGCAAACGAAGTCATTTCGAGCTGCCAGGTCTCATTCGGAGATGGGAATTAGAGCAAACCATGAAGTCAAATGGTTTCGAGAGCGTCAAGGTCGGACCATGTGGTCACTCCCGTGACTTTTCATTCACGGGCGGGGTATGCTCATTCCTTCATCTTTGCTCGTAGTCACCGCAGTTGCAGACTTTGAAAGATGGCGAAAGAGTCTGAATGTGATAGAACATCGTGCACCCGTTGGCAGTAGCATAGGATACCCGGGGAGGATGAAGGGATGTTTGGCCACCTAGCAGCATATATTTTTATCCGAAGTCCAAAGTTATATTATAGACTTATCTTCATATCAGAGAGACCTTGTTTCATCGGTTTTATTCTATTGACACTGTTTAAGCCATACTGATCACCTTCAGAACGAACCACTGGCATTATTCAGTGAGCTCACATGGTTGATGGGCGTGCATATTGCGAATAACATGTCTTTTCGACATATATTTGGTGGGGAAGTACACTATCCGGTTTCATCGTCTATTTTGAGCGCTCTACGTCGGCTATTATGTGCAACAGATGCTTAGTAGTTCCCTACTAATGGGTTGGTACACATGGGTTTTGTCCAGAGAGAGGAGTAAATGAACGCCAAGGGAATGGAATGCCAAAAAAAAACGATGGAAACTCGATGTTGGGAAACATTGAGTTGAATTGTGGAAGGCATCACGAACAAAAATTGGGGCAGTTTTTTTATCTATTACCGTCAACGCAGTTTGCCTGTGTTACGACTGCACGGTGAGCCATTCCTTGACTGCGTTAATTGTTTCAGGTGGTCGCCATCAATGACCCGTTCATCAATCTCGACTACATGGTGTACATGTTCAAGTATGACTCTACACACGGCCGCTTCAAGGGCGAAGTCAAGGCTGAGGGCGACTGTATCGTCATAAACGGTGAGATGCTAATTGGATCGCCGGGCTTCCTCATCGGCGTGTTGCGGTGAATTCCGCCCATTGCTTTGTTGTGCATGTGGCTGGGTCAGCAAACGCACTTTCCAGAACGGGGACATCAGTTTCCGGCTGGAAAATGGCGAGCTGGATGGAAGCTTGCTTCCCTGTGCTTCTTCGTGATGAAAGCGGCACATTGTATGGTGCGGGCGACAGCGTCTTAGGTGTGTTACCTCAGGCGTTTTTTCGCGGTGAGTTTGGTAGACCATTTGTGCCACGCAGTGATAAATTATTTGTGAAATAGGGTGGAATATACCACTTTCTGAACACTCAATCGACATCCTTCTCCGAGAAGTATCGACATCCTGGTCCTTGGAACCTACGCCATCAGCTCGAATTTGAGTCTGTGCATCAAAATCATATTATATGACACTAATTCCAAGGCAAATTTCGACATCCTTCGGTGCTCGTTTCGACATCTCACACCTAACGAAAAACCATTATTTACAACACGATGAGCACTGCCCAGTTGTTGCCGGGTCCAGAGTATGGCCGGCCACATAAATATCTGTTTAGCGTCGTGCGCGAGGTACATTGGCACCTCGCGATATGCTCACCGATTCCGGCCCGGTCGTATTTGTGGACGCTGATGAATTATCGTCGGATGTGCGAAAATACGTCTAGTTAGCCGCGTTTCACGGACTCGTCTCGCTTCCGGAATTGGATATTCCTGTTGTGATTATTCAGCTGCACGCGACTGGTGTAATTGTTGGTCGATAGTCGGTCTCGTCATCCAGGAAGTGCTGGGCACGCAGTTGCGTTCCCAGCCACATACCCGTGCGACCTGGATCGAGTGAAATGTGTACTGTATGTTGAAAACTGTTTAATTGATCAGTTGTGATATGTGATGTGTACATCATATTTCATGACGATGACAGTAATGAGATCGTAACATTTGAAGTCGATTCATCGCTGAATTAGTTGAGCTTCTTGGACATCTGTTTTAACCAGTTTGTCCAGCTACTTGACAGTGGGCTAGGGCTGGATTATGGGTTAATGTACATCTTGGATGGGTACATCTTGCTGGTGTCAAGATGTACAATCTTGGCAACAGTAACACAACCGACTACATATTTCCTGTAAAATTAAAGCAATCTGCAGAATATATGGACATGAACTGCTTTGCACTGCTTACTTGCTTCTAGTACAAACTGCTTGTAGGTTAAGTGTATGCGTGCAACACAAATAGGCACTGTTATTCAAGTATAATCATTTTAGGATAGAACCCAGGTAAGTTTTCGTTTTTCCAATATCGCCCTGAACAATGTGCTCTTCAACCATGTCTGGTATCTCACGTTATCTGGGTATTTGCTGTGTACAGGCATGAAGATCGCCGTCTTCAACGAGATGAAGCCGAACAACATTCCGTGGGGCAAGGCGGGCGCCGAGTACATCGTCGAGTCGACCGGCGTGTTCACCACCATCGAGAAGGCGTCGGCGCACTTCGAGGGCGGTGCCAAGAAGGTGGTCATCTCTGCGCCATCTGCCGACGCGCCCATGTTCGTGTGCGGCGTCAACCTGGACGCCTACAAGCCCGACATGAACGTCGTCTCGAACGCGTCGTGCACGACCAACTGCCTGGCGCCGGTGGCCAAGGTGATCCACGACAACTTCGAGATCGTCGAGGGCCTGATGACCACCGTGCACGCCGTCACGGCCACGCAGAAGACCGTGGACGGTCCGAGCGGCAAGAACTGGCGCGACGGCCGCGGCGCCGGCCAGAACATCATCCCCGCCTCCACCGGCGCCGCCAAGGCCGTCGGCAAGGTGATCCCCGACCTCAACGGCAAGCTGACCGGCATGGCGTTCCGGGTGCCGACGCCCGACGTGTCGGTAGTGGACCTGACTGTCCGCCTGGGCAAGGACGCCACCATGGACGACATCAAGGCCAAGATCAAGGCGGCCGCCGACGGGCCGATGAAGGGCATCCTTGGCTACACGGAGGACCAGGTCGTCTCGTGCGACTTCATGAGCGACACGCACTCGAGCATCTTCGACGCGCAGGCGTGCATCGCACTCAACAGCAAGTTCGTCAAGCTCATCTCCTGGTGAGTGTGTGCCGAGTCGTTTAGCTCACTCGGTGTGGCGTTCGACTCTTGATCGCGAGATTGTGGGTTCGAATCGCACAGTCGGCGGGATTGCAGGGTTCATCTCGTCCAATCTGCGTTAAAGGTATAGTTAAAGGTTGTACTCTGTATGGTCTAGCAGCGAATGCGTTGCAAGATAACTCATCGTTAAGTGTATTGCCGTAGCGATGCTTTTTTGAGGTAGGTAATTGTGCGTGCAAGGTATAGGCTTGGTTGTGTTGTGGTGAATCGCCCCGTGAAGGTGTCTGATATATATTAATCAGCATTCCTGAATTTGGAAGCTAGTAGAAAATGGTATGAAGCAGGAAAGATGCCCACATCTTAGTGGCTCGTATTTCACTTCTTTCATTCTACACTGGGCATATCGTAGCGAAGTTGGCTTCTTACAGAAGCTTTAGTAACAAATTATGTCGCATTCATAGCTATGTATGTTATAATTTGCCGGCCGCTGTCTCGCCGCGTCGCAGTAGCTGGCACGGCGCGCTGAACTGTTGAGCCAGCCTCAATGTGGCAATGGTGCTCTGCTTCCGCCGGGTGTGGCGGTCTGGTACGGTCGCCGGTCGGTGGGGCGTTGGAGCCCCAGCACTCGCTGTCGCTGAGGAGCTGAGGAGTTGTGGACGAGAGAGGACTGTCTGCTCTGAGTAGTCGCTGAATTCGCGTGGGTAGCCAGACGGGTACCTAGCGTATCCAGAGTCCTTAAGTAGTGCTGGTGCTTTCGTAAGCTACTGTTAGTGCTAGTGTTTCGAATAATCTTGGTCAGAGTTGTATATCTTTTTAAGTCGTGGCACGCGAGGAAATGCAAATTTCATCTCGCTATGTCGAAATCTGAGGATCTGCTCAATCCCAGCCCACTAGCCGGTGACCTGCGGAGCGGAACGAGTAGCGATTCAAGACTGCCCGTATGACTGGTGTTCGTATGACAAACGCCGCGATGTCTGAGCGCCACCCACCCTGTCCGACAGGTACGACAACGAGTACGGCTACTCGCACCGTGTGATCGACCTGATCAAGTTCATGCAGAGCAAGTGAACACCGGATGGGACATCTAGGGCTGTGCTGGCCACGCCCCGCCAGCCCCGACAGGAATGGGGCGGCAGTGGCATCCGTTGCCTCCCCTCCCTCCGCACATCTCTCCGTCAATAGTTTGCTGGCTTCCAATCAATTCTGCTCTCTTTAGCTGAATGTTCGCTAGTCTGGAGCTGCTGTTGCTTAGCGACGCCGCCGTGGTCGCCTAGTCGTGTCGAATTATGTACTGTCGAGAATGTGCTGTTATATCCTGAAATATAAGCCATGAAATTGGATGGGTCAGTTTGGTCGCAGCCGGTGGGTTGAATGCGGGCCACGTATCACTATCTGACGTGGCATTGTCCCAGTTTTGATGGTTCCGGTTGGGTGTGGTGCGGTTCGAGTGAATCGGCATGGCCGTTGCGCATCTGTTGGATCCAGGGAGGGTCCCAGGGTGACCTTTGCACACGCTGGTGCTCGTGCGCGGCCTGATTCGGTGACGTCAATCGGCCTTTACGGGCAGGGATGTCGACTGGCACCGAGCCCATGTTCGACCCGGCTGACTCGCGTGGTACGCCCTGATGTGCGTAGGTACGTCCATTGATTCAGTTGGCCAGACGTCGGGAATGCTCCGGGGACTGCATTTGTCTAGTAAGTGGTCCCCAGGAGTTGCATCCCACGTGAGGTATACGACCTTTCGAGATTTCCACCGCCAGAAAGCAAAGATCTGGAACGCTTTCGGTACGATCTTCGCGCCGAAAGTTTTGTTGTAGGTAGTTCCTTTTGATCTTGCACCCGTAAGAAAACCCTGGCTTCCCCACTGGCCCCCATCCTTGCATAAATTCTGGCTACGACATTGGTGCACACTGCTGCTTTCCGTGCCGCGATCCTACCACTTCGTCTAAGTGTGTTCGCCTTGCATTGTGATTTTACTTTGGATGTACCAAATGCTTGGTGAAAACTAAATCAGCAAGGCATACCGCTCAGTTATAGCCGGCAAACTGTTTGGTGCGGTATCGATTAACATACAGCCATGCATCTGATTACAAAAATATATGAATGTCTGGGTAGCTTACGATGAAAAATGTACAGATTTCAACGGAATATTGGTTTGGCTACCCAGCCCCATGCGTTTCGTTGATGCCCAAGAAACAAAGTACGTGGTGTAAAGCTTCAGATCTTGTTAAGAATGCTTGGGGGATTGCGGCGTTTCACAGCTTTCTGCCCGCTTCTGTAACGGGCACTGGTGATGGCGGCAGTGGGCCTCCAGCTAGCAGCGCGGCAGTCGTTTGCCTAGTTAACATTATAGGTCAATGGGCTCTGGTGTGCCGGGACTGGTGAGTTCGGCTCGGGCCCGTGCGCCTAGGGTGTACTTTGTGGCCTTCGGTTTCGAGGGGTGAGTTGGATATCGTAGGCTGATGACTTTTTTATTCAAGCCTACGACATCAGAATTCGAACTTTCTAGTGGGTCTTCATCACTATTACAAATCGGTTCATTGCCAAGCAGCACCACTAAATAAACCGATTTTTTAAAGATGCTTTGGAGGTAATAATTGGTCAATCCGAATCCATTTTCATAGAAGCGCACTTCCACGACCCTGCGCGGGATTGGGTGAGGTCCGGTGAGCCAGTGTAGTTAACCATCTCAGAGACTTGCAGGCAGAGTAGTGGTCTCTAACGCCGACTTTCGCCATCGCGCCTAGACACCTGGAGAGAAGAAACTGTTCTGCTATGATCCATTGCGTTCGTACATATTTCGTGAGGTACATAAACAGATCGATGCCCCTCTGGGCTTGAAGGGCCAATATATGCTGTGTTAACCCGTCCCGTCTTGGGGGGTCTTCAACAGCCCCCCCCCCCCTCAGGTTTTTCGCTGATGGTGAACGAACGGTGCGCGGCAGCGCGTCAAAATTTTGCAGAGCTTTTCCCACATCAATTTGGCATGTGTCAAAATTTTGAAGCTTGGTCATCTAGGGTCAACGAGTTAGTCAAGGTCTTGAGGACACCTGCAAAAAAGGTTCAACCAGTCGTCACGCTTTAGCGGATACAGATATTTTAATTAAACTTCCAGCGTTTTCGTATCTTTAGGGATGCAACAAAACGTATGAGATAATTTTTCCCTTTTTTGACTGCATTTTTTTTTTGCATATTTGCCTATTGCAGTTCAAATCGAAGATTCTGGCTAAAGTAAGCATTTTATTAGGGCAAGTTGATTTCCAACAACGTTTCTCGGTCTGCTCTACCCATTACAAAAGGAAAATTAAAGAAAACTTGAAAACTCAAAATTTTCAAATTTCAAAAAATTAACATTTATATTTTTTTGGGGGCCCAAAAAATGTTTTGGCCCTGGTCGATTTCGCTGTCCTTTTCTGATTCTAAATGCTTTTGTTCAAATCGTTTTGCTCGTCACGAGTGTACTTCTGTGATGTCGAACGCCCTTGAGGAAGACTTAACACTGTTTTTAATGATTTATATTCGCCGGACCGGTTGCGTATGGCATGGTCATATAGCTGTCTCATCAGTTCGTAGCAGGGCCACTACACCCAGCAGTTCGCACTGTCTTGAACCTCTTACGAAGGGTGATATCATAATCACAAAACCGTGATCAACGTGAATTAGCATTACGACCTTCAGCCGCATGTGCGCATGAAATCGCCCGCAACTACAAGCCGGCTGATAATTTAACCGAGGGCGCCAGGTCCAAGAACGACGATATTTCATCACCTATCTGATGTATGATGCAACTTGGAGTTTATTTGCATTAGGTGTACGAGTATCGTCCTCCACGAATGTCCTCAGAACGTTGGAGTCTGTGGAGAGTGCTGAATGTGTATGTTTGCAGATTGTTTGCAATTAGTTTGTGATATCCGGCGATAGCCTGTCTGGCAGGAGCAGTCATGTCGAGCAGTCATAGTGCACGCTGACCAAAACCAAAGGCAGTCCCCAGCTACTTCTACGCATATCACTGGCGTCCTCCACAGGCTCCCTGTCGCAGTGTACGGCCAGCGTACACTCTCAGGCAGTGGACACTCCCAGCCGGTGTACAGTACACTCTCAGGCAGCGCAGCCACCGTCCTATATTATGAATGCCCGGGCCACGGCTAATTAGCGCTAACTAGGTGCATGAAAAAAACAAAGATATACGATATATATTGCAGCAATTTCCGAATGTTTTGACCTTCCGTGGGCCTTCATGGAAGACTAGACCTATATACGGCATGCAAATTAACTTTGAATGTCATCCAACACCAGATATTTGATCAAATATCATCTTCGTGAAGGTTTCGAGCGGTAATTTATCAGCCAGCGCCTTCGCGGTCGATATTATGTGTGCATGTGGAGGTATGTACCACGTAATGCCAATACCTGGAGATTGCGATTTTATGAATGATTGCACTCACTACGAGAGGTGCATGGCAGTGTAGCCTACTGGACATTAGTCTGAGGAACCGAACGATGTCAGATAAAACAGCTGCATAACCATAGCTTAGCAGCGGGCATGGGTATTTGAAACAATTGCAAAATCGAACGAGTTTACTTTTTTAATACTCGATTCGTATATTTTGAGAGAAAACATTGCATATAGTTGCAATCACCACTTGATCAGCTTTTTATGGCATGTGTTTATGGGTCTTGTGTGGAAAGTATCTTTTGAGCTTTGCGAACCTCTGACGAGCCGTCGGGCGCGCCACGTGAGTGCCCGCCCGCCGCCTGCCACCACTAGCCATTCGAATGTCCAGCAACATGGCGTGACAGCAGCGCCTCTGAGCCTCGGTGGAGCCGGGTTTCTCGACACATAACGCATACGACAGGTCGTCAGTCTGGTGTCGAATGTCTTCAGAGTACAAACTACACATGGGTCAATACACATCTCGGTAAAAGGCCACACGTACTGCCCTGGCATCGTAGTTGTCAATCTACGCCCGGCACAACACTCGTCACAAACGTCACGGGTAGCTCAGCACTCGTTACAAACGACACGGGTAGCTCAGCACTCGTCACAAACGTCACGGGTAGCTCAGCACTCGTCACAAACGTCACGGATGGGGAGCCAGCAGTCCCGGCGCTGTCGCTTGATCAGCGTGGGATCAGCAGCAGCACAGACCGGCTCAGCTGAACTGAAGCATGAGCTCAGTACCGCTCCATCGGCAACTGCGGCAGGCTCGCCGCCCGAGCACGGCATCTGGCCACGGATGCGCCGGCCGGTTTCCTAGAATGCCCGCACGCCCGTGACCGACACATTAATCATCATCACTGCAGCCACACTACTATATGCACACTGCTGACGCGCTGATGGCATACATGTAGGCACTAGTAAGTTGCATCCACTTTGCACTTTCTCCATGCATGTGTCCGAAGACCAGGCACGCGGGTACAATATAGCACGACGTGAATACGAATGCCTTGTTGAGCGGTATTAAGGGTCTCTTCCCTTCCGCGCAGCACAACCAGAGACCAGAGCGGTCGGTGATGCTCGCCACTTCCGCTGGTTGATGGTGGACCACGACAGCGGTGCCCTCCGCTGTGCTGGACTCCCGCAGGCGTTCATCAAGATTTAATCAGCCCGTTGGAGTTCGCAACGAACCGCCTGGCTAAAGTTTTTGCCACGTGTATAGTTCTAGTGCCGGCACTTCCGGCAGGCTGGCGTTCATTGGAGTCGCCAGCAGTCCACGGTCGAGAATGCTTGGACGCTCCGTCGTTGTGGGAATTGTGAGTAGCTGGAGGTCCGTTGAGTCCCAACCGACACCGTTGCGCATGCACCCCACTCCTCCGCGTGACGGTCCGGCCTCTGTTTGGCCAGACGCACGGTTCACCCAGCCAGTCGGTGGCGTTGGGTGTTCGCACCCGCAGACACGGGTGCACCTCTGGCGATTTGTGTGGCGATGACTTGACATGGCTTCGCTCATTTGTCACGGCTTCGCTCGAGTTCCCGCAACGGCGCCCGGTACCGCCGCGTGAGCGTGACTATAGCCGGCGTATCCACTCGGCCAACGCACTGTCGATGCGCGACAGTGTGTCGCGAGCGCTGTCGATCTGCTCCCGGGCGGCCTGATAGACGCTGCCGGTGACGTCGGTGACCCGTTCTCCGGCCGCGTTGGCCACGTCGGCTGCGTAGTCGCCGCCAGAGGTCAGAAGGGAGCCGGCCTTGGCGGCCTGCTCTGCCGCGACCTCGTACACAGACGAGGCGATCTGCGAGAGAGTCTCTTCAGCATCGGCCGTGGCGTTGTCGGTGACATGGTCGGCGACGTCGGTGACCTTCTCTCCGGCCGCGTTGGCCACGTCGGCTGCGTAGTCGCCGCCAGAGGTCAGAAGGGAGCCGGCCTTGGCGGCATGCTCCGCCACCACCTCGTACACAGACGAGGCGATCTGCGAGAGAGTCTCTTCAGCATCGGCCGTGGCGTTGTCGGTGACATGGTCGGCGACGTCGGTGACCTTCTCTCCGGCCGCGTTGGCCACGTCGGCTGCGTAGTCGCCGCCAGAGGTCAGAAGGGAGCCGGCCTTGGCGGCATGCTCCGCCACCACCTCGTACACAGACGAGGCGATTTGCGAGAGCATCTCTTCAGCATCGGCCGTGGCGTTGTCGGTGACATGGTCGGCGAGCACCGGGATCTGATCAGCCGCAGCGTCGTTAGCTGCGCTGCTTTCGTAGGCGTCCGACAGAGCATCGGACCCCGCCTGACCGACGGCGTCGATCGCGGCGGCGCCGTCGATCTGGCTCAGCGACTGAGCCACTTCGGACCCGGCCAGACTCTCGTAGGCCGCCGAGGCCGCCTGCGAGATGGCCGTGCCGGCGCCGCTGACGGTGGAGGGCAGCTGCGACAGCAGGTGGCCGCCGTCCGCAGCCGCCTGCTCGCCCTTTTCGTATGCATCCGAAGAGATGTTGGCGAGCGCCTCTGCGGCCCGGCTGGCGGCGTCGGCGACTCGTGACGGCAGGATGTTCTGCACGGTGGCGGCCAGCGTCTCGGCTCCCTCGCGCAGCCTGGTGGCCGCTCGCCACAGCAGGTCGGCGGTGGCGTTCAGCACTTCGCGCCGTGTTCGCAGCAGCTGAGTCACGCGGTCGTCGGCCACCAGCGTGACGGGTCGCAGCCGCTTCAGCAGCGGCCGGTCGGCGAAGGGCCGACCGCGCACGCCGAGCGCCTCGACGGACCTGCGCGGCCGGCCGGACCGGCTGCTGTAGCTGTACTTGGTGTGCTTGCTGTAGGTGGTGCGCTGGCCGGTGGGTGTGTGGAACACCTTGTAGGACTCGCGCAGGTAAGGCTTGTCGCTGCTGCGGCGGCGGTGCTCCACGAGCACCTCGCCGGGCCGGACGGCGGCCAGGTCGGGCCGCGCGGGCACCGACTGCAGCAGTCGGGCCGGCGCCAGCGACGGCGAGCCGCGCATCAGTCTGTCCATGTGCTGCTCCACGCGCCGGTGATAGCGCTCCACGGCGGCCGGGTCCTCCAGGTCGGGCCAGTCGGGCATCGGTGTCAGTGACGGATAGACCGCCACGCCCACCTCGTTCTGCCGCGTGGAGCGCGCGGCGGCCACAGCGGCCGCAGCGGCGGTCGGGCGGCGGTGTGGCCGACTGGCGCGCCGCCTGGTGGGCGCCAGGTGGTCGACAGGGGGCGCTGGGATCTCCTGCACGGCCGGGTACAGGCCCCGCCGGCCGGTCGGCCACTCGTCCCGTGCCGGCTGCGGCTCGTCGACCGGCACCAGGTGCAGCGTGTAGCCGTTCTGCAGCCGGAGCTGGCCTGGCGCGCGCGCCTGCTGGTGCCTGGTGGGTAGCGGCGGCCGGGGTGGCGCCACCTCGGCAGACGACGGTCGGCGGCTCGGCAAGTGTTCCCGTGTCGGCGCCACCTCGGCAGACGACGGCCGGTGGCTCGGCAAGCGTTCCCGTGTCGGCGGCACCTCGGCAGACGACGGTCGGTGGCTCGGCAAGTGTTCCCGTGTCGGCGGCACTCCGGCAGACGACGGCCGGTGGCTCGGGAGGTGTTCCGGTGTCGGAGGCCGCCTGGGCGGGTGGTCCCGGGCGAGTCTAGGAGCTGTCAGTCGGCCCGGCTGCGGCCCGTACGCCGGGGGGTATCGCCCGCGTGGCGGGTGCTCGCCGTACCGGCGCTGTTCGGGCGTCAGCCCTTCGGCGGCCAGCTGGCGGTCGTAGTTGGGCGGCAGCTGCGGCTTGTCGTTGACGAAGAAGCTGGCGAACTTGTGGTTGCGGTCGACCGGGTAGTTGCCGTCGATCATGGGGCGCGGGTCGACGACGGGCCCCACCACCTCGGCGTCGGGGTCGCGTGGCGGGAGTGGGGGCAGAGACGGACCGCTGCGTGCCATTCCCGGCACCCACTCGGCGCCCGGGTCGAAGCCGGCTACCAGTAGCGGCGCCAGCAACACCGCCAGCATCAGCGCCACCGACATCATCCTGGAAAAAGTGAATATGACGTCAGAAATGCCCTCACGGCATCCACGAGCAAGGCGTCACTACCGTACGGCAATGACAATGACGTCAATGCAACACTGCAATGAGAGTGACGTCACCACCGCATCACAATGACAATGACGTCACTACCGCACCACAATGGCAATTAATTGACCAATCAGGCAGCTTGTTTCGGCCAGAGGAACAGCGGACGTAGAGGAGCCAAATTATGAAACACCGTACTAACCCAACTGACAACCCTGCATGGCATGCATAAACTAACCAACTACTAACAACTAACACGCGGCAGCCGGCGTGAGAGGCGGTGTGGACAATTGCCTCCTTGTCCGCACGGTAAAAATCCCTCGGTGCTCTTCGATAGGAGTAGGCTAAAGCCGGCACCCTGGCAAAATCAACTCGACACTCAAAACACCCCAGCCCCACCCAAACCACAAATTATTATGTGGAGGAGTAAAGTAAAATTAAAACCAGTTAGACACCAGGGAGACGTCCCCAACCGAGCCCCCGCCTCCACCATCCAAAAACTTCGCACAAAGTATAACGCAAAATTCCCTTAACGTAAATGTCCACTTGCCTGTACCTTGATCGTAACACTCGCTTTCATAGACAGATATGCAACGTGTTCCTTTAAAGGCGGCGCAAATGACCTTTATGGTCCGGCACGCCTAAAAAAAACACTCTCCCCCCCGCCCCCGGTTGTTTCGGTCGTATCTCCACTAGTTCGTGAATTATTCGGCTGGTGTTGACGTATTCCTGACATCTTCACGGTTGGGTATGTGCACAATAGCAATGACGAGAGCAGCAGTCACTTCTAGATTACTAAATGCGTTGAACGTTACATGGAAGGGATCAAATTAATATTACCTGCTCGTCCCCACTATTTGGACGTTCCTACCTCTGTGCTTGGATTGTGCGGCATGGCATGCATTTGAGCTACACATCACATTTTCGCCGACACCAACGGTCCATTCCCTCCGTCAGCTTTCGCTCAATTTCACTAAATGACATAATTAATTCACCGGTCGTACGCACTGCTGCCAACTTCCACTTATGCAAACGGTAAACATAAATTAAAGCGTGCAGCTTCACTTGAATCGTGCGACGGAGTTCAAGATCAAGTTAAACTTGATCATTATCAAATAAAAAGTTTGCTTGTTCACATTTATTATATTAATTTATCACATGTATCACATCACACTTATGTGTGATATTATATATTCTGAGTAACATTTTCCGCTTTTCTACAAATATCTGGTGAAGATGAAATGCGAATGGCATTCAGATCCGCTGAGACTAAACGCCGTGCGTGAACTTTAGAAGACGTGCTTTATACGTACTTGCATAATTGCAACATGAGACGCGTTTTGCTGCTTCTTTTTATCGACGACTCGTGTGCGTCCGGCGCGGGACGGTTCACTGGCTGACGCGTCGTGACCCCTGACCCCGGATGTGGCCGTGGGAACTGCGGCTGCGTGCGGCCAGGGCCCGGCGCCGCTCCTGTGCGGCCCGCATAGGAGCGGCGCCGTGCCAGCGTGACCTCGACTCGCCCGGATGGCCGGCCCGACCCGGTGGCCGGCCGCTGTGTCGCTGGCGCCCGGACAGCGACAGCCAAACACACCGGCCAGTCGGCGATCGATGCACGGCCGGAGGCCTGGGGTCGGCCGGTGTAATGTGCACTGCTGTGCGCACCGTCCGGACTGGTGTTCTGGTGCGCCGAGCGGACGGCCAGTTCGGTACCGCACTGGCGGGACTGGCTCCAGTCCGGGACGGGCTGCCAGGGACTGGCTCCAGTTCCTGAGGGCCAGCTCCAGAGGAGGGCCACGATAATGGCCAGGAACTGGCTCCAGTTCCTGAGGGCCAGTTCCAGAAGAGGGCCACGAGAGCGGTTATGAACTGGTGCCAGCTCCAGAGGAGGGCCACGAGAGCGGCCAGGAACTGGCTCCAGTTCCTGAGGGCCAGTTCCAGAAGAGGGCCACGAGAACAGCCAGGAACTGGCGCCAGCTCCAGAAGAGGGCCACGAGAGCGGCCAGGAACTGGTGCCAGCTCCAGAGGAGGGCCACGAGAGCGGCCAGGGACTGGCTCCAGTTCCTGAGGGCCAGCTCCAGAGGAGGGCCACGAGAACGGCCAGGAACTGGCTCCAGTTCCCAAGGGCCAGCTCCAGAGGAGGGCCACGAGAACGGCCAGGAACTGGCGTTAGTTCCTGAGGGTCAGCTCCGGAGGAGGGCCACGAGAACGGCCAGGAACTGGCGCCAGTTCCTGAGGGCCAGCTCCAGAGGAGGGCCACGAGAACGGCCAGGAGCTGGCGCCCTCCCGCGCTGGCGCCTTGATTTGTTGGTTCGCAGAGTCATGTGCCAAATTATTAGGTGAGGCATATAGTCAAAATAGGCAGCGACTATTTTGGCGATTGATCAATTGGCTTCATCGCTGCACTAAGTACAGGATCGCCTGATTTGGTGTTTAGTGGTACGCTTGTGGTGTGCGGCTAGGGAAGTCTCTGATACGGGGCGACTGAACACGGTTGCTTTCTGGACCTGCTGACGCGACATCTTGTCAGCGAAAACCTTGCTGCAATGCGGTGACCACAGATACAGCAAGTGACATGACCCGCTTACAATTGGGCAGGGCGGGATGCATAGTTTGGAATCCTTGATTTCGAGAGGAATTTTTGGAGGCCATCCAAATTTGAGAGGATAATTTTATTTCTGTGTGTGGCATTATAAAATCGCTTTTGTGCTTTTCAGTGAGTTCGGACATCTTGATCAAGGAACAACACATTCTCAGACATTGTCAAAGAGCAGCGTTGAACCTTCCATCAGGAAACGAACGAACATTTTCTGCAGAAGACAATGTCCTTCATCACAAAAATCTAGGGCAATCACGTTTTCCACCATGCAATGTGGAAGCAATAGAAGGTCGTTTGAATGCATGGTTTCCCGAGTCCGTATAAGGCGGCCGGCAGCCGGGCGACAGGTACGACTCGCCAGGCTCACGCGACGGAATCGGTGCTAACGTGCGCCCGTACTGCGCTGTGGCCGCGTCATCGCAGCGTTGGTGACGACTCGATTTGTCGTCTGCGGTGTCAGAAGCTATCCATTCGCGTGCAGTCGGTACACAGAGGCAGATCCAAGGATGTTGTAGCTATCTATATATCTACCTACATATACGTATATATATATATATATATATATATATATATATATATATATATATATATATATATATATATATATATATATATATATATATATATATATATATATATATATATATGTATATATATATGTATATATGTATATATCCTATAGATTGATAGGAGAGAAGATCCCCAGGATAGAGGAGGAACTTTTCAAAACCAGAAAGGAAGCTCCTGGAATGGAACAGGAAATCCTCAGCAGGGGCACCACCAGGATCTTTATCAAAGGGCTCTTGGCCTGCCATCGGCTGAAACTACCGATTGTGGGGGAAGCTAATTCACCCCACCCTCACTGATCCCACGCAAGATGTGGACGTCTAAGAGAGCCACAAGCCACGCTAGGGGGAATGCAGGCTCTCCCTAGGGGGAGCGCAGCTTCTCTGCCCCTATCCCCCCGTGACGTTCCTGTGCTCAGGATGGAGAAGGAGGTCCCACGGCGAGGAAGGATGTCTTTAGGAGAGGAGAGTCGCATAGTGCCAGGAACAGGACCGATTCGCACAGGAAGTCATGAGGACTCAAGAGGACGCCTCCCAAGCCGGACCAAGATCTCATTGCCAAGCGGAAATGAGAGAAACGCACTAAGACGAGACAGAAAGCCCTTAATTTGAAAAGAATGCCACTTAGCAAAGATAATTTGGGTGTAAAATCCCCGCTGGAACATAATGGTCTGAAGAATGTGTTTAGTATCAATGAGTGAGCAACAAAGTTGTACCAACAAGAACACAAGCAATGACGAATTAGATGAAAGTGAGATACTGTTTAAAAAACGACAAAAATGGAACATTTCCAAATGATGGAATTACTTCTGAAGAAAATTGTCCGTTTGAAATGCATTCCTCGTACGCCATGAACAACTATTGCCAACGTGCCTAGCACTGGCAGCATATTTCACTTTTTTTATTTATTGTACCAAGTAAATTGCATGTTAAAAAGAGGATGGAGGAAACAACTGTTCGCATTTCGAGCATGACGTTGCATTTAATGAGCATGCACCTAAAGCATGAGGCCAGAAGGTTCCCTCTTTCCTCCTCCCTAAGAAAATGTATCCAGAATGCACCATAAATACTCCTCGTGCGGCAAGATCTTGTTGTTTTAGTGTAAAACAATTCAGGTATTCGGCCACTACTATAGTGGGTACAGTTATGTTGCAGATGTGGCTTGCCTGGTTATGAGTGAAACATGAATTTCCATTCGCTAAGCTCTTATTTTCACTCCTATAGGCGCCAAAATTATATAGAATAGCTAATAATAATCCTTTTTACGCCAACATTACCTATGTTGTTTGTGTCGAAAGAGACAAATTATTATCAACCATAACATTGCCGCATATAGGAGTGAAACGATAGCTTAGCAAAGAGAAATTCACGTTTCACCCACAACCAGGCAAGCACCTATACAGCATAACTGTACCCACTGTAGCAGTGGGCGAATACCTGGTTGGTTGTTGGTTTTACGACATATTGGCCGTTGAGTCATGTAGCGTCGCCAATCTCTCACGCCGATTGGTCGCAGGCGAAGAATAGCGACAGGTGAGACTCGAACCCACAACCTTTTGATTGTGAGACGAGCAACTTACCCCTAGATTACTCGTCCCCCTGTGGAATGCCTGAATCGTTTACACCAAAATAACACAATCTTGCCGTACGAAAAGTATTTATTGTGCATTTTTGATACATTCTCTTGGGAAGGAGGAAAGATGGAAACTGATGGCCTCATGCTTTGGGTGCATGTATGCTCATTGCTCATTAAACTCACCTATGTTCATTATGTTTGTAGTGTACAAAATTCAGGTTCATCGACGAAGACTAATTTCAATTGAACATCTTTCATTTTAATAATTGACTATTCAAAGCATGAAACTTTGCGGCTGACACTTGCTTTGTCTCATGAAAAAATAGCATATTTCTGAATTCATGCTCGATCGACTAAGTTGTCCGCGCACATTATTCTGACTGTTTTGAAAAGGGTCTGTATTCTTTGTAGGGAGATATTTCGGAAGATGGATGATAAGAACACATTTCAAATGATAGACCTTTGCATGCTATCTTACATGTTCTGATGCCCAATACCTCAATAGAGTATTGAGCGGCACGATAGTTTTTAGCGGGCGGGTAACATTTCCTCTATAATCTGTTCCTGGTGCAGATTGAACTAGATCGGCTGGGCGACCAGCAAATCCAATCCAACCACTTCATCACGTGCCACGTGCCACGTGCCACGTGTTCGGTGTGGTGGTGACAGTCGGGAGGTCACAGTATCGACGCGCTGATTCACGCGCCCGAATCGGGGCCGGAAACGGACGCGCTCCGCCGCGCGATGATGTAAACATGTGCGACGTCCGACTGTCGGCCTCTGTCGCCCGGCAGACACGCGCCACAATGCCCCCAGACTCTACTGACCGACAGGCGGCTCAGAGGTCAAGACCAGCACCTAAACACGCGCCACAGTGCCCCCAGACTCTACTGACCGTCAGGCGGTTCACAGGTCAAGATCAGCATCTAAATGCACGCCACAGTGCCCGCTGACTTTGCTGACCGTCAGGCGGCTCAGAGGTCAAGATCAGCACCTAAACGCGCGTCACGGTGCCCGCTGACTCTGCTGACCGTCAGGCGGCTGAGAGGTCAAGATCAGCACCTAAAAACGCGCCGCAGTGATCCTGACCCTGTTGATCGACAGGTGGCTGAGAAGTCAAGACCAGCAGCTAAACAGGCGCTGCCACCTACCGGCTCTTGAACAGGGACTGCCACAGACCGGCTCCTAAACAAACACTGTTACCGACCGGCTACTAAACAAACTGCCGCAGATCGGCTCCCAAACAAACGATACCACATACCAGCTCCTAAAATAAAACATTGCCACAGACCGACTCCGAAATAAATACTGCCACAGACCGGCTCCTAAACAAACAATGCGACAGACCGGCTCCTAAACAAACAATGTCACAGGCTAGCGCCTTACGACGGGCTGCAACCAACCAGCCTCAAATCACGGGCTTCCACCGACCGCCCTTTTCACGGGCTTAAACCGACCGCCCCTTATCACGGGCTTCCACCGACCGACTCCTTATCATGGGTTCCCACCAACCGACTCCTTATCATGGGCTTCCACCAACCGCCCCTTATCATGGGCTTCCATCGGCCGGCTCCTACTCACGAGCTGCCACCGGTCGGCTCCTAATCACGGGCTTTTAACGGTCGGCTCCTAATCACGGGCTTTTACCGGTCGGCTCCTAATCGCAGGCTACCACCGGGCGGCTCCTGGTCACGAGCTAAGCTCTTGTATCATGCCATTGGCTAATGCTAGTAGTGCCCGAATGATAGTTTCAGCTAATGGCCTTCTTCTAGTATGCGAAATTACACACTATGTTTATGCCGACGTCTGAATCGGTCGAGATTAATCTTTTTCTTAACTAACGCTATTTGGTCATGCTTATGCATACATGTGCCACTTCTAAGCAAGCTGGTGCTTCTGGTTGGCATTTTTGGTATAACCTTCCTCTGCCAAGGAGAATGGGGATGGTAGAAGAAATCGGCGGCGCGGCATCCAAAAGTACAAGTCCCTCTTGATGGGTTGTACGACTTATACTTTAAAAATACCCAAAGCTAGCCAAATACTCAACGCTATTAAAGCGTAATTGTCACGAACGAGAGCGGCTGCATGTCAGCCAACAGCTGCACGTGTTGCAACGTAGACAGTTCCCACTTCAGCGTATACAGCTGGCTTGGAGTGTTGACACTGTCGCTGTTTTGCTTCGCGGCACGCTTGACCGTCAGAGATCGCTGCACTGGCATGGGTCACTGTGCCACTTTCGCCCGTGGCAGCAGCCATTGGCAGACGTCCTGGGCGGACGGATGGACTCGGGCGCAGGTACCAGCACGCTCCACCAGCGAAATATAAGGCGGACGCTCGGGAGCTGCCGTGACTCGCGTACTCCATAACTGTAGAGAACAATAGCCGGGCGAACGGTGGCTTTTTGCTCCCAGGTCACGTAGCTTCAGGAACAAGATAGAGTGGCATGATGGCATGAAGACCTGGCATGATGACCGGGATACATTAGAAGCAATCAGTAGTTATAATTCTCACAGCAGTTTCAATGACAACATATTTTACCGGTGAAGCTAATGGAATATGAATTAAACGTACGAATGCCAGCAAATAGTGACTCGATTACCCATCTACGTGGAGAATGCACTCACCTCTATGAGCTCCAGGCTGCCAGATGACAGGGGTTGCGCTATGCTTACAATTAGCTATGAATGCGGTTAAAATATGTACAGAATGACCGTAGATAAATTGAATTATCCCAAACTGTGCTTCATATATATCAAGCAAGTGAATATTTCTATATCTGATACTCCCGATATGACGACTGCCTAAACAGTGAATTTTCGCGCCACACTAATGAATCGAGTGCTCCTACGCCGATTGATTTGTTCAGTATGGTTTGTGCGGGTTGTATGGGCCTGTGAATGCAAGTTGGTTAAATCCAAATATACACCAGAAAACATTCCACCTGAAAAAAATTCCGCACTACCTACAACAAATGGTTCCTGTTGTTAATGTTAAAACTGCGAAACTGATTACTTATTAGCACCAAGAGTTGAATGATGTAAGTTTTTTGTTCATATCCCTGATGTCTTACTTGAAGCCAAGAATGGCGCCATTTACACTTGGAATGGTCTTCAGCGACCTGGCTGGGAGCAAATTGCCGCTGCGAAGCCGCCTGGTGAAGCGCACTGTGTGTGGGAATTCATCGGAAAAGGCGATGTCGCAGCGGCTCATCCATCGAACGCTACTGGTGTGTATAGTCACCCAGGTCATGCATTCAGTCGGACACAAGGCAAACAGGGCAGTAGGCTATCCAGACCCTTGGCACTAAGGGTTAAGACAAATAAGGTAAGTTTGTTGGAATGGTTGAATCGCAATTGTAAAAAGTGTTTTATTTTTTAGGTGTCTGTGGCATTAGTGAATGGCCATAAAACTAACTTGACATGCTTTCAAATAGTTGAAGCAAACATCTTCATGGTTACTTAGTCATAGGGCTGAGCAACCATGAAGATGTTTCCTCCTTGATATTTGTACTGGTATTTGTCCAACCTCTGGAGATACCCAAGTGCCGTAGCCGCCAGTGATCCCAGCGATTCATTGGTCTTCTCGATGTGGCGCCGGTGCCTCACGCGCTCAGCTGTGGACAGCATGAGGTGCCCATAGGCACCGGATGAGCGAGAGCAAGTTCTCGCCAAAGGCGCTGGTGATGTCAGGCTTCTGTGTGTCGGCAATAGCCCACAAGCGAATTGCTTCCGAGCGTTTATGCAGCCACGCACCTTTAGGCGTGCATACACAGGGAAGTGATTTCGGATGTTCGAATGTTTGGCCTTGCGTATTACCAATCTCAAAACTTCTTGTTTGATCCGATGTATTTTTGGTCGCCAGGGGGAGGCTCGGCTGCGCCTCCGGATGATCAGCCACCGGACTGCATGACTAAGAAGAGAAATACGAATCGTCATCCCTCCCTGGACTGCACCCGAGACCTTGGTATACAAACCAAGGTCCATTTGCCGCCCGGTACTGGTGGCGAGTACGGCTGCGCTTCGAGATTTGCGACGAGCTGCGGACGCGTGAACGTGGCCGCCAACCCTTCTCTTTGAACACAGATTGGGAGCACTTCAGGAGAAATATTGTGATGAAAGTTGGCTAATGTCAAAACGAAAGGAGCAGGTGTCGCTATGAGCGAGAAGATTATAAATGCTGATTATAATGATTATAATGAGTATAATTATTATAATGAATATGATGATTATAATGATTATTATGATTATAATGATTATAATGATTATAATTATTATAATGATTACAATTATAATAGTGATTATAATGATTATAATGATTATAATGCTGCGTTAGGCAGCGAATCCTGAAGATTATAATGCTGCATTAGGCAGTTAATCGTTGTTGAAATGAGCCTCGTAGCGTAAATCCCGCAGCCGATCTTCCTAGAACACAGACTAAGAGCGCATCATGAGTGACCTTTGAATCAAAATTGGTCAAAAGCAAACTCAAACGTCCACATCTGATTCTGAGTGTAGGAACTTAGAACACGAAGCGTTGAAACAAAAGAAAAGGTTCCTGCGGTTTGACAAGTGTGGCTGTCAGGCCAAGCCGGGCGCTCAGATGAACTTGTGTACCATATACACGGGGTGGACTCACTCGACTTCGCCCTTGCGTGAAGCATTGAGAGATGCGACGCAAAGCCTCGATAAATGCGCGGTGTGACACAACCAGCTCTGGCTCAGATACTCAGCGTTGTGCACAGCCGCATGAGCTTTGAGGCACGATTAACTGTGAAAAACGTATATGCGCAAAATTGTTTCCGCCCATTGTTATAATTGCTTGTGTGTTTGGGACCACAGGCTTCCTAACTGTGCATAAGCCTATGTCGTTATCAAGGTTGAATGGTAAATGTAGACCATGGCATTTTGCATATAAGCACGTCAAATGTCTTATTAAGTAAAGCAACCGTCAATCTAAAGCATACAAACCGCCGACCGAGAGCCGGGTAATTGACGGGCAGGACCTCCAGTGGGAATGGCGCTGAGTCATTGTCCGGCACCTCAGTTAATATTATGACGTATGTTTTAACGTACATTTCAAGCGTGCTGCTTTAAACCAGAAACCCAATTGACACTGAAGAGCACCCCGAGGAAAGCTCACAGACACATTTTCTACGATCTGCGCCAATGGAGAAGTGCTGGTTTGTCTGATGAACAAGTCCTGCACCTATATCGAGCGCAACCTGGCCAACCAGGAAAGACGGCCGATGCCGCTTCGGGGAGGCATTGTGATGTCCGCTTAATAAGACCTCAACACGCACACGTACCGTCGCGCGAGGTTTGCTACGAAACACGCCGCGAGCACCGATGGAGTCGCCACCGTCGGACTCACCTCTCCTCGGTAGTTCCGACGCGACTCACGGCCAGGACTGAGGGCTCTCCACTGCGGATACCGCCTCGCCGATACCCCGTGCGCCCGGCCTGCCCCTCGCTGTTGACTAGCCCGCCGCTTGCACTCGGCCAGTTTATAGCGTCGGAGCGTGTGACGTCACCCGCACCACGTCCGCCGATTGGTCGCCGGCGCTGCGAGTGACGTCAGACGGTGGGGGTTCGAGGAACGGTAGCGTCGGGCGGGGCGGCGGCGGTCGGAGAGTGACGTCAGCCGGGGCGATGAGTCGTTGTCTCGCGATGGCGGGATGTGCTGAGATCGGCAGATGACGCCATGCCGGCGGGAGATGGCGCCCCACACGTCGGGCGTCTGCCCGCATCCGTGTCCTGAAAATCCCGACTCGCGCTTGGCGTAGTCATGGGGAAAGGCACCGACGGCGGGTCAATCGGGCCAATGGACGCTTTATGCGCCCCTGATATAACCCCTTCTGTATGCTCAAACGGTGACTTCGGTGTATATTTTTCTGCCCTCCATTACATTCCGTCCCGGTGCCGCCGGCCGGAGTCTCACGGCTGAAGAATGCATAACTGGGGCTGTCTCAAAGGTGCCTGGTAAAATGTCAACCTGAGATGTGGCATCTTTGCAGATGATATTGTGGCCTATTACATGTGTTCCGGTATTCTTGAAACTCCACTGGGGGATAATTCTTGGAGATCTAAAAATCCTAAGGTCAAATGTAAAAATGATGCCAAAATCTTGGAACATTTTAATTTTGGTTTGAACTTGTCACATAATTGCGTCTCAGGTCGCAAGATGATGGAACTATTTGTGTATTTGCATCATCAATTACCTATAGACACATTTAACAGTTATCTCTATGTTGGTGATTGCTGAAAAATGTTTTCAGAGAAGCCTCATAATGATCTGCAACTGCACGTGTGACGACTTCGAACCGCCAAAACGAACCGGACATGAATTCGGGTCGAGGGTGACGCAAAATCCCTGGATATTCAATCAGGTGCATGCATATACCAAGGTTCAAGTTGATATATTCGATGGGCTCGAAATTATCTTGACAACCCGCAAGGGGCAACGAGCGTACGTTCTGCCAGTGCTTCTTGAGCAGCGACACCAGGAAGTTGATAGCCATATGGATGTTGATGACGAGCTCGTTAGGAGTCATCTCGATGTGGCCCAGGACGACCGACAGGCATAGCACCTTCTTCATCTGAAACTTGATGGTGCTCTTGATCTCGTCCATCTTGCCAGTCATACTTTCGCCATGAGTCAACAGGCCCCGGGACTTGCCGGCCATGTTCAGGCCTGGGCCCAGGATCCTGGGAATCTGCTAGATGATGAACTCAGATGCCAGAAAGGCATCATACTGCTTGGCCAACTTCTTGACAAGCTTCTTGTTCTTGTTGAGCTTCTTCAGTGCCTCCACGTCCATCCACGGGATCTTCAGTGCCTCGGCTTCGTCGCCGTGCAGCTGATCTCCGAGGACGGACACCTTCATCAATGGGCGGTGCATGATGCGGAGCTCGACAGTTCCCGAGAAACGCTTATCCTTCTGAGGGTTATAGTTCTTCAAAACAATTTTGAGCTCTTCAATCTCACGGAATTTTCTCTTCTTCTCAGCTGCCTCCAGGACCGCATTCACACACTCATATTTATTATTTAACAATACATGTCCTCCACGTGCAGTGGCTGTTACGGACAGTCTGGGCGTCCCTTTCACATAGTGTGTCCCTTTCACACTGCGTGGGTTTTGACGACCCTTTCCTACCCTTGTAATGTAGGTGGTCCATGTTTGACCAAAGCGGCTGTCCCACGACTGTGCGTGACCATATAGGTAAGTAGATCCTACTTTAAGCGACCCCTTTCAGGCCTACGTCGGTCCACTTCCGGCTACGTCCGGCATCTCTGCAATTTAGTAGGCTCAGGCCGGCTTTGGTAATCAGACGATCCGTCGCAGTCTTACTACGTACCCTGGTCGAATTAGCTAATGTTGGAATTTAAGTTTCCGTCGTTTGCAATTTTGTTCAGCCGATTGATTGTTCATTAGTTCAGTGTCCGTAGTTCCTTGAACTTACTAGAAGTTACTAGAGAATACCCCTTGCCACAACTACCAATGACGAAGGCATCCAGGAACTTTGCAAGGGCATGAACTCAAGGCGTCCAGGGATATAACTTTGCAAAGTTTCCTGATACAAATGGAGAAATTACCCATGAAATGACATATTTCCGTCGAAAGAAGCTGCGGAGTTCCAGCAAACCTTTGAAAATTCGTCATAATCACGACTTTTGGTTGACCACTTCACGATAATGGTTTTTCCCCAATGACCCTTTTCTGAAAACGTCATCCGCACAGTCCAAAATTCGTTGCTCCTCCGCCAGCTCAATTCCAATTCAACCCTCCCAAAATTGATGGCCGACGCCCCGCGTGCTGGCAGTGTTTCGACAGGCCAACACGGCCGTCCGGCTTCAGAAAGTGCCCACTTACCAGCACTTTTCCAGACTGGTCACATATCGACCGCGAGAGGTATATAGGAGAAGCGGACCCACCATGTGACGGCGAGTCCGCCATGGCAGGGTGGACTCGCCGACCCCATCCGTGAGATAAGGGCTCTACCAATTGAGCTGGCTCGGTGGCGAGCCACAATTCCGCATGCCATGGATTGTATGGTTGACCGGTAATCAAAGAATCACAATTTGTATTGACCAGAACCAACCAGTAGACGTGGCTAGAGGAAGGAGACCAACTGTTTCGTAATCAAAAGAGGAATTGTTCACCTGTTCACGCATGCCGAGAGAGAGAGAGAGAGAGAGAGAGAGAGAGAGAGAGAGAGAGAGAGAGAGAGAGAGAGAGAGAGAGAGAGAGAGAGAGAGAGAGAGAGAGAGAGAGAGAGAGAGAGAGAGAGAGAGAGAGAGAGAGAGAGATAAAGAGATAGAGAGATAAAGAGAGATGGAGAGAGATCAAGATACATATATATATATATATATATATATATTTATTTATATATGTGTGTGTGTGTGTGTGTAAGGATAGATATATTGATAGATAGACAAATAGATAGATAGATAGGATAGATCTCTCAGATATGTATGCGTGTATGAATCAATGTGGCCGTGATTAACGCAGTTATGTGGCCGCGTTGACGAATCCTCTGCGTAATCACGCCGCTGTTGTTCGTTCCAGCTGGATGATTCCGACGTTTGAGAGACAAGCGCCGCGTGTTTTGACGCACTACCGTCGCAGATGCGCGATTTCGATTTCCGAGTGCGCCCAAATGAGCGCAGGAGCCGTGTTGTTCGAGCGTGCGTCAGGCGGACAGATTACTGGAGCTGAATCAGAGAGCAAGACGGCGGTCACCGCCGACCGTGCGCGTCACAACAGGCCGACCTCGTCACAGCGACCTCGTCACGGCGACCTCGTCACGGCGACCTCGTCACGGCGACCTCGTCACGGCGACCTCGTCACGGCGACCTCGTCACGGCGACCTCGTCACGGCGACCTCGTCACGGCGACCCGATGATGGGCACGCCCCTAGTGTGACGCTCCTCGTGTGGTGCCGTCTGACGGCAGTCTGACCGCAGTTTGACCACAGTCGACGCCAGTCACCAGCGCGCGCCGGTCAGCGCATCCTGGTCACTGTGCAAGTGGATTGCGCACCCCGGGACACTGTGCAAGTGGATTGCACACCCTGGCCACTGTGCAAGTGAATTGCGCACCCCAGGACACTGTGCAAGTGGATTGCGCACCCCAGGCCACTGTGCAAGTGGATTGCGCACCCTGGTCACTGTGCAAGTGGATTGCGCACCCCAGGACACTGTGGAAGTGGATTGCGCACCCTGGCCACTGTGCAAGTAGATTGCGCACCCTGGTCACTGTGCAAGTGGATTGCGCACCCCGGGACACTGTGCAAGTAGATTGCACACCCTGGCCACTGTGCAAGTGGATTGCGCACCTCAGGACACTGTGCAAGTGGATTGCGCACCCTGGCCACTGTGCAAGTGGATTGCGCACCCTGGCCACTGTGCAAGTGGATTGCACACCCTGGCCACTGTGCAAGTGGATTGCGCACCTCAGGACACTGTGCAAGTGGATTGCGCACCCTGGCCACTGTGCAAGTGGATTGCACACCTGGCCACTGTGCAAGTGGATTGCGCACCCTAGGACACTATGCATGCACTGCACGCCTTCGATACAGACAAGTCCGGCATGTCTCCAAACGTCCGGCCCGTAGTTCCTTGTAGGTCAATGTCTAGCCAATTTGTTATCCCATTGACTGGGAAAATGTCGGTGATGTCCTTCTCAGTACTGATGCGGAGGTGAAACAGCAAGCTTCAAGCAGTGGAGTCAATGCACGCAGCGGTGAACATGTCGGCTATCCACAACTGAACGCAGCTGATGAACATGCGGCACGCTCGAGGATCTCCCGAAGCGCTCGTGACAAGTTTGTTCAATCGCTCTCGGTAATGCATGTACATCCGACATCCCCCATCGTCGGCTCCATCGGTGCCAGCAGCCTTGCAGGGCAGGAAGACACCCAGTATGGCTGGAGGCCTGGTTTCGGGGACCTTACCTTTCCTTTTGTTATGGTGTGTGCTGAGGCCCGAGCCGGTTTATTCTCGTGTACAAACGGTGAACGATTTTGTGAGCAACCCGATCCAGGACGACCATCGTTTTTTAAAACCCTTGCTGCTTAGGAACGTTTCAAGTCCGCATAAATTATGCCGAAGCCTGCGACAGCACATAAAACATAACAAAAATGCGTTGTAAATCATAACATAACTTAAATCACAGAAATGCACGTCGTTATTTTTCGTACAATGGTGAAGGAGGTCGCGATTTTTGTATTTTCAATTAGTCCGGATCTCGGTATTTTCTTTGAAACGCGCGCATTTCACGCCAAAGGAAAGGTTAACCAAGGAAGGAAAAGGTGAAAGAAAGGAAAGGAAAGGTCATGATAGACCTCATCCGATGCTGGTCCAACAGGCACCGCCTGAGAACTAGGTAGCCAGCCGCCAGTCACGTGGCTATGACCTCATGACACGTGCCAGCGCGCCCCGAGGCCGGGCCACCGCTTGGCCAGTCCGATGGGTGGCACCAAGTTGAAGGGTCGCATACGGTGTAGATTGAAGAGAATGTTTGTGCAAGACAATATCCTGTGTACCTGTGGTTACTTGACAGCTTGGCATGGTACGTTTACGTTTGGGACATGTGCACCGTGATCGGTAGATGAAATCAATTTCTGCGCCATCGCACGCTATTGTTGCTGACTTGCGTTTCTTTTTCAAGGTGCATGTTTCAAAGTTACAGGCATTATTTCAAAATAGGGAACCTCCAGTGGCAACATATCTGTGAAATATGGTGAAATGTACCACTTTATAGACACTCGATCGACATCCATTCCAAAGAGCTATCGGCATGGTGCTTCTTGATGTGTGTTTATGAATTTTGCATATCTCATTTCGAACCGTGTCTCATTTGTAAGTTGCATGCTTATGCTCACCATCACGGATTGTGAAACACGGACATCTCGCAGCACAATTCCCAGTGAAGCAATATCTATGATATGGTCTGCCGTGAAATACCAGTGTATAGTGTTTGTGTTTTTGTCGTTGTTTATATCGGTGTCCATAAACTAGGTATGTGCGGAACAAGAAAAAGATGCACTGAATTAGATACAACAAGAAAATGGTACGTACTCCATGTGCTCAAAATTGGTTGTCAAGGACAAAAAGGTCTAAAATCACATTGTCAGTGCGCATTTCGACATCCTGCTATACTCGATTCGACATCTAGCAACCAACAAAAAGTCATGATTATAGCACTGGCCTCCTCCGTCGAATATGGACTACACGTTCCAAATTTGAATATGCTATGTCGAATTAACGAAATGGGCTTGACTTGAGCTCGTCCGTGAGCGATAGGCTCGAGAGTATTTCCAGAGACGCTTGTGACGGGTAAAACCTTTTTTCAAGTCACCTTCGCTGGTGTATCTCCGGGGTACATCCTTCAGCATCGGTGCCAACAGCCTTGCAGGGTAGAAATACTTCCATGGTGCGATAGTGACTGGTGGGAGACCATACATTTTCGGGTCTTACTTATATTTTTGCTACGAGGTGTGGCCAGTCGAATCATCAACTTCCGCACACAGACGCAGCAAGCACTTTTTAACAGGTCTAATTATTTTGGAGGCCTCCGTGATCAAGGGACTTCTCCAGCTTCCAGGGACCCTCCAGCTCCCAAAGGCCTCTCGAGCTTCGAGCAACACTGTCAGCCCCGATTTGTTCCTCCAGCTCTCAGAGACTCCTCCAGCCCCCAGGGGCCCCTCCAGATTCCAGAGGCCCTTCCACCTCCCAGGGGCCCCTGCACCTCCCAGGGGCCCATCCTGGTCCAGCAGTCTGGACCAACTATATAACCCTTTAGACCGTTTGGCTATGCTACTGTTCTCGCGAGTAATAATGCATTTATGAATTTCATGCCAAACCTGATGTAATAAAAACACTCGATGCAATTCAGGAAAGGAAAGGTATGAAATGTGACACATTTTCGCACAATCTATGTTTCGCTTGTGTTGCCCCATCAGCTATGTTCTTTTCCTACCAAATCATGAACACAGTAAGTAAAATAATGGCCCGCAGGCGTCACCCCTCCCCCATTCCGTCCAAGGTCACCACCTTTTGACCTCGGTTGTTTCGTGTTCGTTGAGTCTGACTCGGAGAAGATCGGAAGCTGTGGCGAGGACAGACGCAAGTCACCGACGTCAGCGGCGACGAGCGGACGTCAGCTTATCGCTCTTCAGCGGAACAGCTGGAGCTGCAGACAGGCGGGGGAGGCTAGGGGTCAGGCGCAGCAGTGTCATACATTGGACCGACAACAGCTGGATGGGAGGAGGGGAGGGGTGAGGCTCAGCAGTATTATGCATCGGATCAATGCAGCTGGTCGGGAGGAGGGAAGATGCTATGCAGTGTTATATATTGGACCGACGATAGCTGCACTGTGGTACACGGTACGTTTTTTAAGGAGATGAGAATGCTACTGCGCTGGTCATAGCCAATGTTGGTGCTTTTCTCCATGCTTCCTGGCTCAATGCTGCGTGAAGTGCGCATGCAACTTGCGACCGTGCTGCATCTTGGGTAATGCACTGGGGCTGAAGTGCGCTCTCCATGACCGAAACTTTGTGAAACCGTGATGTGATGAGGCCAATATAGGATGTCAGTATGAGACTGTGAGCATTGAGAGGAGGCCGTATAGAGTTATATGTGATAAGCAAATTGCTATTGTAATATAATTGACAAAAGGCGGAGGGGCAGACGACTGCCCTCAACACTGGAGGGTCGGAAGGGCCCTCCTGGCGACCGTCTTGAGGGACCCTTTTGGCCACTCATGGGCGCCGTTTTGGGCTCCTCAAGGCGGTCGCCTGGAGGGCAACAATGTGTAGGACGGTCATGCAGGAATCCTGTAGGATTTTTCTTCTTCATCAGGGATAGCGTCACGCCGGCTCAGAAGTAAATAATTTATCATCAGTGTCATATTTCCACAGAGACGATGGTAGACTAAATATCTGATGCATGCCAGAACTGAAAGGACTAATTTATATTGGGTATGTGAGTGTCGTCCTCCACGATAGACCTCAGAAAATCGTAGCCGTCAGAACTCCCTGCAATGTGTAGATTTTGTGTTATGCCTCCATCTATTTAGTTTGTGCCATGCATCCACTGCCGAGCCCATCCATAATAAGGGCATTACGTGGATAAGATTAGAGGACGCAATTCGATTTGAGAAAGCCAACTACGTGGGTGCATATGACACAAGCTGAAATTATTGGAGGGGATTCGGCGATTAAAAGTTGAATGGGGAGGGAAATGATCTCGAGTATACTCAAAAGCGTCTTTTCTCAAACATATAAAGTATCAAGAAAGTTTTTCCCTTGAAGTGGGCGTTTTTGGCTGGAAATCCGTTAGCCTGAGTGTGGGAGGGGGGGGTGCACTCGAGCCATCCTAAAGGGATGTCTTTCCCGGCTGGAAGGACGTCCATGGACAGTGAAGGGGTGTACTCAGCATAATTAATGGGCCTTTTCGTCCCAAAGGAGCGTCTTTTCCCTTTACCCTCGCAGGGGCGCTTTTGGCTTAAAAACCCGTTGTGGCGAGGCGGGCGTATCCACTCAAGCGTGCCTGAATGGACGCCTTTTCCGGCCGGAGGGGTATGTCCATGGGGGTGCACATACCACGAGTGCCCCCGTATCCGCCCCTGGTTAGCATTGCTAGCTCGCATGCTGGCCACGCTTTTGCTTGCTACCTTCGTGATAAAATCTGCTATTATCATCGCACATTTTATGGAACACTTAAAAGCAATGCGATCTTAACACGGGCACGTCCGGGGGGGGCAGATATCTGCCCCGTGCGGTTTTTCCTAATTTGCCGCTATACTAATCGAGTTAGCAAGGCTAAACCTTGCATGGCTGCTCATTAGACTTTTCCGCATATCCTCAAGCATTTTAAACCCTGGGTCATCTTAGGTCATGTCACCAAGTCAGGCGAAGCGACCCAACTATACTCGGAGTTTCAGGTGGCATAACTTCCAAAATAACTAGGCGATTGATTTCAAACTCATAACACGTCATGATCTCATCAGGGACCATAATAAATAAATAAATAAATAAATAAATATATATATATATATATAGTTTTTTGTAGCATTGACATGAGGTTAGGTCGCGGCCATGGTTTTCCCATTGTAGAGCTATGGTAAAATATACAAATGTTTCCTGATTACATATTTACTCTAGGAATGATCTCACAACGGTTGTGGTGTGTAGTTGGAAACTATGCTCAATTTTACCGCTGACATTTTTGCTCAGTGACCTCACCAAGGTCACCTGAAGTCACCTGAGATCAACACATTTCTGCGCATTATATCGCACTGCATTGAGCTAGAAGGCTGACCTTACCGTCATTGTGCTTGTATCGCCAAAACGTGTCGATTGATATATTACATGCCCTCCATAGGCTACTTCATGACTTTGGGCTGAGGTCATAGTTTCGGTTGACTTGACCTTAAATCACACCGCCTATTGTCGATAGCACATTTCAAGGACTGTCGAATAGCGTTCGCCGTTTGTTTCTATCTGTTAAAGGTCCTGAGATATGTCTCAATATCTGAGTCCCAGCCGATTTGGTCGAATTTGACCTATGATGACCCAGTGGCCTGAATATTGACCTGAGCGAAAAAAATGACCAGGACACTTTCGATAGAGCCTGTCACCAGCTATCCAACGCCATTTTCCGTTTGTCGTTAGCTAGCATAATTTTAGAGATCTTAGGGGTAGCAGACATCTGCCCCCCCCCCGGAGTTGCGAAGTTGGCACGGACCGCCGGACGTGCGAGTGTTAAAAAAGAAAGAAAACGTTACATAACTATTTCGCGCAACAATGTTAGCGCCTATGTCTTGTAGTTATTTTTAAATAGTCAATGCTACTATAGAGTTCAATTATAGCTTATTTAATACTCATTCGTTTATCTATTTTGGTACAAGAATTAGCATACTGTCCATTACGTTCATGTATCAGGTAATATTCTTGACAAATCAGCCGTTCGCGTCTCTTGGACAAATATTGGCAGACAACTGAGCGAAATGGAATTAATCGCCTTACGCATTCAGTCCATGCCTTTGGCGGGTCTGGCAGGTAAATTTACGGTCGTGGAGGGATGAGTGTGATGGAAGAGTAGGTACCATGTAAGGATGTCGAAGACACACCGAAGGCTGCCGAAGGTAGATAGTAGGGATATAGGTAAGTGCCCAATTATCTCACCTGGTTGACACCCCAAATCCTCGAGTTTCGAGTCAATAGGATGTGCTCTGATCAATCGAGGGAGCTCGTATTAGCAGGTACGCCAGTCCCCATGATCGGATAAAAACAAGGTAAACTTACAGCTTCAGATAATTCTGATTTCTTGAATAATTTTTTTTTCTCCACTACCTTTGGGATTATTTTTTTGAATGTGCTCAACATGATGCAATCACTCATTTCCTCTGCAAGTGCATGCTTTTCAGTTGAGAGGCAAAATAATACCCAAAAAGGGGCTTGGAGTTTGATACTATTGGTAGCATCAAACGCAATCATGGAAATAAAGAAAAAGGTAACATAACATGACCTAACCTAGCCTTCCATGCAATACAAATTATTTTTAAAACATAGATGTTCAAGCATTTTTTTACTGGAAGAAAATCACATAAAACTAACCTAACCTAGCCTGAGCTGTTTTTAATATACTTCTTTATTTCTACCTTAAGCTCAGTGGGAGAAATGGACTAATTTCTCCCACTGAGAAATGTAACAGTATGACCCTGAGTATGGACTGCAACACATGAATTCTGGGTGCACTGTTCATCAACGTTGTATGGTCAAGGTTGGGCCTTTGAAATCCAAGATTGATGGAACTTTTCACCTAGTTTTTTTTTTTAATAAAAAGATGTCCATTTGCAATTATTTGTGTGAAGCTGTGGTCAACAGTAAGGCCAGTCATGTTTGCATGGTGTAACCTGTATGGTTTACACACCATGTGCATGGTGTACATCTCAGGGGTTATCCACAATATGTATGTTGCATAACCAGTCATACTTTATACTGCAATAGCACCAAACATGTATCAGATTGACAGTGCTAGTAACAGGAAATGAAAAGTGTATCTTAAGCAGAATTTAAATACTCAAGAGTGCCCATTACCTCTGCTAATAACTGTGTAGTCATCTCACAAGATGTATGATACAAGTTCAGCAAATTGAGATCCAGAAAGGTAAAGCTACTTCATAAATATAGTTAATAAAGTGTTAAGGCTCAATAAGAGCCACAGGGGCCATGTAGGTTAAGCCTATCCCCAAAAAAATACCAGGGAAGTAAATAAGACACTGTGTATTATAGCTGGTGAATATTGACAAGGCTGGTTTGGCATGAATGATCAATTCTGGTTGAAGCACCCTAAAGCCCAAATAAATAATTTACTAACTATTGACAAGGCTGGTTGGGTATTATGACTGTTAAATTGTAGCAAGGCATGCAGTATGGTTGGTGAACAGTGGCAAGGTTGGAAGTGTATTATGGATAGTGAACAGTGACAAGGTTGGTTGGGTATTATGACTGGTAAACAGTGACATGGTTGTGTATGTATTATGAATGGTGAACAGTAGCAAGGCTTGTGTATTATAACTGCTATTATGGCAGTATACATATTATAACAGTATTATGGATGATACAAATTGACAAGGCTGATTGGGCATAATAATTACTGGGGAAAAGTGGCAAGGTTGTATGTGTATTATGGCTGGTGAACAGTGACAAGGCTTTCTGGGTATAATAATTGCTGGTGAACTTCCATGATATGGAACAAAGCTGCATGTATATTATGGCTGGTGAATGTTAATGAGACTGGTTGGGTATAATAATAACTGGTAGGATAAGTTAATAGTGACTTATTGTAAAGATGGATGGTTTGGCACAAGGCTCCTGTGATCACCCAACTGATGCCAATGAGTATCAAAAAGATGGTTGGGGCACTATTTACATAATGGGGGTTATTGTGATTAGTTGGGTTTTGTGCTTTAGGGTACTTCAACCGGTCTTTGATCATTCACGCCCATGGGAGAGGATGTATAGTCATGATGAAACATATAGAAGCACAATAAAACAATTAATTATGTTCCTCATTCAACATGTTTTTGTCACCTACTTTTGCATGAATGGTTGTCCTGTTTTGACATGGATGCTGCCTGTTTCAGCCTGAGTGTCCCGAACACCTTGGCCATGGGCTCTGCCAGTCTGTCCGACAGCGACATGTGTCGACTGTGTGGGACCAGCAGCGACAACGCTGTCTTGATATTTGACCGCTCGGCCGACGAGCCGTTCTACATCAAAATAAACCGGTACCTTCCAGTACAGGTGAGATGCGCCTGTGCTCTGCACTTTGGTACCTTCCAGTACAGGTGAGATGCATATGTGCACTGCACATTGGTACCTTCCAGTACAGGTGAGATGTGCTTGTGCTCTGCACTTTGGTACCTTCCAGTACAGGTGAGATGCATATGTGCACTGCACGTTGGTACCTTTCAGTACAGGTGAGACGCATATGTGCACTGCACGTTGGTACCTTCCAGTGCAGGTGAGATGCGCCTGTGTTCTGCACGCTGTCCTCATGCTGTTGACAGTCTTGGAGTGTTGGGCTCGTTAAGACGCATCCGAATGAGTTGGAAACGACACGTCCGGAAGAGCACGACGACACGGCGTCTCCAGGATCGCCCGCACAAATCGGCAGTGGGTGCATGCGGAGATTGGATAGTGATATTTATGGTGCAGACACTGCAATCCGAGGTGAAGCGTTTGAATCGCGATATTGTGATTTCATGGTTTCTAATCGTGATGCATCTGCAGTCAGTTGGAAGAAGAAGAACCTTGGATTCTTTTACGAGGCATTCGCTAGGTCATATAGCGTCGCCAACCTATCACGTCGATTGGTCGCGAGTGGACTCGGTAATGTCATCGGATGTGAGATCCGAACCCGCAGTCTTGCGATCAAGGGTCCGACGCTCTACCAACCGAGCTACCGCGGCCCCCTCAGTCAGTTGGCGTTTTGATTTCTGGCGAATGATGATGCCAGTCATGATTCTCTGTATGCCATTCCACTATTGGCATAGTGGCATAGACATTGGCACCCAGGGTGTCAATGTCTGGAAATCGTTGGCAGGGGATTGGGAAATACATGGAAACAGTGGGAGATAAGAAATAAAGTGATCCTGGGTTCAAATAACACGCCCAGGATCTAACATAACAATTTACATTATTATGGTAGACAATACAAAATTGAAAGGGGAGGGGAAATCACTCTCCGGAAATGTGCTAAATTGACACCTATGTGCTCTAGGCATTTCACTCAATGCATCAGAGAAGAAATAATATTGTAGGCATTGTTCTAGCCCTGAGTAAGCATTGCTCCAGCTGTTTCCCACAAGATAGAAGCTTTTTGTGTCTGCTCCAGATATGTGTGCATGTATGCAGATTGTATTTATTGGCAAATTTACGCTTATGGCTGCCATACTGGGTTTAAAGCGACACTTAATAGTGACGTCAGATTAATGTCAGAATGTCGAGTGCAGGTGCACGATAGCGACCTCAGCCCTCGCCGTGCTTATAGCGGCTGTTACGTCACGGTGACGTCAGAGTCCTCGGCAGGTATACGATGACGGCCTGCACCCGCGCCGGATCTGTAACTGCTGTTACGTCAGCGTCACCGACACACAGACGTTTCTGGAGCGAATCCTGGACGGCCAGCGTAAAATCTGCGGACTGCTGCAGCAACCGGCCGCTGGTAGGTCAGCCCAGGTCACAGGGTCACCATTACTGGTAGGCCAATCCCGATCACGGGTCACGGGGTAACCACCACTGGTAGGTCAGTCTCCGACACGGGGTCACCGACGCTGGTAGGTCAGCCACGGTCACGGGGTCACCACCACTAGGTTAGTCGCGGTCACGGGGTTACCTTTGCTGGTAAGTCAACCCGGCCACCGGGTCACCACCTCTGCTAGGTCAGTGGCAGTGTTGGCGATGGGCCTCCAAGTATCCCACCAGATGTTTTCTTCACATACTTCAGCTACTTTAATGTACATTAAGTCCTGCTACTAGCTAAATTGCGTATGACGTAGCATATTGTATAGACCACGCCGTGAATTCGCTTGTGACCCGGAAGCAAATATACTCGTCATTCTGGGCCGTCCTTCTACACGGTTGTTTGCCTGGAACCTTTGCTAGTTTCCACAAATAAAGGTCAACCTGGACACAGACCGTGGCCAGTCTGACCTGCGCGGCTGTTGCCAGCTTTTGCAGATACCGGGCAGCTGTACCCGACTGGGAACCAGCTGCAGCAGCAGCTGACGGCTGACGGGCTCGTCCTGCAGAAGAGGAGACCGGGCAGACCGCGGAAGGCCGAACAGAAGCCGAAAGGTACGTCGCTGCCGGTGGTGGGTGGTGTGCCATGGTGCCATTCTACGTGTGGAGGGCGGTGTGTCATGGTGCCATTCGACGTGTGGAGGGTGGTGTGTCATGGTGCCATTCGACGTGTGGAGGGTGGTGTGTCATGGTGCCATTCGACGTGTGGAGGGTGGTGTGTCGTGGTGCCATTCGACGTGTGGAGGGTGGTGTGTCGTGGTGACATTCGACGTGTGGAGGGTGGTGTGTCATGGTGCCATTCGACGTGTGGTGGGTAGTGTGTCATGGTGCTATTCGACGTGTGGAGGGTGGTGTGCTATGGTGCCATTCGACGTGTGGAGGGTGGTGTGTCATGGTGCCATTCGACGTGTGGTGGGTGGTGTGTCATGGTGCCATTCGACGTGTGGAGGGTGGTGTGTCGTGGTGCCATTCGACGTGTGGTGGGTGGTGTGTCATGGTGCCATTCGACGTGTGGAGGGTGGTGTGTCGTGGTGCCATTCGACGTGTGGTGGGTGGTGTGTCATGGTGCCATTTGACGTGTGGTGGGTAGTGTGTCATGGTGCCATTCGACGTGTGGAGGGTGGTGTGTCATGGTGCCATTCGACGTGTGGAGGGTGGTGTGTCATGGTGCCATTCGACGTGTGGAGGGTGGTGTGTCATGGTGCCATTCGACGTGTAGAGGGTGGTGTGTCGTGGTGCCATTCGACGTGTGGTGGGTAGTGTGTCATGGTGCCATTCGACGTGTGGAGGGTGGTGTGTCATGGTGCCATTCGACGTGTGGAGGGTGGTGTGTCATGGTGCCATTCGACGTGTGGAGGGTGGTGTGTCATGGTGTCATTCGACGTGTGGAGGGTGGTGTGTCGTGGTGCCATTCGACGTGTGGTGGGTAGTGTGTCATGGTGCCATTCGACGTGTGGAGCGTGGTGTGTCGTGGTGCCATTCGACGTGTGGTGGGTGGTGTGTCATGGTGCCATTCGACGTGTGGAGGGTGGTGTGTCATGGTGCCATTCGACGTGTGGAGGGGGAGGGAGATGCGGGCGTTGTCCGGCATGACAGAGGTGCGTGCTCCTTCATGGTCGATTGCCCCAGTGTTTTGTGGTATATCGTGGTTTGGCCTGGTACGAACTTGCAGTCGATCATTGTGCACCTGGGAAGATCGGTGGTTGTGTAGTTTGTCATGACCTGACCTGACCTGACGCGACGTTCAAGTCCTGATGGTGTGCAGTCATCCATGGTCTCATCTGGTAGCTAGCGTGGTCTGCCGATGTCTGACTGGACAGGTGTGTATGGTCTGCCATTGTTTGACTGGACAGATGTGTTTGGTCTGTCACTGTCTGACTGTATGGGTGTGTGTCGTCTGCCATTGTTTGGCTGGACAGGTGTGTTTGGCCTGTCACTCTCTGAGTGGACGGGTGTGTGTTGTCTGCCATGGTTTGGCTGGACAGGTGTGTGTGGTCTGGCACTGTCTGATTGAATGGATCTGTGTGTGGTCTGTGAGTGTTCCACTGGATTGGTGTGTGTTCTCTGATGCTCTGACTGATCTGGTGTTCTGTAGTCCGCCACGTTCCGTGTTATCAAGCCAGTGCGTTGAGTCACCGCCGTCTTGTCCCTCCACGTAGGGCAGTAAATAACATCTCCATGTATAGTCGTCAGTTCACCACTCGCCTTCATTCCCGCATCATTTGGGGGACGAGCTCATTTCCTCTGTCGTCCAGTGGCCAGTGATCTGACGAAGGAGAAGCAGAAGCCGGCCGGCCCGTTGCCGCCGGTGCTGGAGCGGTCGCAGCGCGTGCGTGGCAGGCTGCCCGCCCGCTTCCAGGACAGCGTGCGGGGCCGCGAGTTCAGCCGGGCGCTGGACGGCTCGCCGGCCGGCAGCAGCGCCGACGACGGCGAGGACGAGGAGGAGGAGGCGGCCACCGATGAGGAGGTCACTATGGCGGCCGACGATAAAGGTAGCGTGTCGTCAGGGGCTCTAGCCGGGTGAATAGTGGCGATGGTGGTGGCCAGGGTGAACAACGCTATTGTCGTGGTTCTGTCGTCCGAAGCGTTATATTTCCCTGATTGTTGCTCTCTCCGTGTTGTCCTCTTACAGGTTGAATGACACTGTTTGCCAATGCAGTGGTGCGAATGTATATTGCATCTTTAAATTAATGTATTACTACAAATTCCAGCTGTGCTGGTTCTTTAGCCAGGGTTGACATTCCAGCAATATTACGCTATATATCGTTGTGGAAGAAACCTACTGCGACATCGGGAATTACTTTGCTTCAGTTGTTAGTCCTAATCCCATAGTTTATCAATTATGAACTACATTATTTTCCGTGTGATCCGGGAGTACGCGACGCTATATGACGCAGCGGTTGAATGCGTCGTAAATGAACCCAAGGTTCTTCTGGTCCGGGAGTACACAGAGGAGTTGGATGTAAAAACAAACAAAATTATTATCCAAATTTAGTCGTGTTGAGTTGACCGCCCTTGCGGCTCCAACTCGATACTGACCGCAAGATAGTTCGCGGCGACACTTGAACGTTATGCATTTTGGCACTAGAAAGAATATACCGCAGACAACTCGTGAGCATGATTTTGTATCTGTCAGTCATTTGAATGAGATGTAAATGGCATGCCTTTTTGTACTGCTTGTTTGCTTTGTGTGACATTAAACGTGGACTCTTATATTGAGTGGGCTTCGCCAGCATTGCGTGTTTTACCTTTAAAATTTTCTCTAAAAATACCAAAGCTGCGGGCGATGCACATTTATGTTCTCTCCTCATTGATGTTTCATTATGTTTCCCCTGACGTGAAAATATATTAAATCCAGTGTTGCAAAGCTGTTTTTTTCTTCTTCATGGGAACCGACTTATCACTCACCAGCTAGACCTGTTGGCGGTCGGGCAGTATGTTCTCCTTTCGGTATCATTGCCCGTACGCAAATGTTCGTAAACGACATTGTTCGTAAGCAAATGATTTTATCACGGATGCCCGTGTCGCAAATGGTTATTCTTGATATTGCTCGTCTTGCAAATATCTGCGATATACATTTTTGCACCCGTAGTTTTTTTTGCGCAAGTTTTCGTACATTTACGAAAGTTTTCGTACATTTACGCAAGTTTTCGTACATTTACGCAAAGTTCGTTCCGATGTGCAAAATGAAAACTAACCAATTTAACTTGACCCAATCACAGCTGACTTAATATAATCGTATGCGAACAGTTGCTTAAGCGTAAATTTGCAAACATTTGTGATACGAACGATTTTAACGCGAACAATCAGTTACAAAAGCGCACGCGTTTGTGGACATTTCTGGTGCGAAGACATGCGATGCACACAGTCACCCGTGCAGCCATGCTTGCGTGCCCGGTTTGCGCGCCGTGCACACCGTACACGCGCGTCGGCTGACTGCCAGCGGCTCGGTGTCTCAGCAGCGCCGTGCCACATCCGTGTGGACGTGCTGTCGCTGCCGACGGACGCCGACGCTGACGTCACGACACAACACGGCTCCGGCGCAGAGGGCGGCGACGCACTGCACCAGTCGGAAGGTGGGCGTTCGGCGCCATGTCGTCAGCTGGCGTCCGCCCGGTGTGACCCGCGCGACGCGTGGTCCGGTGTAGCCCAGCGTGGTCTGTGTGAGCAGCGCTCCGGTGTGGGGGTAACTCGAGTAATCGAGCCGGTGTGATCCCGGTGCGTGGTGATCTCGTGTGACTTGCGGCCCGATGTGATCCTTGACCTGGTGTGACCTGTGAATTGGTAACCTGTGTGACGTAACCCGTAACCGGTAATAATTTGTGATCTGGTGTGATCTGTGACCTTCGATGGCATTTGGCTCGATGTAATCTGCTACTCGGTGTACCCCATTGTGCATCGATATTGATCACGTCCCGGTATTGCCTGTGACTTAGCATCACCTTTTACCCTGTATCGTGATATGGCGACATATGGCTATGATATGGCTACATGTGTGATATGGCTCTACTATATGTAGAGCAATTTGGATGATCTTCGAGATCAACAAAATTAGTGTTTTTTTTTGGTGCCAAGAGTATAGTGTGTTATTATGTATTATTATTTCATCTTCATTGTACTTCTAATTTTCAATTATTACGGTTTTCTGATTGTTTTCCGTTATTTATCTTAATTGATGCTGTCCATATGTTCCTCGGGGGGTCATTCGTATTGCTTCCGTGTAAAAGTGATGTAATGATGGCGTGGTATGACCTGTGAGCCGGTATGACCTGTGAGCCGGTATGGCCGACAGAGCCGGCGGGGCGGCCGGCACGGGTGAGGTCGCGGCGCGGCCGACCGCACGTGCTGCGCCACCAATGCGATGTGTGTGGCAAGATGTTCCTCCAGAAGGGACGACTCCAATTTCACCGGCAAGTATCGCCACGTTTTGACCTGCGTGCAGTGCATGACGGTTACCAGACATGGCTGATTACCAGACATGGCGGGTTACCGAATACGGTTGGTTACCAGACAAGGCGGGCTACCGGATATTGCTTGTTGCCAGATATGGCCGTGTGTGCTAGTTGCCGAGTGAATACGGCAAATGGAAGCCAGGGTTTCTGGATATTTGTAATGCAGCTCTCCCGAGGAGTCTGTCGTCTCCACACGGGCGTATCAGTAACGCCAAATGAAGCTGTGAGCAGTAACTAACCAACGAAACCCCCGGGAAATAACGAGGAAACGTTAGTTTAGGTAATGCGTGGAGATGTACATAATCCTGCCAAATGTGGTGTGTATGCGTGTGTTCGAGGGTTGCAGACAACAGATTCGGCGTGCGATTGAAGTGGCAACGTGTCACTGTGTCACTTCAAGTCACACCATCATGATCATGCTTATCATGATCATGCTCATCAGTTTACCCTCGCCATCTCAAGTGTGACGTTTGCATTCAATGACAGTTGAACGCATGCAAAATGACCGGTGCTATTTTGTGCGTGCAGGCATCCCCGCGACCATCGCGTATGCTGTGTTTTGCAGGGCGCTGCACCGTGGTGTGAGGTACGAGTGTCTGTTGTGTACCAACCGGTTCAAGTTGTCCTCCGAGCTGGCCACGCACCAGGCCGAAACGGGTCACACGGGTCAGGTGAGAGAGAGGTCACATGGGCCAGGTGAGAAAGGTTACATGGGTCAGGTGAGAGAGAGAGAGAGGTCACATGGGTCAGGTGGGACTAGTCACACTAGTCAGGTGGGAAAGGCTACACTAGTCATGTGAGAGGGAGAGAGGTCACACTAGTCAAGTGAAAGGGAAAGAGGTCACACAAGTCAGGTGAGATTGGTCACACGGACCAGGTGAGACGGATCACACGGACCATTTGAGATTGGTCACACGGACCATTTGAGATGGGTCACACGGACCAGGTGAGATGGGTCACACGGACCAGGTGAGATGGGTCACACGGACCAGGTGAGATTGGTCACACGGACCAGATGAGATGGGTCACACGGACCAGGTGAGATGGGTCACACGGACCAGGTGAGATGGGTCACACGGACCAGGTGAGATGGATCACACGGACCATTTGATATGGGTCACACGGACCAGGTGAGATGAGTCACACAGACTAGGTGAGATGGGTCACGCAGGTCACACGGGTCAGAGCTCTGCTCTTCATACTGCTATCGTGGGGTGTGTCTCCCCGACACCGACCACGCCTGAGGCCACCGCCCTGTCGTCTCGTGCCGACAGGGCGTGGTGGAGGGCGTCGACGACGAGGTGATGGTGGACGAGTCGCGGGTCCAGTGTGACCAGTGCCAGCGCACCTTCCTCAGCCGCAACACGCTCAACGTGCACGTGCGTCAGCGGCACAACGCCGACAAGCAGATCTCCTGCCAGGTGTGCCACAAGCTGTTCGGCCACGTCGGCGCCCTGCACCTGCACATGAAGTACCACGGGGTGAGACGCGCCGCCGCAACGCCATGGCCGCCGGTTCGCGGCTCGGTCAGCGCGCGACTTTTCGCCGCGCACGAACAACCGTTATGACAATTGCAATGGTTGGTGTGTTTATTCAATGCTAGATTAAGGAACTCAGTTATGCTGCCGACAAAGTAAATTAAGTGTCGGCTTGCATCATCATTTGATGTATTACGCAAACTCAAGCAAAGATGTTCAAAGTGAACGTGATTCTGCCCCGTGCGTTTGACTCATTTCTCCGTGCTCATTTTGGTTATCACCATTCCGAGCTGGCTGGTCGTTGGTACTGAACCCTTAACTCTGGTCCACTCCCCTACCCCATCACTTCTACTCTTGTCAAACACCATCGACTCCCCTTGCCACTCTGGGGACGAGTAGCTTAGGGGTAAGTTGCCGTTTCACAATCGAAATGTTGTGGGTTGGAGTCTCACCTGTCGCTACTCTTCATCCGCGACCAATCGGCGTGAGAGATTCGCGACGCTACATGACCCAAGGGTCGATGTGTCGTAAAACCAGTAACCAACTAACCAACTAACCCCTTTGCCACTCATAGTCGCAGCATACCCTCGTGACTCGTTGTCACCATTGCTGCAGTCGCACACCATCGACTCCGTTCGCTACGCCCACTCCCATCAGATACCATTCGCTCATTAAATCGCACACATTTAACTCACCACACTTCCCTCACTCTTCTGCCTCACATCCCTCACTCCCTATCTGTCTTTCGTCCCTCACCCCTCTGCACTCCGTCCCTCACTCCTATTCATCCCGTTCCTCACTTCCCTTCCCCTATCGTCCCTTCCCTCACTTCCCTTCCCCTATCGTCCGTCACTCTCCTTTTGTTTCTTGTCCTTGACACCACTTATTCCTCCAGTCCCTTGTTCTCCTCTGTCCCCGCTCCTCAGTCCCATATGCCTCCCGTCCCTCACTCCCTCTCTGCATCCCGTCTCTCACTTCCCTTCTGTCTCCCGTCCCTCACCGTCCACTGGCCACCGGCAGGTGCGCGAGAAGAGGCAGTTTCCGTGCACCCAGTGCGCCAAGGTGTACAACAGTCGCGCGTCCCTCGCCTACCACACGGAGTCGGCCCACAGCTCGGGCCGCCTCTTCATCTGCAACATGTGCGGCAAGAGCTTCAGACTGCAGCAGCTGCTGGCGCGCCACGCGCTGGTACACAACAACGAGAGGTTCGTGGGGGAGGTGCACCGGGCGGCTTCGCGGCTCTCAGCAACATAACTGCAGCAATAGGACATTCGTGTATTTCAGGTGCATAAAGGTACAGTAAACGGGTGGGTAATCCTGTCTTTGTGTGTGCATTGGGGGGGTGGGGGCATTGCTTCCAAACGCGATTCCCCTTAAGAAGTGCTATCCAAAACATTGAAATGACTTCTTGTAAATTATTACGCTATTATCGGCGGAGCTATGTGCATTATGTGCCTATACTTGGTTTGGATAACACATCCTATATCTTAGTTTTGTAAGCTTTATGTAAGATGTACTGATACCTTTTTATATTTGAAGCGTGGATCGATGTACTTAAATATACAGCTGATTTGTGGTGCACAATTATACGTGGAATATACAAATTGTTTTGTCCTAAGTGATCTATATCTTTTACTTCCCTACACAAACGTCAAAGTTCTTTCAAGTTATAAGGCAAACTCAGAGTTGGTCAGTTTACAACATGCAATGGGTTCCGGTGGGTCTATGCCTACTCTGGTATCACCTGCCGGGCACAGGATTTCGCCGGTTTCACAGGAAGAACTGGGTTGCACTTAAATTGGCCTTGGCCACGCTAAAACTGGGCGTAAATTGGGCCCCGACAAAAAGGCAGGATATTGGCAGGCGAAGCACCCTAAAAAGGCAGGATATTGGCAGGCGAAGCACACTAATTATTCGCTTGATATTGGCATCGTCACATTTGATGCGCTGCGTCATTATTGTAAAACAACGACACAGTGTTGTTCGCAGTTTTAGGTTGTAAATCCCGCTGCAGGTAGGACTCACGACAATGTCTGCTTGAGTATCAACTTAGCACACCTCATGGTGCATCCGCGACAAATCGACCCCAACATTTCCAATTTTACGCCCACTAAATTTTGTTGAGGAAGTGTGACATATTATGCATCTTTGAAAATCAAAATGATTACATAAACACATCCGTGATAGAATATCTACGTTTCTCACTTGGCCTCATGACCCCATGCCCTCGTGGCAATTAGATCTTCTGTGACCCCTGGCCCATTGAAATTGATACATTTGATGACAGAAATGCGAACGGGCATGATTTATCTGCCATGTGAAAAATATATTAATGTGTTTTGCTTTTAAATATCCCATATATGCGTCCGTTCGGCATGACTTCTATGATTTTATGATTTTCGGAATGGACGGATTTAGAGTAAGTTGTCTCCCATTGGAAAACTACGAGGATCGAGCAATGAGATAAAGAAAGGTTGTAGAAAATCGTTTGCTTCACAAAAATAGTTTAAGATTATTGATGTAATTCTTATAGTCTGCCTTACCAAACTTCTTAATAAACTTCACAAAGTTCAACGTCACCAATTACCGACAGGCTGCTTATTAGAGTTAATGTGGATATCAACTGCGTCAGTCATGCAGCTCCCAAATAATCATCAGCCAAACAATGGCATACTCGCGACGGCCAGTCGACGAGACAACTGCATGTGAAGGGCTCGATGTATGTGTGACTTCATGCCGTACTACAATCCTCACTTTGTCAGGTGTAAAAGCGAGTTAATGAGGGGCATGAATCACAGAAAACCATGTTTCTGATACGAGCCGGCCCAATTGAACAATTGATGACTCGTCCTCTTATATACTTCCCTATAATACTTCCTATAATACCTATGATACTTCCATAAGCGAGAGGGGGGGGGGGGGTACTTCAAAAGCGACGCCTTTGCTCATGGGTAAGTCGGCCTGAAGGCAATCATCACGTGTCGCACTGACAATGCAGCATGGTACCTTGGATATAGCGGCTGCAACCGCCTATCATAAGGTATTACCGATAGATCATCTAAAGATTTATCTACGCGTGACGACGTAATTTTACTTAAGAATATCTGGTGCTCTGACAATGGAAACATCTGATCATGCTGGCCTCACAATAAGAAGTACAATTATGCCTTCATTCTACCTGTAGTCTTCATTTGCACGGATGTACGGTGGAATCCAAATCGTAATGCAAACACATGCGTTATTGTCACGGTATGCATAGCGTGTTCCGGAAAACGGAAACATTTTCACAAGCTTCTTGTGGTTTCATTGTTCCAGTTTTGGGCACTCATGCCGTACTACAGGTGGCAGCCACACCTGCTGCCCGTTTTGGGCAGCAGGTGTGGCTGCCACCTGCATATTGCACATGATTGCACATTACTGCACTCCACTAAGCAGTGCACAATCGAACACCGATAGAATATAACAACGAAATAAACATCATATATGAGAATTTGTTTTTCCAACTTACACATTTGTAGATCTCCAATGCAGCTCTTTAGGTTTCCTTAACAAAGGTTGAACACTTTATGATCACCATAGTGTCGTAGCTTATTTCCGTGTAGCGGCTTACTTTTACTTCTGAACATCTGTTAGTTACAACACGTACTGAAGGCCGTCAAACATGACAACGATCCAGTCTGACCATATTCGACCATCACAACAATAAGTACAATTATGGTTGATTTCCACCTACAGAGCATCATTTATATAGACGTACAACCCAACACATATTGCAACATCTCTTTACTGTCACAGTGCACGTAGGCTGTTCCCGGAAACATGATTTTCAAACCTGCATGTGACTTCATTATTCACGTTCTTGAGACACTGCGCATATATGTAATGACTGCTTGCAGTAATTCGAGCTTTGACGCACGTGCCTCCGAGCCGACGCGCCGAGCTGTGTAACACGAGACACCCGGAAACTGGCCAATCACTAGCATCCCCGTGACCACGTTATGATTGGCGCCGGCGCGTGGGTTGCTGCTGTCGAGCCACACCCGGACACGGGGTTGGTTACAGTGTGTTGCTCTACCATCACTCTCGCCAATATATATATATATATATATATATATATATATATATATATATATATATATATATATATATATATATATATATATATATACCAAACGGCGCCGATATCGAGGTTCGCCGAAGCCGAATTTTGGGGTTGAACATGGAATCCGGGGTCGTGAACACCTAAAGAATTGTCAAAATATTATCGGAAATGCGGGAAAAAATGGAACATTCTCAGCGTTGTATTTTTGCGCGAATGGTGAATTATGAAGTTTTAAGGCCATTTTCTGTTATTTCTGGTCACTGCAACCCCTAGTAGAACATCTAATCGGGTAATAAATGCGGGGCAAACAGTTTGGACTTCCGAAAATGGCTTTTTACCGAAAATGGCTTTTTACCGAAAATGGCTTTAGAGATAGTAGTTACCAATTGACAGATGGTTTCAGACGGCACGGCGATGGCGAACGCTTTTTTCTAAGAAAAACGTTTTCCAATCATTTGTATCTATGTCAGTGTTCTACATCATGTAGCTTTCTAGTGAAAGAAAGCTTACACGAAATCCGTCCTATCGAAATCGGAAATCGGAGAATGCAAAATCGTAAGAAGTCGTGAAGGGCGGGCGGACATTTATTTACAAGAAGAAAGCTTATCTTTTATTTTTTGCTTCGTCAGCGAAGTCATGCTCACTTTTATTTCCGCCGTCAGGTTTGTCAATTTTGATTGAGTAGTGGTCGCGGGAAGACACGGGGTCATGAGGTTACGAGGTCAAATGTATGAAATATTGATATTTTATTTCTGGTATGTTTTAGTTGATCCTTTTTCTTCTTATATATATATATATATATATATATATATATATATATATATATATATATATATATATATATATACTTTGCTGCCTTTTCCGCTTCTTATTGAGGTATCCATCGTCAAACCAACCCATGTTATTTGACATATTCGGACGTAGTAAGAGCCAGACTATCCAGTGAGCGAATTTTGGTCTTAACAAAAAATCACTGGGTGAAGTGCATTGTACGATCTGTCGTGGAACGCACCTCATGTGGACCAATGGGCGCCAAATGACCTCGCAGTCGGCGCGCCATTAAGCCAAAATAATCAATCAATCAATCATGTGGACCAGTTCGTAGCGGTACTGCACTCGGGCGAGAGACAAAACATGACCGACCTCACTGCCCGGCAGGACGTTCCAGTGCGCGCACTGTCCGATGGTGTTCAAGACGCGCTGCAACCTGACCAACCACACTCTGCGCCACACGGGCGAGAAGCGGCTCGTCTGCTCGCACTGCTCGCGCCGGTTTGCGCACCTGACGTCCCTCCAGTCGCACATGCGGCTGCACACTGGTCAGTGGTGGCGGTGGCGTCTCCGCGTGGCCGGCCAGCCGGCCCTGTGGTGGGCTCACCTGTGTGAACTTGGTACAGCGACGTGTCGTCAGGCAGGGAACGGCACGTGACCTGTCTACCCGTCTGGCTCCCATTGGTCGGTGTCGTCTCCACCCCACTCCGCGAGGTCCACGGCTCTTGTGCTTGCAATTATCTCGCCCATGTGCACCAGTTGTACTTCTCTTGAACTGAGCCCCATCGATTTAGTTCACATCCATCCCATATGATCCAGCTTTTCTCTCTTCCGATCCCTGGTGCCCGGGGCGCCGATAGCTCATTGGTTATACTGAGCGTCTGGCACACCAGAGTGGTACGGTGTTCAATCCCCGCGATGCCCGCCCTTCCTGTTAGGATTAAAGGCAGAGGACGCCATATGGCCTCTGCTGCTGAGTGCGTCGTAAAGCCACAATCCAATCCAATCCGACCCGATCCCTTGTGCCCCTATTTCGTATTTTAACACCTTCCCGTGTTTAATATCATGTAGTCTAAATCCCCTTGATGTGATTACACAATAATTTGTGTTGTATTTCAATTACACGTTTCGAGGAATCACGTCACCTGTCAGTGCCGGTGGCGGTGGTCAATCTGCCATAAGGCACACTCCGATAGCATTTCTGGCTGTTGTGCAGGGGTCAAGCCGTTCGAGTGTCCGGTGTGCAAGAAACGCTTCACCCAGTCGAGCAACCTGCAGCAGCACGCGCGGGTCCACTCTGGGGAGAAGCCGTTCCCGTGCACCGTGTGCATGCGCGCCTTCGCCACGGGCTCCCAGGTTAGCGCGTCCCGCCGACGCCACTGCACATCTGCCGTGTAGTGCTGCTGTCCGGCCGTTCGGGGAGCGTGGCCGCTACTGGGCCTTCGGTGTATGATGGTGGTTGGTGCAGTGGTACATGCTGTCGTGCCGTGAGAGTGTGTTGTAGTGGTGTTTGGTGAAGTGTTATCGGAACGAGTAAGCTTCACACTTCACTATTCTGTGGGCTGATGAAAACACAAATGCAACCAAGTTGCAGAAGACACCGTAGTATCTTCTGCAACTTGGTTGCGTTTTTTGTTTGTTTGGTTGATTGATGCTTTTTTAAATCGTTTTAGGAGCTCCGTGCCTCTTTGTTCTGTCGTGTTATGAGGATTGAAATGGCTCATGTACCTTCTGTATCTGCCCTGGTGGCTGATTGACAATTGCTGCATGACCGACGCAGTCGATACGCCCTTGAACTCCGGCCGATGAGAAACTAATATTTGGGACAATTTAAATCCAAAGTTTTTTCTCTTCATTATGACCTATTATGCGGTGTGATTTGAGTTGATCTTGAGAAGGCATTGTTCACTTTGTGTACACCTTTTAAAATGAAAAGTTAATTCCTTCCAAACTGTAGTTGTTGGCAGGGCACTCGGGTGTAGTTGTGCTGTGTTGTGGTGTAGTTGCTGTAGTTGTGCGATGTCGCATAAACAATTCTGGTCAGTCTTGTTTAGACGTTGAGGCGTCACAATGCACTCGGGCCAATAGTCGATGACGAACTGGCAAGCCATCAGTGAAAATAGGTCTTCTTCACTATGACCGGTGTCGCCGACGTCAAACACGTGCATACTGCAACAGCTCTAAAGTAGCGGCTAAAATGAGGCAACTGAGCAGTGTAACAGCGCCACGCACCTGCTATACTGCTTGACAGCATCTGTTATACTACTTGACGGCGCGGCGGCTGTTAAGCCCCTTGACTGTGCGGCGGGTGTTATGCCCCTTGACGGTGCGGCGGCTGTTTAGGGGGTACAGTGACCCCGGTCCTGGTTTTTGTCACCGTAGCCCAGTGCTTGAAGACCAGCAGGCCAGCTCAGTATGCCGCCTCGTGACCCGCCGCCCCCTTTACCGCCTCGCAGCTAAGTATGCACATGCGGCGCCACGGCGCCGGCCGGCCCTTCACCTGCAAGGCGTGCGGCAAACAGCTGGCGACGCGCGACCTCTGGCGCGCCCACCAGCGCCTGCACGTCGAATGTCGCGCCCACGTCTGTCCCGTCTGCGGCAAACAGCTGGCCAACGCCGCCAGTCTGGGAAAACACGCGCGCCTGCATACCGCCGGTAGGAGGCGCTCGTCACGCCGGTAATGGGCGTGTCGTCTCCGGGTGGGGCGTCACGCGGGTAGTGGTGTAATGCTAGGTTGGGGCATCATGCGGGTAGTGGCCGTGTAATGTTGGGTGGGGCATCACGCGGGTAGTGGCCGTGTAATGTTGGGTGGGGCGTCACGCTGGTAGTGGCCGTATAATGCTGGGGTGGGGCGTCAATTCCTTCGGCGACATCTAAATCGCTCCGCCTCGCGTTATACGAGAGGCCCTCCGGCGCTCGTGTGGGCATGGCAAAATGTATCTCGGGCAATGAATGTTATTTTGTTATTCGGGAGAAGTCGGAACTGGCACCACGAATTATCACGAAGAACTTCTGGTATTCATGTAGACTCGCATCATGACTGGGCGCCCTTAACGCTCCTCAGCCTCCCTTCAGCATACAGCGATCATCAGGTGCGCAGGCGCCTAAAATCATCTTTTCGATCCTGCACGTGTGTAGCGTGTACACCATTTCCCTGCAGGCTAATAGTGTAGATGACGTTGATGTTGTTTCTGTGCCGAGCAGCGGACCAGCCTGCGGACCAGACGCCGCAGCAGCATTCCTGTGACGTTTGCGCGTGGACCTTCTCTGACGAGGCGGACCTCAAGCAGCACGTAGCGACACACGCAGCGTCCCATGACCGCGCCCACGTGGTGGTACGTGGCGCTCACCTGTCGCTGGCGATGTCATCACTTGCTACCTGGCACGTGGTTTAGTGCTGCTACATGGTGGCATGCGTGGGAATGACATTTATCCTCGGTATTCCAACACTTAATAATTATGTACATTGTGCACATACCACATTTCTTTGTTCCGTGGATTATCACTCACCAGGCTTGGGCGCTAAATGACCAAACCTTGTCGATGCGCCCTAAAACTCAACTAACCAGCCAACCAACCAACCACTCGCAAGACTGAAGTCACTTCGCCTGGCATTAACCTGACGAATGTTTTTTTTTGCATGCTGCTCATATTTGGTGACCCTAAACTCCATTGCGGTTGCATTATTTCGCTATAGGTTTTTTTCAACGTCATGATGCACGGCTGTTTGCGCCGCACGCTACCAAACTACGCTGTATATTCTCCATGTTTCTCTGGGCAGTGAGGTAAGCTGTCGCTCCTCCGTGCCTAGTTCACTGGATCGGGAGTGCGTCCGCCTCCCGTCAGTGAATGCTACTCTCCTGATGAGTGTCGTCCCTCTCACTGATGCGTGTCCCCGTTTCGCTGGCGGGTGTCGCCGATGAGTGCCGTCGGTGTTGCAGGAGAGCACCCCGCCGAACCAGCCCGAGCCGCTGCTGCTGCCCTCCAAAACGTCGCAGGTCATCTACGTCACCTACCAGAACCCGGCCGATCCGTCGACCGTGCAATTTGTGGACGGCACACAGTCTGAAGTCAGTCGGCAGTCGTGTATCCCGCCAGCCCAGTGTCGGTCTCGCTCACCCGTGTCTCGATCACCCGGTGTTATGTCTCGCTGATCAAGCGTCTGTGTCTCGCTGACCTGGCGCCTCTCTCAAAGAGATACACTCACGCATGGATACGCCTCCCTCGCATGGCATTACGTGGACTAGTACGTAGTGTATGGCGTCCGTAGCAGGTGGTGCCTCTATCAGAGGTGCACCGTCACTCATGGACACGTCTTCCTCACATGATTTTATATGGACTGGTACGCAGTGTGCGGCACCAGTGGGAATCTCGCCGACGAGACATGATTCATTGTCGGCATTTCCGTCCGTGGCGATGTTCTTTGTGTCGGTGTTCGCGTGACCGGGTACGCGATGCTGATTCTGTTTGGACGCCACTGACGCTGCCTGGCCTGCAGGACGGCGGACAGACGGTCCACCTGTCGGCCGACAGCGAAGTTTTACTTGAGGACGCCGCCGCTGGGGTGGTGCAGCTGGCCGCCAACAAGGGTCTGGTGACGGCGGAGGGAACCCGCACTTTGGAGCTGACTACCGACGACGGCCGGCGGATACAGGTGAGATGCAGGTCACTGGGACGGCCGGCGGATACAGGTGAGATGCAGGTCACTTGGACGGTCGGCGGATACAGATGAGGTGCAGGTCACTGGACGATTCAGGTGGCATGTTAGGTCATATGGCGATATGTGTGAGGTGTGGGTCATTTGGCGATATGGGTGGGGTGTAGGTCACATGGTTGTACAGTTGATATGTCAGGTATTGGTCACATGGCGAAAAGTCACATGGTTGTACAGGTGACATGTCAGGTATCGGTCACATGGCGATAAGTTACATGGTTGTGCAGCTGGTATGTCATGTGGCGATGTGGGTGGGGTGCAGGTCACATGGCAATGCAGGTGATGGTTGTGTCACATGGTTGTACAGGTGCTGTCAGTTGTTGGTCATGATTTTTCAGGTTACATGGTTGTACAGATGGTATGCCAGGTGTAGGTAATGCGGCGATGTGGGTGTGGCATAGGTAACATAGTGATATGGGTGGGGCGCCAGGCCTAGGTCACATGAGGGTGCAGATGGGGCGTAGATCGCGCGGCAATGCAGGTCGAGTTTCAGGTGTCACGTGGCAATAAAGGTGGGGCAATTCGAATGTCCTTGAATTTATATCTCACTAGAGGGGAGGGTATGAGCCCAAGACATCAAAATAATTTGTGGCATCGGAAAAGTTAGTGTTCGTGTGCATACAAATGACGATAAAGATAAAAGTTGTTAGCAAGGTATTTTCATGATGTTTGGGGCATGTTACATTATGCATTGGGTGGGATAACAAATATATGGGTGGGTGTCTGATGTGGGTGTTTTGGACAGTGATTCAGCGTTTCCCCCACATCCAGCGTCTTCACAATGTTCTATGTTCGAAGGCATGGGGCTTTAGAAACACCAGGCAGTGCTACCATATGCACAACTACAGTGCTTTACAGCCAGTGCTTTCATATCCACAGAGTTACGATATACACAGGACTACGTTTGCGTTCAATGCGCTTCGAACCATCGCCCTCATTTGTCCAGCACCGTTAATGGCACCCTAAACTAATGAATTGTGGTCAACCACTGTGGCTACATCTTCGCCATGTTTACAAATAAAAATTGTTTGTTATATATTTAGTTCCGGGAGTATGCTGGCAGCGCGCATCTGCAATTTTGAAGTTAAGACAAAGCTCACTATCTTCCGACTGGTTTCATCTAATTTCTAGGTTCCATCATGTCATGGACTGTTATTTTGTTTTTACAAAGTCCCAATTGTTTTTGCATTTGCAGTTGTAACAAAGTTCGCAAGTGTCGCAGTTGTTTTTAAAACAAATTATAATGTTTTTATCTTTGTCGTTGCGAGACTTATAGCTTGTCCATCGTTTGGTACAGTCTGTTTACCGTCTGAATTATGACACCAAGTGTCGGACAGACGTCGCTGTGTTCCCATCGGGTCGCCTCAGCACAGGTAAGGTCGTAGTTAAGGTCACGGCTCAGGTCCGGCCGTCGTCATATGTGGAGCCATGTCCTCAGATCACGCTGCACGACGACAAGAGCGACCTGGAGCCGGCAGAGCTGGCCGCCGCCACGTCTGCGGAGTCGGCCGGCGCCGGCGGCGACACCCTGCTGGTGGTGCCATCTGTGGGAGACGAGCCCAACCAGTCGGTGGTGGTGCCATCTGTTGAGGCTGACTGTAATCAGCCGGAGGTGAGGAAGCTGGTGGTGCCATCTGTTGAGGACAACATAAGCACTGGTAGTGAGAATACCGAGTCGTTGATGTTTGCGCTATGTGCTCGGGCAATGTGCTGGAATTATTATTTTTTTGGGGAAAGGAGAGGGCATAAAGAATGCACCTGATGGCAGATATTGGTGATGACTGGTACTGACAGATGAACACTGCATCTGACCCCGTCTGACCCCGACTGACCCCGTCTGACCCGACTGACCCCGTCTGACCCGACTGACCCCGTCTGACCCGACTGACCCCTTTGACCCGACTGACACGCCTGATCCGACTGACCCGACTGACCCCGACTGATCTCGTCTGACCCCGACACCCGACTAACCCGCCTGACCCGACTGACCCGCCTGACCCCGTCTGACTCGACTGACCCGACTGACCTGTCTGACCCGCCTGACCCGGCCTGGCCCGTCTGACCCGACTGACCTCGCCTGACCAGTCTGACTCGACTGGCCCCTGTCTGACCAGTCTGACCCGACTGACCACGTCTGACCCGCCTGACCACGTCTGACCCGGCTGACCCGACTGGCCCCCGTCTGACCAGTCTGACCCGACTGACCCGGCTGACCCGGCTGACCCGACTGACCCGACTGACCTGTGTGCCCCTGCCACCAGCCGGTGCCGTCGGCTCCGACAGAGGGCGCCACGGTGCTGGTGACGGCGCGAGACGGCCGGCAGTTCCGGCTGGTCACACCCGCCGGCGTCGACCCGGTGCAGTTCGCCGCCGAGTACGTGGCCGGCCTGGCCGAGACCGCCGCGCCGCAGCTGGCCGGCTGACGCGGCCTCAGAGCCAGCTGCCTGACCAGCTGGTGAAGAGCTGGTCTTACACAGCTGCTGGGCGACCTGCCAGATCGGCCGCCGGACCAGCTGCCGTGGTAGCTGTCACACCAGCTGGGTTGACACTGCTGTCGCTTGATCAACTGCCGGATCAGCTGCCTGGCCAGCTGCTTGATCCGCACTATACCAGTGGATTGACCCGGCTGGATCATCTCATTTGCCTGCCGCTGGCTTCGGCGACTGGCGGGGGCTGGTGACGATGGTGGAGACCACGATGAAGAGCAGGAGGTGCCTGGCGATGGTGCTGGACGGGCCACTCTTCCACTGTGTCGCCGGGGTGATCTCAGCGGCGGAATGGCTGTGAAAGCGCCGCAGGCTGCGGCGTATTCGCACCCGCGTCGCATGTTGTACCAGGGAACTGTTGCCCTGTGTTATAACCATGGTGATGACGCCGTGTTCAGGTGCGTACTCCAGTGCACGATGCCAGGGAAACCTTGCCCTGTGTTGTAACTGTGCCGATGACGCCGTATTCATGTGCGTATCCCAGTGCGCGGTTGTGATCTTGATACTGTGTTACTTTTGTAGCTGTCGTGTGACTACATGGGTTTCCTGCGCTGTGCCATATTTATGTTATATTTTGCCTAGTTATGCTCCAGTGTACGTGTCCGCGAAAGTAGGACGTTTGCCCTCTTGCGATTGTAGCCCATCAGTGCCGAAAGATAAAACGTTTTCCACTGGTGTGGACCGAGGCGTTGTCTAACTGAAGACCTGCTCTTGGCAGACCCACGTATCGTGCTGAGCGGACCTTTGCTTTCCAGCAAAACGTGTCATTGATTTCTTTGCTATACATGTATTCCCAACCGTTTTGCATGACTGCGATCATACGGTTCCTTTAGTTCCAGGGCTGTCGATGAGTCTGAAACATTGACTTGTATTGCGGTATCATGGTGCAGTCTGACAAATTTGAGATAAATGCAGCATGTTACGATAAGCAGGGAGTTTGAAAGACGTGCACAGCTGCAACTTGCAAGCCGTGTGGCTTGCTTTAAGGTAAGGGCCTTCGTCTGAGCCCCTTACCTTAGAGCCCATCTGATTCATCCCCACTGAATGGTTTTCTTTACCACACACTCTCCTCCGCTCGTCTGTGTTCTGGCCTGTTCAATGGCTTCTTCGACCTTGTAAGCTTAGACGCATGAGAGGATATTATGATGGATGCATTGATCAGACAGAGGGTCATGAAAAGAAATAATTTGAATTCCTGACATACATTTCCAAAAAGTAATAGTTAAAGTTCATGCTTTAGACTCGCATAACAACAGACCATCTAATGTTATGTCTCAGCGAAGCTTTTAAAGAAGTGGCCGAGGCTGAGACGAGCGCCAGTAGGAACCGGTAACCGGACAAATGTACGTAAAGCAAATGTACGTAAGTGCAGATGCACGTATGGTAGATGTACGTACGCAAATGTACGTTTGGCAGATGTACGTACGCAAATGTACGTATGGCAGATGCTCGTACGCAAATGTACGTAAGTGCAGATGTACGTATGGCTAATGTACGTAAGCGCAAATGTACGAATTCGCGAATGTACGTATGCGCGAATGTACGTAAGGGCAAGTGTACGTATGCGCAAATGTACGTAAGCGCAAATGTACGTAAGCGCAAGTGTATTTAAACGCAAATGTACGTAAAGTGGATGCGTCCCTAAATTCCAGTAACCAACCAACCAGCATATGTACGTAAGACTAAATGTACTTATACGTAAATGCACGTATGCACAGATGTACCCGGGGACGAGTAGCCTAGGGGTAAGTTGCTCGTCTCACAATCGAAAGGTTGTGAGTTCGAGTCTCGCCTGTCGCTACTCTTCGCCCGCGACCAATCGGCGTGAGAGATTGGCGACGCTGTATGACTCAACGGTCGATGTGTCGTAAAACCAATAACCAACAAACCACAAATGTACCCAAGAGCAAATGTGCGTATGGCATAAGCAGCTAACCAAATGTGTTTAAACGCAAAGGCACGTACGCTTAAAAGTACTTACTTTGACTCATACGTACATTTCCTCTTGCATTCTTTTACGTTTAGGTACTGTTGCGCTGACGTACATCTGCGCTAACGTACTTTTGCCCTTACGTGCATTTGCGTTTGCGTACTTTTGCGCATACGTACATTTGCGTTTACCTACCTTTGCGCTTACGTACATTTCCTCAAACGTACATTTGTGCATGCGTATTTTTGCGCATACGTACATTTGCGTTTACGTACTTTTGCGCTTACGTACATTTGCGCTTACGTCTTTTGCGCATACGTACATTTGCCACACGTACATTTGCGCTTACGTGCATTAGCCATACGTGCTAGATGATCAACATGGTCGATGCGCCTTAAAGCCCCCATTAGCCATACGTACAATTGCCATGCGTACATTTGCGCTTGCGTACATTTGCTTACGTACATTTGCTTACGTACATCTGCCATACGTATATTTGTCCTGGAATCGTAGGAACCAGAACGTCCTGATACTCTTGAAGTCCCGGACGATGGTTATGCAGAATTGATGTAAATTCATCGAAATTCTATTAAAACTCACGCATAAAAGATCCATTCTTTATTTACCAAATTGAAAGGAAATGGAAGCAGTCGAAAAGCAATGCTTCCATTTTTCAGAATATGGACATACATGCATTGGAGGTGAAAAAGAGCACTGCACAGAGGGTCCAATTATCCGGAAGGGAAGTGAGCGCAAAGCAATTATCATGTGGCAGTCATCGGGTGCCAATGCATCAGAAAAGCACACCGGAATACTGTGCTTTGGCTCCGGATCACCTTCAAGGTGGTATTTTACGTCTCTAGTCTTTGTTGAAAAGCGATTGCTGCGCTTGATCTTACCATCTTCCATGCGTGGGCGTCACCACCGCGGGCTACTGGGGGCGTGGCCCTCAAACTTGCAGGTTTTACTTTGCGCCTATTGCGGGGTTATATTGAATGCAATGGTAGATAGCGCACATTTCCCAGGTGATGTCCGTGGTGGAGTCCATTCCATCCTGAAGTGATCAGTGTTGTTTTATCATCGGAGATTAGTGGTCAACAACGAGCGAGACATGCGCCCGCATCGTGAGCGTCGGCACATGTATGGACAGGGGAGGGGACAAGAGGGTTTCTAGATTATTCTTTCCTTTCAATGTCATAGCCAAGGCGCGTCGGTAGATTCCACAAAGTCGGGGATGCGCCCTTTCCTTCCACGGATCACGGTGACGACGACCATTGCCAATACTGTAAACTGCGTAGGTGCGTTGAGGATGCCCGCCGCCATTGTCTTGCTTTCACGAGCGAAGTTTGGCGCACCCCTAACGTTCCAAGCATGGGCACACCCAAGAGGCACTAATCCCGATGAAAATCTACTTTCTTTCAGAATTTGAAAACCTAAAAACGGCCAACCGTGGGATTTTCAATCCGTGTTCTGCCCTTGTTGGCCCAGCCGACCCTGTCTTCTTCCGCTCAGATTTGTTTCAAAACAAAATCATAATGAAGACCAATTTTCTTCTTCCTTCACCACTCAGCAAAAAGGAGATGGAGGAGCGTCGGCCATCCCGGGCACTTGGGTACGCTCTTGGCCCCAAGCGCAGTACATGCTTCTCTCTCGGCGACAAATCTCGTCGAAATATGCTAGGTTTAGAAAGGTGTTTTCCTCGCATTTGCGTGCATTCGTCGCCCGGAATTTCATGACGTCGACATTTCAGAAGGGATCATGCTCTGGGCGACCTCCTGGGTCAAGAACTGACGCCTATCCCGTGCGGGCCCTTTACATCAGTCTCCATCTCAAGATCTGTCCGAAGATCGCCTAGACGCGATGTAGTCACCAGCTATTTCACGATCATTTCGCTTCCGATTCAGAATGGACTGTGGAATGAAGACGTTGCGAATGGCAATGCCGGCTTTATTGAAGCAGATATGTGATTCGTTCCCTAGAGGAGCCGAGGGGTGCATACCTCCCCCCATTTGTTTCGGCCTCCCCTATTAACTCCATGGAGCTGATTGGGAAGAGTACACCTGCGAATTGGTTTGTGCCCTCTACCCCCACTTGCCCCGCGATTTCTTCGGCCCCCCTCAGCCCATGTCGGGACAGAACAGAACGCCGGAACAGATCGCGCGCGGAACGATATGGCGTCATCAATGCGCATGCGCAGAATACACTCTCTAGCTTGCAGTCTTTCGCAGACCGACACTCGTGAGAACCGGCGTGGGCCGGTTGGTGTAGTCGGCGTGTGTCTCGCGTTGAGTGAGCGTGCCTATTTCCCCCACGTGCGCACCCTTCCAGATTCGCGTGGTCTGTGAGTGTTCTTTTTAGGATAAGGCATCACAAGAGAAACTGGGATGCCTTCCGACTCTGAAGAGGCGAGGATTGCAGGTAAATGTGCGATGTCAACTTTAAGCCGGTAAAGGTGCCTATTGTTTTGGTGCATGCTGTGCAAGCAGCGAGAAGTTAGAAAGGAGGGTTATCAAAGGCCTATTCTTATGTTATGATACATGTTTCAAGTTGAAATAAGATTTCATGTATTGATCTTTGTACATCGTGGACTGTCTCATAAGCGATTTTCTGAAAACCGGGGTCGTCTCCTCAGCTCAGCCGGGCCGCGGGGTAGTGACGTCACCGGGCGGCTGAGGAACACCAACTGGGGAGGGGAAGAGGATGGGGAACCGGCGGCGGGAAACCGTTGACTAGTTTGCTTTTCTAGGTTCACCTGATGCAAATGTAGCTACTTCAACGCAGGCGGATCCAGATATGTCTATCTCTGGTATATCGTCTGGAGAGGTCATTTGCATGGAGTATCATTGTTTTAGATAATTTCGAGGGGTGCATACCTACCTACTCTGTCCCTGAAGGGGCTCCTTTTATACTGGTAGGGGAAACTTCGGCTGAGCAACTTGCAGATGAGCCAGGGGCACATTTTCCCATGCCCTGCTTATATCTGTGTCATTGTGCTTTAACCCGCGCCGTCTCAGGGTGTCGTTGACGACCCCCCCCCCCTAAGGTTTTCCGCGGACAGCGAGTGAACGGCGCGCGGCAGCGCGCCGAAATTTGGCATACCTTTTCCCTCATCAATTTGGCATGATCAAAATTTTTAAGTCCGGTCATCTAGGGTCAACGAGTTAGTCAATCAAAGTCAAGTGAGGTCATCTCCAAAAAAAAATTCAACCAGTCATGTTTTAATGGATGAAGATATTTCAATGAATCTCAACATTTGGTTATCTTTAGGGATGAAACTAGATGCACCAGATAAATTGTTCATTTTTTTCCCCTGTTTTTCAGTACTTGTTACCTAGTTTTGTATATTTTCCCATTAGTTAAAATTGAAGATTCTGGCTAAAGTAAGCATTTTGTTTTGGAGCAAGTTGTCTTCAAACAACATTTTTCAGTCCACTCTACCCACTAGAAAATGAAAATTAAGGAGAACTTGAAAACTTGAAACTTTTGACAATTTATTATATACAAAAATTGATCTTTGGGTGGCCAAAAATTTCATGGTCCTGGTCGATTTTGCTTTGCTCTTCTGATTCAAATTAATTTTTGTTTTTCAAATCTCCATCAAAATGGACTTCCCAGAGCCACAAACATGATGCAAGTTAGGAAAACCTCTAGTGATGACACAGGTGGGGGGGGGATTTTTGGGGTGGTGTCTAACCATACTTATTGAGTAATTTTCAATGATGCATATTTTTTTCATGCAGAGCTTGGTTTGGAGATTAGAGGGTCCCTATCAACCTCCTGAGGTGGGGTGTGAGGGTAGGACCAGAAAGATAGGGAGTGTTAAGATGTTCTCATGACAAGCTTTAAGTAGGTACATTTTACCTCCATAAAACAAACAAATGGGGTGAGTTAGTTTAGGTTTTAAGTTGAAGAAATTGCATTTTTCTTTAAAAGATTAAAAAAACATTTTTGTAAATTGTTTTTCTTCCAGTGCAGGTTAGGTTATGTTGGGTTAGGCTTCTTTATTTTGCAATATTTATAGCATACTTCAAACATTTTCTTCTTATTTATTTTCTCCATATGGAGGTGGTACATTTGCAGTTTGGGGTAATTTCTGATTTTTGAAATTTCTTTCATTAATGTGCATGAATGTACTAGACATGATGTGACCAATTGTTTCCTTTGAAAAATTGATACTTTTCATTTGGGAGGTAAAATAGCACCCAAAAATGGGCCTGGGGTTTGGTAATGTAGCACAAAAGAATGATGTTCAAATTAAGGAAAAAGATGCAGAATAATCTTACTTGACACCTTTGTATGCTTCATGAATGTATCTAAAACTGGTCTTCTGGTTATATTAACCTGCAACAATGCTGGTTAGGCTAGGTTATCTTATGCTGCTTTTTCAGGCATTGTTTTATGGGTAAATTTGCAGTTTGAGGTAATTTCTGATTTCTTGGCACTTCTTTTTCTAATGCAATATTTATTAATGTGGTGAACATGATGTGATGGCTTGTTTCTTCTTCAAATGCATACTTTTTAGTTGGAAGGCAAAATAACACAAAGGGGCTTGTAGTTGGGTAATATAGCATAAATAGTTGAAATCAAGACAACATGATGTACCATAACCAAGTAAGCTAGGTGGCTGGAAATGGAGCCTATGTGATCAGATATTAGCAAATGAATTTGTACCTAGCTATTAGTTATAGGCAGGCATCTGACACTTCATGAGGTGGGTATTGAAACAAATGTGTCTTGATGTATCAAGTTTGCAAGGAAATATCACCTATTGGTTCAACTAAGAGTGCCAGTGGAAGATTGGCCAACAGTTTGCTTCCACTGGGATTATCTTTAATCTGGTGGATTCAGGGGTATCATCAGATGGTGGTTGGGTTGCATGTGAATTCTTGACAAATATTTTGCCCAAAAATAATGTTGTTTTTCTTCTCCCTTGCTTTGTTATACAGGTAATTTAATGCAAAAAAAGCAGGGGAGAGGTGTCAAATACTCTGTTTTTAAAACCTGTGCCATTTCATAGTTGCCTTACAGTACAAATCCATGTTTTATGCTCAGTTCCATGACCCTGGCCTACACATTCCATTATGATTTTGGTTGAGGCAAACAGTAACCAAATATGATCCAGTCAGTGACAATGATTTAGATGGCACCTGGGGAATAAATAGGAACTTTTTGGATGAGAAAAGGTTCCTATATAATGTACATATGTATGTATGTATGTATGTATATATGTATGTATGTATGTATGTATGTATGTATGTATCAAAAAGGTGAAACAGACAAAAAAGTGAACATCCATGTGCTCAGGAGCTCCACTTGATGACCTTGGATCTTGGATCGTGGAGAGGATTTTTTTTTAGGTAACTGAGCATGCTGCTTTTTTTCTTCAAACCTGTGCCATTCAAATATCAGTTTGCACTTATCATATTGCAGTCCATTTTATAATGGTACCATTCAACCTCCAAAACATACAAATTGAGAGGGTAATTTTCTGGAGAAGATTATGTTGGATCTTGGAATTTATAGCTCTACTTGCACCTGAGTGCACAATGGGCTGGTCGTGGGTACTGTATGTACGATATGTTTATCGTTTTTCAGTTGGTAGACATTGGTGTGGCGGGAGTTTTTCCCCTCTGAAATGTCCGGTAGATGCTAGAACCCAGGCAGATAAACGTATGGACGGCGGTACTTTTTACTCCTTCGAAACGTCCGAAATATGCTAGAGGTTTGGTCGATAGACATCGGTGCTGCGGGGGTTTTCGTCCCAAAACGTCCAGAATATGCTAGAAATATGTGGAAAATTGTCTTACTTAACAATCGCACGTCCGGCGGTCCGCGCCAACTTCGCATGTCCGGGGGGGCAGATGACTGCCCCCTAAGATCTCTGGAACTATGCTAGCTAGCGACAAACGGAAAACGGTGTTGGATAGCGGGTGGCGGGCTCTATCGAAAGTGTTTCGGTCATTTTTTTCGATCAGGTCAACATTCAGGTCACTGAGCCATCATAGGTCAAATTCGACCGGATCAGGTGGGACTCGGATATTGACACATATCTCAGGACATGTAACAGATAGAAACAAATGGCGAACGCTATTCGACAGTCCTTGAAATGCGCTACCGGCAATAGGCCGTGTAATTTAAGGTCAGGTCAACCGAAACTCAGGTCAAGGTCACGAATTCATGACCTCAGGTCAAGGCCTATAGAGGTCGTGGAAGGTATCAATCGACACGTCTTGACGATACAAGCACAATGACGGTAATTTCAGCCTTCTAGCTCAATGCAGTGCGATGTAATGCCCATAAATGTGTAGTGATCTGTGGTGACCTCAGAGACCTTGGTTAGGTCACTGAGCAAAAATGTCAACGGTAACATTGAGCATAGCTTCCATGTACATGCCACAACTGTTGTGAGATCATTCCGAGCGCAAATATGTAACTAGGGAACATTTGTATATTTTACCATAGCCCTATAATGGGGAAGCCATGGCTGCGACCTGACCTAAGGTCAATGCTACGAGAAAAAAAACGATATACACATTGTGGTCCCTGATGAGCTCATGACATGTTATAAGTTTGAAATCAATCGCCCAATGTTTGTGGAAGTTATGTCACCTAGAACTCCGAGTGTAGTTGGGTCACTTCGCCTGACCTGGTGACGTGACCTGGGATGACCCAGGATTAAAAATATATGAGGATATGCGGAAAAGACCAATGAACAGCCATGCGAGGTTTGGCCTTGCTAACCCTATTAGTTTGGCGGCACGTGAGGAAAAACCGGAGGGGGAAGATACCTGCCCCCCCCCCCGGACGTGCGCGGGTTAAGCAAACCCATCCAATTCGTTATCTTGGAACTTTCGGGACTAGGTACGGAAATCGGCTTCCTACTTTGTGGTAAATGCAAATATAAATGGGTGTGATCTGCCGGTACAGCTGTGGCACATCTTGACTGGATTGCTCCAGCTGCTACAAGCTGCGTATGGGCGAAAGAGTTCCCAATGGTTATAAGCTGCAAATAATAATGGATGGAAACTGGGAAGGATTGAAATAAAAACTGAAGCATTGGTGACTAAATGTTTAGGGGCACATTTTTAGCTTTAGTGTGCTATTAAAATGCTTCACAGTAACCAATGTCTGGAATAGCCATTGCAACAACCATACTATACTAGCATGCTCAACAATCATACTATGCTATATATATATATGCCATACTACGTGACAGAAGTGAAAGGCTGATAATTATGGGATGGTCCCTGCAGTGACGCTTTGCAGCATGATTGCCACTAAATACTTTCCGTTTTTATAGAACTGTTGGAACTACTAAGACGTTTGGTATTGAAACTATCTCTTGTGATTTTTCATCCAGGTTGGTGCACTAATGCGGTGGAAGAATGTCTTCCATAATGTTCAGATCCCAGGGGATGTAATCCTACCAAGCCAGTAGGAGCAGACATTCCATCCTGTAGCATAGCACTACACCAGCAATGAAAAAAAAACTGTCATGTTATGTGTTCAGTATGAACGTTTAAAGCCCCTTCCTTCCATTCTTTCCATACCAATTCCCACTTGGTATCTTTCAACCATTCCAACCATCATTTAACCTTGTAGAAAGGTATGATCATTTTCAGAACAATGACTGGAGCTTGGTGGCCAGACCCCTAAGCCGCACCTGTTAGCCACGCCTCCTGACCCGGTTTTTGTGTTCTGCAGATGGCGAGGATCCGGAGGAGGAGGAGGTGGCCGAAGAAGAGAAGTCACACGACTCTGAGAACCAGCAAGTATGTCGCCAGATCACCTAGCTGGTGGTCCATAATGTGACCCACAGGGGCACAACAGTCCGACGTGACCCTGGGACGGGCTTCAGCGGTTTGTCTGCGTTCGTCGTCGGCATTCTGTGTTCTGATATACTTATATATGTATATATATATATATATATATATATATATATATATAAAAGCATATCATGTATGATGCCACAGTTTGTAGTCTTCATTTCCAATTTGCTTTTCTTTATTTAGGAATATTCGCAATGAGCACTTAATCATGTGACACTGGAAGACAAAAGAATCTTTTGCCAAAAAGTTATCTTCATCATATCTAGGTGATCAAGACATTCCAATTATTCCCATATCATAACAGATCTTCGTATAATTCCTATTTATTCTGTAATACGTGAACGCCTCTTGACTCTTGTGATGAGCACAATTTAATAGGTATATTTTAATAAGCACCGTAATACACACAGTTCAAAGATGCGGCTTATGCTTCTCATGAAGTATGCTGACCTTTCTTTCACCCCTGGCGTTTTCCCTACTGCACATTTATGCTTTTTATGTAGGAGCACAGCCAAGACGTGCATAGTGTATTCAGCGTCGCTCTGCAACATCACTTGTTTTTTTTCCTGGCATGCCGTGCCTGCTTTTACATGCAATGTATGCGTCCAGAGCAATGGACGTGTCACTTTGTAAATGTTAAGGGGACTGTTGGCTCCTTCAATCAATGATTTGGCCCTCACATTTAATTATTTTCCCCCCTGCACGCGCACGCACACACGCTCGCACGCACGCACGCACGCACGCACGCACGCACGCACGCACGCACGCACGCACGCACACATACACACACACACACACACACACACACACACACACACACACACACACACACACACACACACACACACACACACACACACACACACACACACACACACACACACACACACACACACACACACACACAACCAGGCCAAATATTAACCATTGGGTCTATGGACATATGCCAAATACAAATAGTTTTCAAGGTAGCTTTGGCAATCAAAAAGGTCATTTGGCCACCCCAACGAGCTTCATCAAGTGAAACCCACGTGGAAAATGTTCTGTTCAGTGTAGCAATGCATTTGTCTGTCCTTTCTGTGTGCAGGAGGAGGACGACACTTTCGAGCCTGCTGGAAAGAAACGCAAGAAGGGAAAGAAGAGGAAAGCAAGAGATGACAAGAAGAGTAAGAAGAAGAAGAAGAGGAGGAAGGCTGACAGCGATGTGAGTGTAGTAGGTAGTGCTGTATGTGGTAGCTCGTGTATACAAGTCCGAGACAGGTTCATTAGTGGGGGGGGTTGCTGTTCAGTTGCCCACTTCTGAAGTGGTCGCTGATTTATATCAGGCCAAATACTCCGATATTAATAATATGAAAATGATATTTTCCTGAGTGTTTTGTCATGCAGTTTTGGTTTCAAGAGCAATGTGGATTTGCATAAATGTATTTGCAATGACACCCCAGACTATTCGTTGTAATTGTTCTTAAATGATGAATTGTCAAGATGCTTTGGTTGTGAATGTTGAGATTGCAATGCACTACATGTTCGATAATCACATGCATACTTCTTGAAATATAAGTGACTGCAAACAGCTTTGGCAGTGTCTTGCTTGCCATCAAAAATGCAGATGAGTATTGATAGTTGCGTCAGCTTTCCACTGGTCCATTTATGGCGCCGTCGATGGCGTGTTTTTGCGCCAAACACCCACGAACATGCGGCTGATTCAGCCGGCCGCACCAGACCTGAGATCGGACGATGCGGTGGCGTGGGCGTGACTAATGTGACTCACTGGCATCGGCTGTCGTGCCGGCTCCAGCCGATGCGGCCATGCGCCGGACTGGCCGTCTGACCACCGACCGTGCGCCGGACTGGCCGCCTCTGTGTGTGTACTCAGGACTGGACGCCTCTGTGTGTACGCCGGGCTGGACGCCTCTCTGTGTGTGTGTGTACGCCGGGCCGGACGCCTCTGTGTGTGTGCGCCGGACTGGCCGCCTCTGTGTGTACTCCGGACTGGACGCCTCTATGTGTGTGTACGCCGGGCTGGACGCCTTTCTGTGTGTGTGTACGCTGCACTGGACGCCTCTGTGTGTGTGTACTCAGGACTGGACGCCTCTGTGTGTACGCCGGGCCGGACGCCTCTGTGTGTGTATGCCGGACTGGAGGCCTCCGTGTGTGTGTACTCAGGACTGGACGCCTCTGTGTGTGTACTTAGGACTGGACGCCTCTGTGTGTGTACTCAGGACTGGACGCCTCTGTGTGTACGCCGGGCCGGACGCCTCTGTGTGTGTGCGCCGGACTGGCCGCCTCTGTGTGTATGCCGGGCCGGACGCCTCTGTGTGTGTACTCAGGACTGGACGCCTCTGTGTGTGTACTCAGGACTAGACGCCTCTGTGTGTGTACGCCGGACTGGATGCCTCCGTGTGTGTACGCAGGACTGGACGCCTCTGTGTGTGTACTCAGGACTGGACGCCTCTGTGTGTACGCCGGACTGGACGTCTGTGTGTGTATGCCGGACTGGACGCCTCTCTGTGTGTGTACGCCGGACTGCACGCCTCTCTGTGTGTACGCAGGACTGGACGCCTCTGTGTGTGTGTGTACGCAGGACTGGACGCCTCTGTGTGTGTGTGTACGCAGGACTGGACGCCTCTGTGTGTGTGTGTGTACGCAGGACTGGACGCCTCTGTGTGTGTACTCAGGACTGGACGCCTCTGTGTGTGTGTATACGCCGGACTGGACGCCTCTGTGTGTGTATGTACTCAGGACTGGACGCCTCTGTGTGTGTATGCAGGACTGGACGCCTCTCTGTGTGTGTACGCCGGACTGGACGTCTCTGTATGTGTACGCAGGACTGGACGCCTCTCTGTGTGTGTACTCAGGACTGGACGCCTCTGTGTGTACTCAGGACTGGACGCCTCTGTGTGTGTATGCCGGACTGGACGCCTCTCTGTGTGTACGCAGGACTGGACGCCTCTGTGTGTGTATGCCGGACTGGACGCCTCTCTGTGTGTATGCAGGACTGGACGCCTCTGTGTGTACGCCGGACTGGACGCCTCTGTGTGTGTGTGTGTACACCGGACTGGACGCCTCTTTGTGTGTACGCAGGACTGGACGCCTCTGTGTGTACTCAGGACTGGACGCCTCTGTGTGTGTATGCCGGACTGGACGCCTCTGTGTGTGTGTACTCAGGACTGGACGCCTCTGTGTGTGTACGCAGGACTGGACGCCTCTGTGTGTGTACTCAGGACTGGACGCCTCTGTGTGTGTACGCCGGACTGGACGCCTCTCTGTGTGTGTACGCAGGAATCAGACGACGAGGACGGAGACTCGGAGACGGCCGAGGCCTTGAAGCGCAAGTCGCGCGGCCCCACCTCGTCGGCCAAGCCGCCGCGCGAGCAGACCTCGGAGGCGACCAACATGCCTACATCTGAGGAGGTGTGTACGCCACCGGAAGCAGGTCCGGTGTCAGCGCTCGTACCTTACTCGAGACAGTGGGGTGGTCACAGGCTCTTGCTACTTCGCCTGCCACACTGGGCAACACAGTAGACATGGGACTCTTGTAGTTCATTTTGTCCATGAACAGTGCATTATTAGACATGGGACCACCAGGGTTGGATGTTCACTTCTCAATCTTGGATTTGGAGTGTATTATCGATGAGCTCGTGTTGAATAATATGGAGTGTGTAATGCCTGGTAAGCATAAATGAGGTGCATACATTTTGCCAAGACTAAGGAATAAAGTGTTTTGTTTTTGCATTTCATGAGCATAAATTGCAGATGTTTGATCACACGAAGCTAGGATATGCTTCGTGATGCCGGATCACATAAAATATTACTGGCAATGCATGTTTCACACACAGTTTGCAGTCTTGTGTGCTATAGTGGTGAACCAGTCAAAGGCACTGTCATTGGCTAGAAGTGATGCATTTAATCATGATTGATTTTCCATCATGTTTTGAATATATTTTCACTTCGGGTAGATGGATATATTGCTGATAAAAATAAACTGACAATCAACAAGAACGTCAATTTGACTCCATTGCCTTTCACCTCAGGAACCCCAACTCTTCTGGTACTCCATATTAATTTTTGTTATTTCACGCAATGCGATGCAGATATTAAAGTTTAATTAATGGGTTGGGGTGCCTCAGTCAGTATGACGTTGGGCTCGTGATCATAAGGTCGTGGGTTCGAATCCCACAATCGGCCGAGTTCATCCTTCAACGGTTTGCGATTGGTACCGATCGTCTACCATGTCGCATTTCTGCACTGGACTGCTCCCTTGTTCTGGTGATTGGTTTTGTTTCAATTTGTACGACATGGATTGTGACGTGTTGTCATCATGACCACTTCCAGGCCAAACGGTAAAAACCCAAAACCCAAATAACTAACTAACAAGCCAAACGGTGATCCAATACGGCTGATGCGTGATCTCAGCAGACTGAACCATTAGTCGCCACGCTGTCTCGCCCTGCTTGTGGTGTGACGTCCGTACTGAGGTCTTGGACTCCGCGCCCTATCGGCCTGTCTGCCGGTCCGGTGTCTGAGCCGGTCCTGCTGTGTACTGTCGGCTGGTCCGGTGTCTGGGCGGGTCCTGCTATATACTGTCGGCTGGGCCGGTCCTGCTATATATTGTCGGCTGGTCCGGTGTCTGGACGGGTCCTGCTATATACTGTCGGCTGGGCCGGTCCTGCTATATACTGTCGGATGGTCCGGTGTCTTGACCGGTCCTGCTATATACTGTCGGCTGGTCCGGTGTCTGGGCGGGTCCTGCTATGTACTGTCGGCTGGGCCGGTTCTGCTATGTACTGTCGGCTGGTCCGGTGTTTGGGCCGGTCCTGCTATATACTGTCTGCTGGACCGGTCCTGCTATGTACTGTCGGCTGGGCCGGTCCTGCTATGTACTGTCGGCTGGTCCGGTGTTTGGGCCGGTCCTGCTATATACTGTCTGCTGGACCGGTCCTGCTATGTACTGTCGGCTGGTCCGGTGTCTGGGCGGGTCCTGCTATGTACTGTCGGCTGGTCCGGTGTCTGGACCGGTCCTGCTATATACTGTCGGCTGGTCCGGTGTCTGGGCCGGTCCTGCTATGTACTGTCGGCTGGGCCGGTCCTGCTATATACTGTCGGCTGGTCCGGTGTCTGGGCCAGTCCTGCTATGTACTGTCGGCTGGTCCGGTGTCTGGGTGGGTCCTGCTATGTACTGTCGGCTTGTCCGGTGTCTGGACCGGTCCTGCTATATACTGTCGGCTGGTCCGGTGTCTGGGCGGGTCCCGCTATGTACTGTCGGCTGGGCCGGTCCTGCTATATACTGTCGGCTGGCCCGGTGTCTGGACCGGTCCTGCTATATACTGTCGGCTGGTCCGGTGTCTGGGCGGGTCCTGCTATGTACTGTCGGCTGGGCCGGTCCTGCTATATACTGTCGGCTGTTCCGGTGTCTGGGCCGGTCCTGCTATATACTGTCTGCCGGTCCGGTGTCTGGGCGGGTCCTGCTATGTACTGTCGGCTGGTCCGGTGTCTGGACCGGTCCTGCTATATACTGTCGGCTGGTCCGGTGTCTGGGCGGGTCCTGCTATATACTGTCGGCTGGGCCGGTCCTGCTATGTACTGTCGGCTGGGCCGGTCCTGCTATATACTGTCGGCTGGTCCGGTGTCTGGGCCGGTCCTGCTATGTACTGTCGGCTGGTCCGGTGTCTGGGCCGGTCCTGCTATATACTGTCGGCTGGTCCGGTGTCTGGGCCGGTCCTGCTATATGCTGTCGATTGGTCCGGTGTCTGGGCCGGCCCTGCTATATACTGTCGGCTGGTCCGGTGTCTGGGCCGATCCTGGTACGTACTGTCGGCTGGGCCGGTCCTGCTATATACTGTCGGCTGGTCCGGTGTCTGGGCCGGTCCTGCTATATACTGTCGGCTGGTCCGGTGTCTGGGCCGGCCCTGCTATATACTGTCGGCTGGGCCGGTCCTGCTATATGCTGTCGATTGGTCCGGTGTCTGGGCCGGCCCTGCTATATACTGTCGGCTGGTCCTGTGTCTGGGCCGATCCTGGTACGTACTGTCGGCCGGTCAGGTGTCGAGGTTGGTCGTGTGCCGAGGCTGGGCAGCGCAGTTATTGATCACCGTTGCCGTGGTGATGCACTGTGCATCGCATATCGCGACTTTTTCCCGACATTTAGCTCGCCACGTCTGGTCGTCAGTCGGCCTCCGCTGACGCGGTGGATCCTGCAAATGCATGGGCGGATGGGTCGGGTATCGGGACGCTGCGCAGCTGTTGGCCGGCAGCACGTCTGCTGTTGATGCGCGGCGGGCCGGCGCAGCTCACACTACTGGGTGGCGCGGAGCAGCAGCGTTGATTTGTATCTGTGTAACCAGAACAGCCGGCAAACAGAGGCGACCAATTTAAGTCTGTCTAGTTTAAACACGTGCAGTGTCCACGCTTTCTAGGTCAGCGAAAGGTTGGCCGCACAGCGAGCAATGTCTACTTGATTTCTCCACCTTCCCTTGCACCCGCCATCATTTTAGCCGCGTACGACCCAGCCCGGTCCATCGCCAACCTCCGGTGTACTGCCGCGCTGGCCGTCAACTGAGCGAAGCTCCTCTGGTCAGATGGCGAGCCTCCGGCGTACTGCCCCGTCCCGCTACGCCCTGACGGAGCTACGGCTGCGCTGGCCGTAACGAGCGATCTGCTCTGGTCAGATGGCGAGCCTCCGGCGTACTGCCGCGCTGGCCGTCAGCTGAGTGAAGCTGCTCTAGTCAGATACGGCTGAGCCGTGGGTAACTGAGACTGCTCTGTCCATACCTGACCCGACCCGACCCGACCCGTCATGTCACGACACATGATACAGATCACGTCGTCAGGTATGCGAGACGTTTGGACTGACGAACGTCGACCTGGAGTACTCTGATGAGGACTACCAGACGCTGACCACATACAAGGCGTACCAGCAGCACATCAGGCCCCTCATCGCCAAGGAGAACCCAAAGGTCAGTGCCAGTTACTGTGAGGTCACAGTGAGGGAATCGTGAAGCTTTCGCCTACCCAGCTGGACACGCCAAGCTTGGTTGCGAGGGAGCATCAGAGACTATGTATACCAGCGAGCAGTCGATGCCACTTTAAGAACAAGTAGCTCGACCTGGTAGCAACAGGTCATGCGAAAGGAATTTGGCGGTGCTTTTCCGCTCTGGACACAATTGGGACTTTTCGAATACTTCCATGTCGGTGTCAGGCACGACTGGACTTATATGTTGGGATCCTCGGTTTCGAGAGTAATTTGTATTCGTCAAATGATGTGAAGATAGAATAACTTGGCATCATGAACTATGGTCCGTTTTTTTCGGACCTTCGCGCTCTAACATATTAATACACGCATATTCATGTGAGTAATATAAAAGAAAATTTGGCCACATCGTGCAGGCTGCGAACTTTGGCTAACTACGAGCTTCCAGCCAAGCAAACTGACACGCTACTAGATTCCAGCCAAGCAGACTTTGGGCATACTACCAGCTTCCAGTCAAGCAGACTTTGACATACTACTAGCTTCTAGCCAAACAGGCTTTGGCATGCTACTAGCTTCCATCCAAGGAGACATGCAGTAATCATGTAGTAGAGTGCACACGAGTGTCAGGTATGCGTTGCACCCGTATACTCACCGCCGTCCACTTTCTATTGGACAAGGGTGGATGCCGCGCTGTGTTCAGCCCACCTGGACTGACGTTGTCGGACTGACGGCTGCCCCCCGCCAGTCCGGCGACACGGTGCGACGCCATAGACGGCCTGCTCTGATTGTTCGTCATGTCTTGTACTCATGTAGAGGCTGCGATAGGGGCGTATACGCCACTGTAGGAGTACTGCCAGGCCGCTGACATCCGGTCATGCTGGGTGGTGAGTCTCGAAGTGTACATAATGCTGAGGTTTTTGTTAACTTTCTTTTCGAAATGTCATTAGAGGTCATTCGCACACTGATACGAAAATATTACTTACTGCATAATTGCTTAGGATACATTCATAATTTAATTCCGTAAAAATATATGTGTGCAATATGATCAACGATATGGTCGGCGCGCCCATAAATCCTAGTAACTAACTGAGACAAGATGGCCCGTCTGACCGCGACCGACTGCTGCGCCGCAGGTGCCCATGTCCAAGCTGATGATGCTGGTGGCGGCCAAGTGGCGCGAGTTCACCGCCTCGCAGCCGGCCGAGCCGGCCGACTCGCCCGCTGAGGCCGAGTCCGAGCCGGAGGCCGACGTGGAGCCGGAGCCCGATCCGGACGACGAGCTGGAGCCGGACGAGGAGCCGGAGGTGGTGCGCTCGTCGGCCCGCAGCCGCGCCACCAAGAAGAAGCCCGACCCGGTGAGACTCGGGTGGCAGACGGGAGACATCACACGCGGCGGTACCTCTCAGGCGGGAGGGAGCCGAGGCCTCGGCCACGCTGGGCGGTACCTCTCAGACGGGAGGGAGCCGAGGCCTCGGCCACGCTGGGCGGTACCTCTGAGACGGGAGGGAGCCGAGGCCTCTGCCACGCTGGGCGGTACCTCTGAGACGGGAGGGAGCCGAGGTCTCGGTCACGCTGGGCGATACCTCTGAGACGGGAGGGAGCCGAGGCCTCGGCCTCTCAGACGGTACCCGAGTCGCAACCGAGACGGAGCCGACCCATGTACCACACTCAATGGTATCTTCCGCAACTGGGGTTGGCAAAAACAAACTTGCTAATACTGGTTCTGGCCTTGTCAGTGGACATTCAAAATTGCACTTGCATGGGATGTTCGTTGAGCTACGCCAAGTTGCGGCTTGTTAAAGTCCGGCGTTGTTTCCTTGCCGGCTGGCTGCATCAGTCCTGATGCGATAGGGCTCAGGTAATGTCTTCAGCAAGACACTCGCGAGGGTAGTTTAATTTGCAGTTGGCTCTAAGGGCATGCGGATAATATGTTATGTGATGGATCAGGTTCTGCTACTTGAAGAAAAAGCGAACAAATCAATAAAACAATCTTGGGTATGCTGAACTTTTAGCAGTTTGAACCAGCTAGAGCCGGTTGAATACAGCAGTTTTAAGCATTCCTTTTCGCCATTTGAAACTGCAGTATCACGGTGCTGATACAGTGTTCGCCATCTAATTAAACAGACGCACGAGGACTGTGCAGGTGGTGCAGTATCTGCAGTAGATAAGGAAGTGTCCAATGAAATGCTTAGTGAAACGTTTGATGGAGATAGTTCGTTATGTGAAAGGAACGGTCCGACATCACCCAAAACGATTTTTGATAGAAAACCTTTAGCTTTCTCCAGCTTGTCCAGCATTCTTAATCTTTAACGTTGCCTTTTTCCTGTTCTAAATCCACCTAAAGATAGATTGTATGTCGTTTAAGCAGTGCCGAAATGACCCGATCATGTCTGTGTTGTTCGACTGGAATATTGCTGCTGCTCTTTAGGCTGACGAAGATGAGTACGAGTTTGAGGACGATGAGGAGATGGCGAAGAAGAAGCGCTCGCGCAGATCCAAAGGCGGCGGCTCTACGAAGAAGGGGCGCGTCCCGACGCTCAAGATCAAGCTGGGGAAGCGGAAGAAGGGCTCCTCGGTGAGACGCCATTTGAGCCTCTTATTTGAGAAAATCTCGTCTAGGCTTAGCGAGCCTCTTTTTTGTCAGGCTTCGCCTAAGCATACGTATATGATTTTATGTTGGTAAGGCCTTAGGGCAGGGTGTCGCTTCATATGCTGGTTACAGGGAGAGTAGTGTCTTGAAATTGACTTTATGCAATGGAGGTTGAGGGGTGCTGTAAAAAATAGCTGACTGATTAAGGGAAAAGTCATAGCATATATGGCAAATGGCTATGAAGGAGCGATTTTCTATGACCTTTGTTCGTCGGTTCGCCCTTCAGTCCAAATAACTAACTGCCTATGGCATTTATCGATAGTTTAATGATGGTGATATCAATAGTGTAAATACTGCCTTTACCAGTGGGCGGTGCTGCTGGGAGAAGCCATGGGTGCTTTTAAAGACCCAATGCTCACTGATAAACCGGACTTTGAAAAAATATACAAATTTGTACTTAATGGTGTCCAAAAAGAAAATGTGATGCCAAAACAATTGTTATTAAGTATCAGTATCCATCCAAACTTATAATTTTGGGACACTTGTGATGGCACATCGACACACCACTGGTTGATTTACGTGCCAATCCCTTGGATTTAGCATGGGATTATATGGAGTTAAAATGATGGGGGAGGGGGCATTGCACCTAACACGTTCATTGCCCCTCACCAAACCGATTTCATGAAAACGTCGCACGACTCTCGGGCCTTGAGAGCGTTGTGTGATATTGTGATTGTTGTATGCTATATACATGGACTTAGTGTCTGATTATCCGCCGTACTCTGCGGATAATCTAGTCATGGTGTGTTTAACATGTGGAAAACCATTCCTTGACAGGAACCTTCAATGACTGAAATTATTTCACCTGGTCGGGCTTCGTTATGCTCTTGTTTCCGATTGGTGCATGTGTGTAGATGCTGTGAGGCAGTGATATGTTAGACTCGTGGCCTCCTGGGAACTTTCCCGTCTGTGGGTGATGACATCACTCTGATGGACCTGTGATCGAGCCTGACGTGACGTGACCCGGCGGCAGGACGACGACTACGAGGAAGACCTGGGCGGCAAGGACTCGGACGCCGAGTTCGAGCAGATGCTCGCCGAGGCGGAGGAGGTCAGCAAGGACGACGAAAAGGACCTGAACGTGCCGCGACGCAAGGCCAAGACCAAGATCGGCAACAAGAAGAAGCGCAAGACCAAGAAGCCGGGCCGCGACGAGGAGGGCTATGAGACCGACCACCAGGACTTTTGCGAGGTGAGGCGACGGGTCTGTGTGACTTCGTGGGGCAGGTTGAGTTGGTTGCGGGAGGCTTGTGGGCGGTATGCCGGGCCAGTATGTGGACTTGGTGAGCGAGATGTAAGAGGAGTGTTGATTTCGTGGGCCGGTGTCGGACGGGTGCGAGTCCTGCGACTTAACGTGCACCATGCGTGTAAGCACTGTAGCAAATGTGCATAGCCATCAGAGGTAGGTTGGGCAAGGGTTCTGAGCAGACTGATATGAAACTGGCCCTGGTTCGGCTTCGCGACATAGTCTTCCATTTTGGCTTTGGCTTAAACCTTTCTTGTTCCCTGCTATTGTAGCTTGCTGACTTCGGCTTTGCGCGATCTTAGACAGCTAGCATTAACGTCAATGGCTTCGCGCTGTTTTGGCATGGGTGCATGTTCAGTCGGTGCAATGTTAATGCGAAATAGTCTTATTTAGACGAATGTAGTCCGGCTATCTTCATGATCCACTAACCGGACGACTGGTATCTGTTCCTCAGGTGTGTCAGCAGGGCGGCGAGATTATCCTGTGCGACACCTGCCCCAAAGCCTATCACCTGGTGTGTCTGGAGCCGGAGCTGGAGGAGCCGCCCGAGGGAAAATGGATGTGTCCCACCTGCGAGAAGGACGGCCCACCTGAACGGCCCGAGAAGGAGTCGGACGACGAGCACCAGGAATTCTGCCGGTGCGTGACACTGCGCGTGATTAGTTTGTATGGAGGGGCAAGGGCATGGTGTGGGTGTTATTGTTGTTCAATTTGATGGTTGTCACTTCATTGCATGCTGAAGGTCCTGAGTGACAAGTTGATGGATGGGTGCTAAATGACCAAACCCGGTCGATGCACCCTAAAACTCAAATAATCAACCGACAAGTTGATGGGGTGGACATTTTTGATGTTGCTTTAAGTGTGAATTTCTGATTGTAATGCGACTTGAACAGGGGCTTTGCACGCCCTGTATTGTGTTTACTGTCGAGTCCATATGCAGTACACTAGAAAATAAAAGAAAACTGAATAGTTATATCGCGTGTACAGCTGCTGTTTCTGAAGTGTGGTAGCCGTGTTTATACATTTTGTAGCCGGCAACTCGACTGAGTTTGGTCGAGTCGACATCGGCGCGTTTGACGTGGTTTGCGCTCGTCCCGCCAGGGTGTGTAAGGACGGTGGCGAGCTGCTGTGCTGCGACATGTGCCCGGCCGCCTACCACACCCACTGTCTGCTGCCGCCGCTGAAGGAGGTGCCAGACGGTGACTGGCGCTGTCCACGCTGCTCGGTGAGTCGCCCGCCGCGGCCGGTCGGTGTGACGGTCAGTACGGTGGTGTGTCGCTCACAGACAGTTCAAGGCCCACTGTTCGGCGGCGAGTCGCCCGCCGCGGCCGGTCGATGCCCGGCGGTCAGTACGGTGGTGTGTCGCTCACGGACAGTCCGAGGCCCACTGTTCGGCGGTGAGTCGCCCCCCGCAGCCGGTCGATGTGACTCAGTATGGTGGTGTGTCACTCACAGACAATCACAGGCCCACTATTCGGGACTGAGAACGGCACTACCGGCCAAAATACCAAATACCGACCTTTGTGCCAGAGAGAAGTTTGTACGCTATTTTTCCAGGTCAATTATCCCATCAGTGATGTATGCACAACCAGCTAAGCCTGTATTTAAGTAAACTGGACGTAATATTTAGGTCAATCTTGTTTCCTTTGTATCCCATCTTGTGCACCCCATTTCTCATTGTATTTCATCACTTCCTCTCCCATGTGATTTTGGGGTTGTATTACATATATGTCCTCATGGCAAAACTCAAGTTGTTGCACACTTGTCCCGAGATAGCATCGACACGTACTAGACCGCGGGACACGTCGTGGTAGAGTGGTCTCCATCCCACGCCTCGCAGACCGAAGGTCATCTCAAATGGATCTCCCACCTTGCCAGACCCTTCCTACTAGTGCCTCCCACGACCTTCCGGACCCGACACCCCCTGACGCGCGGTGTGTCGGCAGTGTGAGCCGCTGTCGGGGAAGGTGCAGAAAATCCTCACCTGGCGTTGGGTGGAATACCCCGTCGAGCGACCCGTCGAGCGACCCGTCGAGCCACCCGTCGAACAGCCCGCCCAGACTGTTGACCCGGCAGACCCCGACAAGCCGGTGCCTGACAAGCCGTCGCCGCCCAAGAAGAAGCCGATGCGCCAGCGCCTGTTCTTCGTCAAGTTCCACGAGAAGAGCTACTGGCACTGCGAGTGGGTGACTGAGCTACAGGTGGGTCGACTGTGAAACTCCTGGCGAGTGGCGCTAATGGTGAGGCGGCTATTATTGGTCGAACGGGATGACTGATGAATCATTGTCGCATGCACGGTATGAAGGCGACGGCAGGTGTAATGGGAGGTGTTAGACAACCTCGAGGCTTGGGAAACACGTTACACCACACTTGACAATGTGAATGTAGCGTGAAACGGGCTTCATTGCCATTCCGCAGCACATGTACTTAATTGCTGGAGAACAATGTCTGCAGCGCACGAAATGTGCCAAACCGTGCATTATCGACGCATTTTTTGTTTCCTTCTCAAGACTACATCCTGCAAAATATACCAAATATCGCGCCAGCACCTATCACGCTTCATGGAACCCAACGGATACGTTCCTTGTGCTTCGTGTTCTGAAATGTCTGCCCATACCATACAAATATACACGAGAGCAGAAATCTCAGCTTTCGACGTACAGAAACCAGGCGATGATACCTAGCCTTTCAGTATAATCTTGATACACAGTCGGCAAAATATCCTGGCTGTTCACGCGTCTGCCAACGTTAGGACTAGCGCCTGAGGGCCTCTCACATAACGCGGCCCAGGGGCTTGATTCGTCCACACCCTCTAAGATCTCGGGAGCTGCTGAAGCATAGGCGGTATATAACGAACGCACTCGATGCGTCCCTAAGCCCAAATATCCAACCAACGAAACTGCTAAAGCACACAATTGGGAGGGTGAATTACTATTATAGTGAACTCGCAGTGTAAATTGAATGACCCTAGGTTATTACTCTCAAGGTCAAACGAGGTCGAGGTTGGCAGATGCCCCGCGCTATCGCGCCAACGAAACCTACCTTTGTGACTGAACGCTTGGCGGCAGGCCGGTCGGCCGCATCTGCATTTACTATATTTGCCAATGGCTCACAAATTCCACAAATTTTTTGGCATATGATGCGCTTCTCGATTTTTAACAATGTCTAAGATTACATTGCATCATCCCTGCCCGTGTATGAAATGTCGAAAGACAGGAGGGATGGGCGGATCCCCCTCCCCGTACACGTGTTAAGTATCGTTGTCATGTATGTTGAGCTGCAGTTGTGTAGCTGTCGTGTTGGTGCGGCTATGCTGTGTTGCAGCAGTTGTGTAGTTGTGCTCTGGCAATGTGGCTGTGGCATGCTACAGCAGTTGTGTAGTTGTGCTCCGGCCATGTGGCTGTGGCATGCTGCAGCAGTTGTGTAGTTGTGCTGTGGCCATGTGACTGTGCCATGTTGCAGCAGTTGTGTAGTTGTGCTGTGGCTTTGTGGCTGTGCCATGTTGCACCAGTTGTTTAGTTATGCTGCGTTGCTGTTGCTATGTGGCTGTGTCAGTCTGCAGTTGTGTAGTTGTGTAGTTGCCATGTTGTGGCGATGTGCCTGAGCTGTGTTGCAGCAGTTGTGTAGTTGTGCTGTGGCTATGTGGCTGTACCAGTCCGCATTTGTGTAGTTGTGCCATGTTGCAGCAGTTTTGTAGATGTGGCTGTGTAGCTGTGCTACTCTGCTGTGCAGCTGTGCTAGTCTGCTTCATTTGTGTTGTTGCGGCTGTGTGCCTGTACCGTGTTGCTGTGGTTGTGTAGCTCTGTCGTGTCGCTGAGCCACATTCCGGCCCCGACAGTTGGACATCTATCATGCCAGTCTGCTGCGGTTCTACATGCGGAAGTACGACATGGAGGAGCCGCCCACATTCGAGGACGCCGAGCACACTGAGCACTATCGTCAGAAGCACGAACAGGACGACCCGCAACACCTCGAGGAGAGGTTCTACCGGTCAGTGCCTGACGGCCTGGAGGCAGACGGCATTTGCGTCCAGGCGCCGTGCCGCCCGCGGGCTTAGTCAAAACCACCTGGGAGGGTTAGCCGGTGGACTGAGGAGTTGTTTTATCTGTTATCAGTTGTGGGATGGTCGAGACAAGCTGACCCATTCCCATCGCCCTCATCTGCTGAAACGTCAAATAATTATTGCAGCTGCTGTGTCCATGAACCACAAGATCCGTAATTCTCAGATACGTTGGTGTCATCCCTTCTGGGTGATACTGCTGTTCAGGAAATTTCGCCACCTGTGGCAGGTTGTGAGGTATTTTAGCCTTGTTGGTTGACGCCCCATTCAGCGGTGTCCTACGACACGGCTGGTCTGGTCAGCTGTCGTGTCGGTTCTGACATGTCCTCGACTATTCCGTCTCGGTGGTGACATTTCCCTGGGCACACCGTCTCGACCGTGACACGTGGCTGGGTCGCAGGAACGGCGTGCGGCCCGAGTGGCTCATCATCCACCGCGTGCTGAACGCGCGCTCACTTCGCTCCGGCGGCGTACAGTACCTGACCAAGTGGAAGGAGCTCGGCTACGAGTACGCCACGTGGGAGCACGAGGACGAGGACATTGCCGGCCTCCGCGACGAGATTGAAGCCTACAATGTAAGGAGTAGACACGGTTGGCGGGGCGATAGTGTGCTCTATTGCATACTCTATTGGATGCCGGTGGGGATCTTTGGCGAGAAAGTAGTACGGTAAATTCCTGCAGAAAGAGCAAGGTGTGTTGGCAAAAACAATGGTGTTGACAGGGAAATGGGTCTCCCCAAAGACATTTGGTCCTGGAAGGCTGTGAAAGTATTTTCTTGTTAGTTATTTGGGCTTCGGCGTGCTTCGATCATTCTTTGTCATACGTTCCGAGAGCATTTTCTTGTCCGATGGACAATAGGTCGCCTGAGGTGGAGTGAAGGTGACAAAATGATAGTTTGAGTGGAGGTGGAGGAGAGGAAGTAGTGTTAAGCCTCCGAGAAGACTGTTGGGTGTGCCCGAACCTGTTGGAAGAATACCGCGCGAGTTTTCCCTGCTGTGTTTGAAAATAGGGCTAATATGACTCGCATTGTGAGGTTCGAAATTCCTAGCTGGCGCGGAAGTACTGAACTTGTGTTCAGCATCGCAGTTTCCTCGCAGTCTGAATAAGGACTGCTTGAGCTTCAATGTTGTATTTCAAATACAGTTCGGAACCTAATTCGCTGAGAGTCCCGCCACTAGTTGGTTGTTTGCCGCTGACACCTGTAAACGTGACCAGTATCAGGCAGTCGTGCCGTGACCTGGTCCAGGTCGGTGGCGCCACTGCTGGGACACTGGCACGTCAGCCGAGGTCGGCGGCGCACCACCGGCCGCCGCCTGCTTTATCCGTTGACGCTGACCGGCCGTTGGTGATGACGCGCGCGAGACAGCTGTGTTTGGGAGCAGCTTTTCACCGTGTGTTCCGTTCCGCGTGACCTGTGAGGTGCCCGTGTCGGCTGCTCTGTACCGCGGCGGTGTCCCTCAGGACCTGCGGGCCGTCATGGCCGGCGATGCGTCCTCCAAGAAGAGCAAGAAGAAGGGCAAACGCAGCAAGCACCGCGAGGTCGATGATGACGAGGATGGTCGGAAGAGGTGCGTATGGTGGTTGATTTTAGCCGTTTTTTGTGGTGGGCAAGACGATGGTCTTGGATGGCTCCTGTGTCGCATCGTGTCAGGATTGGCAGTTTTTACCACCACACCTGTTTTTTTACCAGTGTTTACTACTGTTCAAAAATTGACATGTGTTGCAAATACTCCTTAACCTTCATAAGTCCTGCCTAATATTGTTTTCAAATACATAAATTATGTTCGTGTGTCTAGTAGAGTTTCGTGTATCACGAAACTGCGCATAGTATAGCATAAAGTGCATAGACATAGACAAAATTGGAGCTGAAATTGCTGGAGTATGCGGCGCGCCCTTAAGCCTAGATTACCAGCCAAGAAGCTGAAGTTATCCCAGGAGGTGTGAACAGGGCACCAAGTCTGCCTGTTTTAATCAGTTTTTCTTTCAACCATGAAAGCTGGTTGTGACGAAACTGTTTCCAAGCAAAAAAAAAATATATAACTGCATCGTATCAAATGGCTGTCACCTGGTGCGTCACATCTGACGTGTTATTTGGTGGATCACGTGATGCGTCTCGTCGGCCATCGCTCACGTGTGCTGTAGTTCACGTGGCGCGGCTGTGTTCTGCCGTGACGTGACGTGACGTGACGTGCGCTCGGTAGACGGTACACCCTGCCGCCGGACCGGTCGATCCGTGACACGACGCGTCGCTGGGAAAAGCAGCCCGAATACCTCGAATGTACCAAGATGTCGCTGCACGACTACCAGCTGGAGGGCCTCAACTGGCTGCGCTTCAGCTGGGGCAACGCCACCGACACCATCCTCGCCGACGAGATGGGCCTGGGCAAGACGATCCAGACGATCGTGTTCCTGTACGCGCTCTACAAGGAGGGCCACTCGAAGGGCCCGTTCCTGATCGCGGTGCCGCTCAGCACGCTCGTCAACTGGGAGCGCGAGTTTGAGACTTGGGCGCCCGAGTTCTATGTGGTGACGTACGTGGGCGACAAGGACGCGCGCGTCATCATCCGCGAGAACGAGGTCAGCTTCGACGAGGGCGCCACGCGAGGCGGCGGGAAGGCGTCGCGCGTGCGCACCAACAACATCAAGTTCCACGTGCTGCTGACGTCGTACGAGCTGATCTCGATCGATAACGCGTGTCTAGGCAGCATCAGCTGGGAGGTGCTGGTCGTCGACGAGGCGCATCGGCTGAAGAACAACCAGTCCAAGGTGAGGCGGTCGGGTCTGGACGGAAGGGAGGGTCGGTGGACGAGGCACGGCGTATCGCGTGGAAAGGTGTCCGTTTGTCTGCTCAAGCTGTTCTTTTCCGTGTAGAATACGTTTTGGTGGATGCGCGAGGCGTTTTCCATGCACATCATGTGTGACGCCCAGTTTTCGTTTGCCGGTGTCTCCGTCTGTGCTCCGCAGCCTGTGTATCGCGGTGCTGGGCTTTCCCTGCATAACAGCCGTTAGTTTTAACTGCTGAAGTTTCCATCCACTGATTAAGATGCAATTATCCGGCCGTAAGTTGGGAATGCGACATTCAGCAATTCATTCCACTTGTTCACTTGTCCCATCGGCCATGTAGCTGTGCCATTCAGCAGTGCTGTACAGCGCTCCATCGCATCACTTCATGACACTGGCATTCGATTTTCTACCAATGGGCATGTCAGCCAAATCATCAGCAATGCTGGTGTGAGGTGTCGACAGCAGCGCCAGCCGTGCCGCGACACCTCGCGCAACACCCCTGATGAGCACGCCGCGGCCATCTTTTAACCCCATCTTTCGTGTTGACAGTTCTTCAAGATCTTGGCCGGCTACAAGCTGTCCTACAAGCTCCTGCTGACGGGCACCCCGCTGCAGAACAACCTGGAGGAGCTGTTCCACCTGCTCAACTTCCTCTGCCCGGCCAAGTTCCAAGACCTGCAGTCGTTCCAGGCCGAGTTCGCCGACATCGCCAAGGAAGAGCAAATCAAGAAGCTGCACGACATGCTCGGCCCACACATGCTGCGTCGGCTCAAGGCCGACGTGCTCAAGGTTAGTGCGGTGGGTGGTGTTGGGCGCAGACAGACACAGGGTCCGGGCAGAAGCGCAATCACGGGCAGCGGCGAGGCATTGGTGTATTTTATGGACGCGACACGGCGATGTCTGAGAGAGGCAGAGGCGATGGGATCGTAGTACAGGCGTAGGTGAGACGGCGCCGGTGCCAGGCATCTATCTCGATGCTTTGTTCGAATCATCTGTACTCGCCTTTTTCTCACGGAGCGTCATGATCGTATTGATAATGCATTCATGTGTGTTCGGCGTTGCTGAACAGGGTAGGTGTGTTTTATGGGAACGTGCGACCCATATGTTGTGGCGTTGGTGTTACGTCTGGTGTTGGGAGGTATCTGATATTCCACCTTATACCGGTCAATAGTATTCTACATGCATGGTGTGCACTAGGTATTTATAGTACTGAACTTAGCCTCTTCCTTTGTATTCCACAGGTATTTACTGTTGGTACTAGGGACCAGAGCCTTTAGCGTCCTGCATTCGTATTACGTGTATGGTGACGGGTGGATGACGTGTGTGTGTGGGGGGGGGATGCGTAGCTGGTTGGCTGGCTGACGATGCGTGCGTGCAGCGCGTTTTGTGACCCTGTTAGTAGTATAGTGAGCTGCTGTGGGTTAGCTGGTGAGTCTGACTGCTCTTTGTTAGTAGTGTAGTGGGCTGCTGTGGGTTAGCTGGTGTTAGTGACTGCTCTTTGTTAGTAGTGTAGTGGGCTACTGTGGGTTCACCGGTGTGAGTCTGACTGTGCCCTATGTTGGCCAGGACATGCCGACTAAGTCGGAGTTCATCGTGCGCGTAGAGCTGTCGGCCATGCAGAAGAAGTACTACAAGTACATTCTGACGCGGAACTTCGAGGCGCTCAACAACAAGCTGGGCGGTCACCAGGTACGCTGCTCGCTCCATCCCTCTCCCTCTATCTCCCTCCTCTGTCTCACTCCCTCTCCCTCGCCCTTTCTCCCTCCCTCGCCCTTTCTCCCTCCCTCGCCCTTTCTCCCTCTCACCCTTTCTCCCTCCCTCGTCCTTTCTCCCTCTTCCACTCCCACTCCCACTCCCCACCCCTCTGCCACTCCCACTCCCGCTCCCGCTCCCACTTCCCCTCCCACTTCCCCTCCAACTCCCCCTCCCTCTCCCTCTCCGTGCTGACTACCTCTTTTTCAGGATCGGACTTTCGTCTGTAGTTTGAACTCATCGATTTGTGGATGATCATTTTGGGAACAGATGTTGAGGCTCATTTTTTCTTCAGTTTTTTTTCTTGGGATGACTGGCATGTACTTTGGATCGGTGGAGTCTGCAGTGTTTTCTGCATTGTTTTCAATCGTGGTTTTCCACATAAGAGTAATGTAAATTATGCAATTGTAGGTATGTCTTCTGTATTTTCGTGTGTGAATTGACCAAGTACAACATACTAATACCGAAACTAAAGGCAAAGGAACTAGAATATAATGGAAACTTCAAACACCATATATTGCATACACTATACGTTTGGATCATATAGTGTAGGAAAATTTCAAGATTGTGGATGACAAAATATGACTCGACATTCGTGGGAGTAGAATGTTCTCGATTACTCAAGTTCTGGGAACTATTGTCTTTTGAGCCACGGTCCAGACTGCCACCCTCATTCCCGGAGCCGTCGTGTTCGGAGACTAATGGTGTCCGTTTGACGGGTGAACGTGGGCCGAGCTTGTCTCGGCTGCCTGGTGGTGAATGTCTGCCGAGCTGGTCCCGGCTCCGTGTGGTGGTGAATGTCTGCCGAGCTGGTCCCAGCTCCGTGTGGTGGAGAATGTCTGCCGAGCTGGTCCCAGCTCCGTGTGGTGGTGAATGTCTGCCGAGCTGGTCCCAGCTCCGTGTGGTGGTGAATGTCTGCCGAGCTGGTCCCAGCTCCGTGTGGTGGTGAATGTCTGCCGAGCTGGTCCCAGCTCCGTGTGGTGGTGAATGTCTGCCGAGCTGGTCCCAGCTCCGTGTGGTGGTGAATGTCTGACCGAGCTGGTCCCAGCTCCGTGTGGTGGTGAATGTCTGCCGAGCTGGTCCCAGCTCCGTGTGGTGGTGAATGTCTGCCGAGCTGGTCCCAGCTCCGTGTGGTGGTGAATGTCTGCCGAGCTGGTACCAGTTCCGTGTGGTGGTGAATGTCTGACCGAGTTGGTCCCAGCTCCGTGTGGTGGTGAATGTCTGACCGAGCTGGTCCCAGCTCCGTGTGGTGGTGAATGTCTGCCGAGCTGGTCTCAGCTCAGTGGCGGTGAATATCTTCCTGAGCTAGTCTCGGCTTAGTGGCGGTGGGCGTCTGCCTGGGCTAGTCCCAGTTCGGTGTTGGTGAATGTCTGCCGAGTTGGTCCCAGCTCCGTGTGGTGGTGAATGTCTGCCGAGCTGGTCCCAGCTCCATGTGGTGGTAAATGTCTGCCGAGCTGGTCCCAGCTCCGTGTGGTGGTGAATGTCTGCCGAGCTGGTCCCAGCTCCGTGTGGTGGTGAATGTCTGCCGAGCTGGTCCCAGCTCAGTGGCGATGAATATCTTCCTGAGCTAGTCTCAGCTTAGTGGCGGTGGGTGTCTGCCTGGGTTAGTCCCAGTTCCGTGTTGGTGAATGTCTGGCCGAGCTGGTCCCAGCTCCGTGTGGTGGTGAATATCTTCCTGAGCTAGTCTCGGCTTAGTGTTGGTGGGTGTCTGCCTGGGTTAGTCCCAGTTCGGTGTTGGTGAATGTCTGGCCGATCTGGTCCCGGCTCCGTGGCGGTGAATAGTTTGTCGCATGAACGATCGATTGGACACCACATAACCGATGGAACTTTCGGAACCTCAAGGGACTAGCGGGAATGGCATGTGGATTTTAAGTTTCGTTGCCCTGCCCCTCAGTACAACCACTGCTGGGCCGGACTTGACAAATGATCAACGAACTCAACTGTAAATTAACTTACTCTGAACAGTGATAAATCATTCGTGAAATGGGGTGGGACATATCACTTTCTGGACACCCAATCACAACATCCTTCCCCAAGAAGTGTCGACATCTACTTCTCGATGAGTGCTTATGAAGTATTTGTGTCTTCTTTCTAACGGTATCTCGTGTGTAAGTATCATCCTCATGCTCTCGATAAGGGATGGTGATGCATGAGCGTCTCGCAACACTATTTCAAGTAAAGGGTTTACATATAATATGATGGTGACAATACCAGTTTCTACCATAGGTATTTATTCTCACTTCCCAAAATTTAGCTGTTCTTAAGTTATGAATATCAAAACAAACGATAAAGATGCAGTCCTAAGTACTCCACTGGATCAAATTTGAGTCTGAAAGAGATCAGGAGGGATTTTAATGGGCATTAATTCCATGGCAACTTTCGACATCCTACTGTGCTTGTTTCGACATCTCACACCTAACGAAGACCCATTATTTTAACACTGCTGGAACATAACCGAGCGTCCTACGAAACCAGGCCTTCCAATAGACCAGCATTGAATGACGCTCCTGTAGTGGTTAGGTCGCCACCTCCATCGCTTTTATATATTTAGCAAATCCTTCCACAGCGTGAGGAGTTCACAACTTCACCTTTCCTCGCTAGATGTCGCTGCTCAACATCATGATGGAGCTGAAGAAGTGCTGCAACCACCCCTATCTGTTTGGCGTCGCATCCAACGAGGCGCCCAAGCTGCCCAACGGCATGTACGAGACAGATGCCGTCACCAAGACCAGCGGCAAGCTCATTCTGCTCTCCAAGATGCTGGAGAGGTTGAAGGTCGAGGGCCACAGGTAAGCCGGCGGATGGGAATACACGGGAGGATAGTTGACGTTCTCTGGCTGGGCACAGTTGTAGACGATGTTCCCTTTGCACAAGTAGTCGCATGACATTCTCCGAGGTGTGAAGCGTTGCATTGCAGCCGACCTGTCAGCCAATGTATCGACCATGACATCGACTCCTTGAAAAACGTTGGGCGGGGGGTATTCTAGATGTAAGGTGCACGTCTCCCAACCGAAATACTGGGCTCAGGTCACACCTGCCGCTACTCTACATCCGCGACCAATCGGCGTGAGACATTGCGGAGGCTATATGACTGAAAACTGTGCTTCGTAAAGCCAATAATCGCCACCACCACCACTTTGAAACGTGCATGATACCAACTATGCTCATTGAGTGTTTGTTTATTGTTTATTGGTTGGTTCACGACACACTTTATGCACATTCACGGCTAATGGCGCCGCCGACAGCTCATTGAGTGTGTAAATAAGTCATGAATTACTCGATCAGCGTGATTAATTATTAAATAATAGTCGTACAGCGATAAACAACGGCGCACCACGTGGCCCGCCATGCGTTGTTCACAGTCGCAGCTCGCCAGCCCGTGAACGTAACTCCCTCTCCGTCAGGGTGCTCATCTTCTCCCAGATGACCAAGATGCTGGACATCCTGGAGGACTTCTGCGAAGGCATGGGCTACAAGTACGAGCGGATCGACGGCGGCATCACGGGCGCACTGCGCCAGGACGCCATCGACCGCTTCAACTCGCCCGGCTCGACCGCGTTCGTGTTCCTGCTGTCGACCAGGTGCGCAGGGGCTGCTGTCGGGTGTCGGGTGGGGATGGTGGAAGGGTGGGTGTGCCGAGATGCTGTCGGAGGGACGAGGGGCCGCTGTCTGATGGGGATGGTAGAATGGTGGGTGTGCCAAGATGCTGTCGGAGGGACAAGGGGCCGCTGTCTGGTGGGGATGGCAGAATGGTGGGTGTGCCGAGGTGCTGTCGGAGGGACGAGGTGCCGCTGTCGGTCGTCTGGTGGGAATGGTGGAATGGTGGGTGTGCCGAGATGCTGTCGGAGGGACGAGGGGCCGCTGTCTGGTGGGGATGGTGGAATGGTAGGTGTGCGGAAATGGTGTCGGAAGGACGAAGGGCCGCTGCGGAGACGTGGCGTCATGCGCCCACACAGTCGCGCGTGTGGGCTATTCCGCTGGTGGTGGTGCTGGTGGTCGCTTCTCCCGACAGCCGACGCACTCTAGAACTACGAAGTAAGCGCTGATATGAGTTTTCTAATGGTTATAATGCACGATTTGTCATTGCTTCCCTTACATAATTTTATATGCGCCATTTTTGCACAGCTCTCAAACCAATGGACTGGGTTTACCCAACAGCAATTTTTGCAATGAAGAATATGGGCATTGCACGTGCGTGCTATCAATTTCTCTGCCATTTGGTGCGATAGGACAAAATGTACTTGATTTTGGGCCCGTTTAGTGCGTACCTTGTAGCACGCCAGGCCACTGGACCGCTATGTCCGAATTACTGAGTTGTTACATTCGGCCGCGAAGTGCCGCAAGACAATTTCAACATACCAAAAATAATTCCAACAATTGAAAAACTGCTTTGGTCCCATCTAGGTCATTTACTCCACCAAACGAGACGTCTTACTGGTACTTACTCGTCGTGAAGTGGGCGGCGTTTGGCGAGGGTGGCGAAACTCACTGCTGGAGCGCATATTAGGCTACAGTTGTAATGCGATACAACATTAAAATCTTGGTTATTGTCCATTGACCAGCCGCTGGTGGGCGGGGATGGCCGAATGGTTGAGTTCTTGGGCCCTGGGCACCAAAGTTCCCTGGCTCGAGATCCGCACCGATCGGCACATTTTCCAATCCTGCGACCCACTGGCGTGAATGTGCATGAAGTTGTGACGCCATCAGCTGTGAATGTGCATGAAGTGCTTCGTGAACCACCTAATGAACAGACCAGATGCTGGCTGAGTCGTAACACCGTCAACGGACTCGCTGACGGTGTTGGCAGTCAGTGCTTTCATCGCTGCCCTGTCGCATTTTGTGCAAGCAAATTCTGGGGATATGTTCCAGAGGTCGAACCAAGTTGTATTGTGTGTTGTTTTTCTCCGTGCCCGCGGATGCTTCCGGATACCGTGCTGGTCACGTGCGTTGCTTGTCTGCATGTGTTCGTGACCCGTGCCTGACCTGTGTGCCCCCAGGGCCGGTGGCCTGGGCATCAATCTGGCCACGGCCGACACAGTCATCATATACGACAGCGACTGGAACCCGCACAACGATATCCAGGCGTTCTCACGCGCCCATCGCATCGGACAGACAAGCAAGGTAGCGTAGCGCACGCGCGCCGCGCACAGGTGGCCGGATTGTGCGGGCGTCCCAGTCACGGGGTTGGTTAGGTGGTAATTGGCTTTGCGACACATCGATCGTTGAGTCATGTGGCGTCGCCGATCTCTCATGCCGATTGGTCGCGGGCGAAGAGTAGCGCCAGGCGAGACTCGAACCCACAATCTTTCGATTGTGAGACGGGGAACTTACCCCTAGACTACTCGTCTCCCCCCCCCCCTCCCAGTCACGGGGATTTAAGGTTATTCCTTCCCATGTGAGTCACTGCAGTTTATTTGTCGTAGTTACACTGGTGACGGGTGAGGCATGTGGCACGTCGCTCTGGCGATAAGATCGCTCGCTCCCCGCCGCGTTATTTGTTTCTGAGTAGTCTATCCAAATGTTTACTGGGGTGGCATTGCTTTACTGGGTCGTACTTTAAATAGTGTTGTGTTCGCCGGCTTTTATCAGCAGATTCCCGACAGTTTTTTTTTGCACGTGGTTGCAACAGGCGGATGCTTCATGCGAAGTTGAATCAGTGCCTTGGCGACCGTGTCCGGTGTTCTATTGTAATTCATATCTTAATGTAATATGTTATCTAATACATAGTGATACCTTCCATATTATATTATGATGTGTTTTATATTACTCAATGTAGCACTGCGAACGTTCGGCCCGGGTCGGTTTAGATGCAGTTGTTTTTGTCAGGTTTTAGTGTCCTGCATTCTGAATTTTCAGTGGGAAGTTTACGCCCCTGCCCACTGAACCAGTTGACCACCTCCGGGAGCACAGAGTAACTTGAATCTGCCTGTGTGTATCACCGGTGCTATTCACTCGCCTGTCGCACGTTCATCAACCACGTGCTCTGCAGGTGATGATCTACCGCTTCGTGACGCGCAACTCTGTGGAGGAGCGCGTGACGCAGGTGGCCAAGAAGAAGATGATGCTCACCCACCTGGTGGTGCGGCCCGGCATGGGTGGCAAGGGCACCAACCTCAGCAAGAAGGACCTGGACGACATCCTCAAGTTCGGCACCGAGGAGCTCTTCAAGGACGACGAGAGCAACCACGACGGCCCCGAAAACGAGATCCACTACGACGACGCCGCCGTCGCGGCGCTGCTGGACCGCTCCAAGGCCGGCATCGAGGAGAAGGCCGAGTGGAGCAACGAGTACCTCTCCAGCTTCAAGGTGAGCCTGCTCCTGTCTCGGCGTCGGTGGCGTCAGGTGGAAACCGTGGCCGACGCGTGGTTTGGAGACCGTGTGTGCGGATGTATTCGTTTGTGTTGCCCCGTCGGAAACCAGTGTGGACTAATGATGATTCGTGAATTCCTGCCAGTCGCGTTCCTCTGTCGTACGTGTTGTCTGTGCCTGTTCCGATTTTGGGTAGAAGGCAAGGGGATACGTTCGTTTCTCCGTGCAACCTGCATTGTTGTTAGCTCCGCGGCAAAAGTTTCATGAATACGTCAGCCAGCGTTGGAGATGCCTGGCTGTTCCGGGTGCCCTCCCTGGGAGGGGAGGGGACGAGTGGGCATATAAACCCTCGTGCGTTGCGGCAGGGTCGACCGAACGACCTTGACCGGTCGCCTGCCACGTGCGCCAGCATGCCGGTCGGGTGGTAGTGCGTAGAATGGTCCATACGACTACTTTTGCTCCCGGAGCGTACATCGAGAAGTGGCCGGTATTTCCAACCCTGGCATCAGGCCTCTGCTACGGCCTGATGATGATGGCAATGTCATGTTAGGACCATCTGCTGCCTATTCGTCTAGCATTTTCTCCCTCCCCCTCCGTGGACTTTTGGTAATTCCCTGGGATCGCTTTTATCACTATTGTTCCGATTTAATGAACTGTGCCGTGGTTATTACCATCGAAAGCCGCTACTTCTGTCGCGGTATTACCCCATGTAGCTGCCTACACTCGGCTGGGTCAGTGTCTCCCAATGCATTCACTGTTTTATTTCGGTAAATAGGATCTCAAGCCATGCTATATGACTTTCGCAGTCGATGCGTCCCCTAAACTACAACGATCTCAAACCATGTGTTCACGGCCTGTATATCATAGTATGATGCGTAGGTAGTTCTGTACGTTGCCAAGAATAGTACACAGGCTTGAACACGACAGGAAGCAATGTCAGCGGAATTCGATGCGTCCTGTTAGTCTAAAATACATTCGATAATGGCCGGTGAAAGATACGCATAGAAGCTAATTATTTTGAGTGAGCGAATCTATCCACCGTTATTTCCCGCGAAAAAATATCTACTTCTGCCACAGGGCAGTTGCTCCGTTCCGGTGTTACTGTCGTGTCACGCCGTTGGCAGGTAGCCACGTACGCCACCAAGGAGGGAGCCGAGGAGGAGGAGGACCTGGAGGTGATCAAGCAGGAGGCGGACAACACTGACCCGCAGTACTGGGAGAAGCTGCTGCGGCACCATTACGAGCAGCAGCAGGAGGACCTGGCGCGCACGCTCGGCAAGGGAAAGCGAGTCCGCAAACAGGTGCGTACATGGACTGGGATGGCCGAAAGTGGCCACTTGTGGCCGTTTCCGTGACTTACGATTGCAATTACTAGTGGTGTGCATTGCACAGGTACATGGCCAGGTTATTAGGTGCATGGTCTCCAGTGGTGCATGATACGTTAATTTTTCATTACACCATGCTAAATGACTCAAACTTCCATTAGATGCAAGGCCGTACTGACTCAAAGTATTGCCTATGGCGAATCATGTGAACACTGGCTACTCTCCCGAGTGTGACCTGACCTGACCTGTGGCAGGTCAACTACAACGACACCAACGACGGGCGGGAGGACGGCAACTGGCAGGGAGGCGAGAACATGTCCGACTACAACTCGGACTTCTCAGTGCCCACCGACGATCAGGATAGCGACGCCGATCTGGACGACGGTGAGTCCCCCTTCCCTCATCTCAGTCCTATTAGTACTGCGAGTGTCGTGCGCATCAGCATCGCGTCAGTTGGATAGTGTGGCGAGTCGGCTGCTACCAGGCCTATGTTTGCAGTGCTGCTGCCTCGGTGGAACATTCACGGTTACCATGCATTGCGCGTGACATTAGTTTCCGGTCGACCGCGGCAATTTCGGTAGCCATCTGTTGGATCCGCATCGATCACGAACGAAACCATGGGTATTAGCTCGATGTCTGAGCTCGTTTGTTTTGTCGTGTGATGTGATTTGTGTGTTGGACCATCTGGAGAAGGCGGCAGGAATCATTTCCATCTGGTGAGACCGACCGTCTCACATGCTGAGACTGGCAGTCTCCTCCGGAGGGACTGACGGTCTCCTCTGGTGACCTTGTAGTTAATTTGACGGTCCCGTCTTGTCGCGGTCTCCTGGCCGAGCGGGCGGTCTCCTCTGGTTATCCTGTAGTGAGTTTGATAGCCTCGTCTTGTGGCGGTCTCCCGGCGGAGCCGGAGGGTCCGGAGGAGACCGCCTGTCTCCCAGTGGGCGCGGTGTTGGCCGTGGTGAGGCCGACTGACTGTGGCGCCGTCCGCAGATGTGAGGAAGAGACGCCGCGGCGACGCACGGGATCGGCCCGCTGCCGCCCCTGCTGGCCAGAGTGGGCGGCAACATCGAGGTACGTCACTGCCGACACGCCCACGACCGACGCACTGGGTCCGCCCACCCGGCCATCAGCGGTCAGCCGGCCTGGCAGTGCAAGCTAAATCAAAACTGTGCTATCAAAGGTTGAGAGTCTGATTGAGACATTGATTCAGGCTTATTCACTTGCACTTCAGGAACCAAAGGAATTGGCACTTGTTCTCTGTCTTGTTGTGTTGGTTGCTGAGATGAATCCCGGAAGAAACTGTCACGTTAGACGCGAGCCTGTAGGTGAAGTTAAGGTGCAATCTGAACTGGGCTGGCTGGCGCAAGAATAGCCTGCGGCCCCTGACGGCGGACTACGCCGTGGCCTGTGATCTGTGGAAGCAGATTGGTTTGACCTATCATCTGTCACAGCAGTCTGGTATGACGTGCGACATGATACAGTGGACTGGTATGACCTGTGAAGTGTGACAGCAGGCTGGCATAACATGAGACAGTGGACTGGTATGACCTGTGAAGTGCGACAGCAGGCTGGCATAACATGAGACAGTGGACTGGTATGACCTGTGAAGTGTGACAGCAGGCTGGCGTGACATGAGACAGTGGACTGGTGTGACCTGTGAAGTGTGACAGCAGGCTGGTATCACCTGTGACCTGTGCCGGCCAGTGATTAGGTCAGCCGCCGTTAGTACCATTCGGTGGCTGCCTATTCGGGCCAGACATTACCAGCAGGGGCGCCACCTGGTGGTGACCCGTCAGGGACACGGTCCGGTGGTGACCCTGAAGGCGTACTGACGGCCGCTGTCGGAGCAGTGACACCGGCTGTAAAGGCCGCCTCAAACACTGCCGGGTGGGAGTGACCTGTGGACTGTGGTCGGTAGTCTGTGAGCTGGGGCTTCAGTGGTGTCGCCCTCTCACTTGTGAACAGGACAGGTGCGAACTCTACACTGACGGCGAGGCAGTGTGGAGTCATTGCACCTTAAGTCCCCAGCAATCCCTCAGCTAGTTAGCGCCGTGCCAGTGTAGATCATTGCAGTGCCTGTCACCAGCCGACATTGTGTATGTTTTCCTTGTACAGCCTATAATGGACCGATTTTGACGAGGCTGCGGGTATGTCGGAATTTAGTGTCATGTCGATCGCTCTATGGCTAAATGACCAATGCAGTCGACGCGCCCTAAAGACCTCGGTCACTTCTATGTGCATGTAGCGATGTTCCGTGTCTTCGTTCTGGAGACGCTTACCTTCTGTGTGGTTCGGCATGGTACTCGTGTGCCGGTGTCTCAGAAGGATGTGTTTCTCGGCACAGGTGCTGGGATTCAACGCTCGTCAGCGCAAGGCGTTCCTGAACGCCATCATGCGCTGGGGTATGCCGCCGCAGGACGCCTTCAACTCGCAGTGGTGAGTGAGTCCCCAGCGCCGTTCAGTTGATGCAAGTCCTGACTGGTGCACAGTGGTGGTGGTGATGGTGATGTGATACAGGCTCGGAACGTGCGCAGCAACAAGATAAGCGGCCGTTGACAGCTGGCAGATATGTGCCCCGTCTATATCTCGCCCCGAGCGTGCCATGCAGTCCGCCACACGCAGCGGCTCTGTGACCCTGATATGGTCGGTGACCTTTGATTGCTGCGACGTCGGTGACACGTGGTGCCGGTGACCCGGCAGGCTGGTGCGTGACCTGCGTGGAAAGTCTGAGCGGAATTTCCGGGCGTACGTGTCGCTGTTCATGCGGCACCTGTGTGAGCCGGGCGCCGACAACGCCGAGAACTTCGCCGATGGCGTACCGCGCGAGGGCCTCAGTCGGCAGCACGTGCTCACCAGGGTCGGCATCATGTCGCTCATCAGGAAAAAGGTACTGGCATCGGCATCTGGATCGTCTCGTATCGGGGCTTCTCAGGGGACAAGGCCGGCGTCATATCATCGGGAACCAATGTCGATATCACTTCATTAATTGGGAGATTGGTACTGTGATTAGAATCATTAGCTCGAGGGTTGTTGCCTCATCCGTCATCGTGAACAGCGTCCCGGGAGTAACATGTGAAGTCCTGCATTGAGGCGGGTGCAGTCATGTGACTTGTAGAATACGCTGAACTGATGATCACGTGATCTGTTGAGGGCGCCCGAGCGTGTTGGCTCCTGCCTCCCGTGGGCTGTTGTGGAATTAGACGGCAGTATCTGGTGTGTTGGTGTCTCCCGGAGGTGCTGACCCCCACCGCCTGCTGTCTGCTGCGGCGGCTGACGGCAGTGTGTCTGTGATGTGCAGGTGCAAGAGTTCGAGGCGGTGAACGGCAGCTTCTCCGTGCCGGAGCTGATGGAACGCCGGCCGGCCGTGCCGCCCGTCCTGCCGGCCACCACCGGCTCCTCGGCGGCCGCCTCCGACCAGACGTCGGCGCAGACCTCTGCCTCGGCCACGCCGGCCACTTCGGCCGCGCCGAGTCCGGCCCCGGCCCAGGTGAGACTCACGAGTCCAGGCCCGGCCCAGGTGAGACGCCTGAGTCCAGCCCCCCGCCCAGGTGAGACGCCCGAGCCCAGGCCCGGCCCAGGTGAGACTCCCGAGTCTAGCCCCCGCCTAGGTGAGACTCCCGAGTCCAGCCCCCGCCCAGGTGAGACTCCCGAGTCCAGCCCCCGCCCAGATGAGACGCCCGAGTCCAGCCCCCGCCCAGGTGAGATTCCCGAGTCCAATCTCTCCTCAGGTGAGACGACAGGGCTCCACCCGGCCCAAGGTGAGACGCCCGAGTCCAGCCCCCGCCCAGGTGAGATTCCCGAGTCCAATCTCTCCTCAGGTGAGACGACAGGGCTCCACCCGGCCCAAGGTGAGACGCCCGAGTCCAGCCCCCGCCCAGGTGAGATTCCCGAGTCCAATCTCTCAGGTGAGACGGCAGGGCTCACCTGGCCCCAGGTAAGACGCCCGATTCCAGCCCCCACCAAGGTGAGATTCCCGAGTCCAGTCCCGGCCCCAGGTGAGATGATCCTAACCAAAGGCAAGGGTATTAGCCGATCATGAGTGAGATACGTGCAGGAGGAAAAAAACCGGGATTCGGTGTCAAATATGTCGTCTTTAAAGGCATTCAAACGCACACCATCGTATATGGTGAACTTCTCTTCAGCCTTGCCCTATGTTTGGGTTAGTTAGTTTTGTTTCCCCATTTCTGTTGTGCTGCCCTGGTTAATCCCTGGTCAGTGGCGTTCACTGTGCTTTGCCCCTCCCTTTCTGTTTGTCGCTGTAAAATGGCTAGGAGTCCGTAAGCCCGAATAATATGTTCTGTGTGTCACCCTGATGTGAGCCAGGAGTTCATAAATCATATTTCGGATTTCGTCAATTGGCTTAAAATTATCAAGTAATCGACATGCATTGGCCAAAAATAGAGTGCCTTGTGACAGGACCACCACTACAATAGTTTCTCTTCGGCGAGCTGGTTACATTTCGTGTTCTTGTTCATATTCGCGCTCCTCGTTTCAGAATGGAGAGAAGGCAGATGGAGAGGAAGAAAAGAAGTCCGACAAGGAGACTGAGAAAGAGACAACCGGCGATGCAGATGTGAAGAAGGAGAAGCCCGAAGAAGTGAAGGAAGAATGCGACAAAAAAGTGAAGGAGGAGACTGAGAAAACAGAGAAGGATGAAAAGGTGGAGAAGACCGAGGCAATGGAGACAGATGTGAAGACTGAGGGAGAACAGGAGATCAAGGCGGCGCCTGAGGGAGACGCTGCTAAAACGGTGCCGAAGGTTGAGGAAGAGGTGACGAAAGAGGGAGCCGAAGAGACCGAGGAAAAGAAACCCGATGATTCTGTCAAGAAGGAAGAGGATAAGAAGGATGTGAAGGAGGTCGATAAGAAGGAGGTAAGATTATACTGCGAGGACTGGCTGGTGTTGTTGATAGGTAACATGCTGTAGTTTGTCCTAACTTACATGCTAGTACATTAGTCAATTCAGTGGTACAATGCTGGCCTCCGAACCGAAAGGTGATGGGTTCGAGTCCCACCTGTCGCCGCTCCTTGTCCGAGTCCCACCTGTCGCCGCTACCAATCGGACACGAGAGATTGGCGATGCGACGCGATCAAGCTGGTCGATGCGTCGTACAGCCAATAACGAACCCAATTTACATGCAAGTGTCGGTTATTTGGTTCAATCAGGGCGTGATTCCACTGGTTGGTTGGTTCATTTCTTGTACTCGAACATCAATCAATCTGCGGACTTCACCTCCCAAACTGGGAAAAAAAACTAAAATGTCATTATTCCTTCATGCATGAACACAAATGTTTGTTGGCGACGGGCTTACGAGTTAGACCAGCTTCGCGGTGCACATGGCTGGCCACCGACGCTGAGAGTCATTATAGCTGTCCTCTAACCCGCCGCCTCCGCCACCGCAGGAGAAGAAGTCACCGCGGCCCAAGCACAAGTTCATGTTCAACATCGCCGACGGTGGCTTCACGGAGCTGCACACGCTGTGGGTGAATGAGGAGAAGGCGGCGGTGCCGGGCCGCGAGTATGAGATCTGGCACCGCCGGCACGACTACTGGCTGCTGGCCGGCATTGTCGTGCACGGCTACGGTCGCTGGCAGGACATCCAGAACGACATCAGGTCAGTCCCGGGCAGGTCAGGTCAGCCGACAGCTGCCGACTGAACATTAAGGTCAGTCCTGTCAAAAAAACACATAATTAATTTTTTTTTTTTTATTTTTGGGTTTTTTTTTTTTTTTTTTTTGGGGGTTTGGTTTTTGTTCTTATAGAGGGTTTTTGTTTTTTTTTTTTTTTTTTTTTTTTTTTTTTTTTTTTTTCCCGTTTTTTTTTCCCCCCCCCCCGCCCGGGGAGCAACACCCATTTTTCCCTTTTTTTCCCTTTTTTTTTTTTTTTTTTTTTTTTTGGGGGTTTTTTTCCCACTGGGTTCTTTGAGTTGTTGTTGGATCTTAACCGCAGCAATTCGGGTCGCTTTCATCGCCTAGGTTGTGGTTTGGCTTGTTAAGACGTTTAATGCGACAACCAAGACATTGTATTCGGTGGAGAACAGTACCCTTGTCAGAAGCTATATGAAGGTTTGTTAAATTGGGCGTATACCAACCTCGACTGGTGCACATCCAGTTTCAAAGCAGATCTAGTCCGTGTCTTGTTTGGGTCACTCGGTGTGTATGTGTTTGTATGTGCATCTCTAGCCTGAGTGTCTTAGTGCCCCAGGCTATCTGTACTCCCAGTCCAAGGCTCCATGCTGCTATTTTGTGCTGAGTTCTGCGCATGTCTGCATCGGTGGCTCGCCCGCCACCACCTGTATGCTACTGTCCTGAGCCGCGCCTGCTAACGTGACAGGAAAAGCAACACTATCCGGCCACACAGAGCGTGCCTTTGGCACTGTTTCATTCCAAGTTGATCCAGAGCATTCCTCAGTGATCAGAAATTACCGAAATTTATACTCTGGTCTGACACCCTCGATTGAATAGTTGGGAGATGACCATTTTATATTAACGAGTTCAAGGTACAAATCCAGCCTCGTCCATTGTCCTTCGAGGCCTATCTACATCGTCTGGGCGTCACATCAGCCAGCTTCTGTGTCACACCCACCCGGCTAACGCCAGCGCCACCACCAGGTTCGCCATCATCAACGAGCCGTTCAAGATGGACGTGGGCAAGGGCAACTTCCTCGAGATCAAGAACAAGTTCCTGGCGCGGCGGTTCAAGCTGCTGGAGCAGGCGCTGGTGATCGAGGAGCAGCTGCGGCGCGCCGCCTACCTCAACCTCAGCCAGGAGGCGGCCCACCCGGCCATGGCGCTCAACGCCCGCTTCGCCGAGGTCGAGTGTCTGGCCGAGAGTCACCAGCACCTCAGTAAGGAGAGTCTGGCCGGCAACAAGCCAGCCAACGCCGTCCTGCACAAGGTGGGTGGGTGTGGCCGGGCGGCCATGACCAGGCTCGAAGCTGGGTAAATGTGCGTTAGGTGGACGTTCGTATGGTGTGTTTGCTATAGAAATGTGTGTGTGACATGTGCATGAGCGCAAATCTAGCAAATAAACGCACGCGCCAATATTGTGCTGCCTGGTATTGATACTGACGTGGGCATTGGCTGATACTGGGCCAGTCCCAGCCCTGATGCCAGTCAAAACCCGTCACCAACTCGCCCCCCATCTATTGATGCCCCCGACGCTACAGGCCTTGTTTCCAGCACTTCCTCAGACCTCACGAGAATGTATATTCGTCCCGCAATCTTAATCACGTCCGGGCATTTGTCATGTGTACACCTTTTTACGTACATCTGCAATTACATACAGTGGGCTGCACGTAACTTTTCTCATCTGCATCTACTGCAGTATATTCCGCATACATGCATTTGTGTAGGTGTGATGTCAATTTCAAGAGGCATGCATTTGTCGTATAATCCTGCATTACTTGCATACCTTTGTTTGCGCACATCTACCGTACGTCCATTGTCATCCGTGCATGTGCAGTGCATGTACAGTGTGCACTCACGTGCTGATGTTGATGCATTTCGAACATTTATCTACGTTTGTGCTTCAGAACATTTGCGCTTCCGTACCTTTGCCATGTGTGCATTTCCCCGGATATGGGGGCGATTCCGACTGGTGGTGGAAAGGGTAGCCAAACCAACATGTCGCAATGGTCAGTCTAACCGACATGTCGCAATGGTCAGTCTAATCGACATACCATGGTGATCACCAGTGTGGCAGTCCGGCTGCTATTATTGTCGGTATGGTCGTGTGGCCGTTCGCCGTCTCTCGGTATCACTCGCCTCGTCTTCCCCGTGTATCTCTAGATTAGTCATCGATGCTCTGTTGTTTTTCGTTCACTTTTACGATATTTTTCAGCTCGTCCGGATGCGAGTCGTGTGACAGGTGGACGATGTTTTTTACTGCAATTTGGTGCCGTTACAGTGATGTCGAAAGTTGTTCTCACACCACACGTGCGATTGGTGCGTTGCGTTGCTGAGGCCAACAACTGTGTACCTCTGGTGACTGGTCCGTCGGCGAGCTGCCGGACCTGGTGCTGACGGCCGTGCGCATGTGTGCAGGTGCTGAACCAGCTGGAGGAGCTGCTGTCGGACATGCGGTCGGACGTGTCGCGACTGCCGGCGTCGCTGGCTCGAATCCCACCCGTGGCTCAGCGGCTCCAGATGTCGGAGCGGTCCATCCTGTCGCGGCTGGCGGCCGGCACTTCGGCTCAGTCAGGTCAGTGACTCGTCCGACGGGGGGTGGCCGGCTCGGTCAGGTCAGTGGCTCGCCCGACCTCCTGTCGCGACGGGGGGGGGGGTGGCGGCTCGGTGAGGTCAGTAGCTCGTCTGACCTGTTGCAGCTGGCGGCCGGCACTTTGGATCAGTCAGGTCAGTGGCTCGTCTGACTTCGCCTCGTCGACTTGCATCACATTTCGGCTGAACTCAGCTGCTGTACCATCGTCTCATTCGGCTCAAGCTCGTCTTCCATCACGGCATTCTATCAGCTTTCCTCAACTCATCTTCTCTTTCTCTCTCCCTTGCCTTGTTACACCTTATCTCAACCCACCCTTCCTCACCGCTCCATATTACCTCGCTTCTCACGCGTTCTCATTTCGCCTTACGTCATCGTTCATTTTCTTATTTCACCTCATCTCAAAGCATGCTACTTAATTTCATGTTTCCTCATCTCATCCAACTTTAAATCGCCGAGTTCAATCTCATCCGCATCTCGTCTAATCTTCTCACACCTCCCGATGGCCGTGATTAACCTCGCCTCACCTTGCTTGACCGTGTGCCAGCAGTGGCCGAGAAGTCGCCCACACCGGAGCAGTCTGTGCTGCCGGCATCCCCTGCCGAGCCGACCGCAGACTCAGGTCGGTGTCTCACCTCACCTGGCCCCGCCTCGCCTCGCCTCGCCTCGCCTCGCCTCGCCTCGCCTCGCCTCGCCTCGCCTCGCCTCACCTCACCTCGCCTCGCCTCGCCTCGCCTCACCTCACCTCACCTCACCTCACCTCACCTCACCTCACCTCACCTCACCTCGCCTCGCCTCGCCTCGCCTCGCCTCGCCTCGCCTCGCCTCGCCTCGCCTCGCCTCGCCTCGCCTCGCCTCGCCTCACCTCGCCTCACCTCACCTCGCCCCGCCTCGCCTCGCCTCACCTTTCCTCACCTCGCTTCGCCTCACCCGGCTTCAGTTCATCTTATATCTGATCATTGCATGTAACCTGATCATCGCATCCCTTTCTGTATCCCCGCTCGATTTCGTCTGTTATTTTGCTTGACGTCACGATGTTTTCCCGTCTTATGACATCACCCTCACCTCTCTCTGCACACCCCTCCCTCCTCTCTCATCTCATCTTCCACACCTATCCTCCCCTCCTTTGTGTCCAGCAAGGGGAGAGAGATAGATGGATATGGAGGATGGAGGATGGTCGTCGAGAGGAGAGGAACAGATGTGAAGGGAGTCTGTCCCTCTTGTCACTTACCTCGCTCCCTTTTCTCCATCTTCGTCTCTCCCTATCTCGGGAGAAATGGAAGTGCATGGAGCCCTCTCCTCTTCCTACTCTTTGCCGTGGCCTGAGGCACCGCGCCTCTACAGCACGTTTGGGTTTAGGTTCGAACATGTTCCCAATTTGGAGCAGAACATTTTGGTCATCCAATATGGAGAACATTTTACTTTTGTTTGACATGTCGCGAACTTCCTTGTGTTCTTTCCAGTGAATTTCGATTTTTTTCACCACAAAGCAGCACGTTTGCAGTCATTGTCAAACAGCAATCAACAACCTTTCAGTGAAAAATAAGAGGGTAACTTGTGGCAGGATTGATTGATGTTCTGGAAGACGAACAATCAGGCTATTATCCCAACCATCATCTGCCGTAACTTCGGTCATGGGCACACCGGAGATTTTGGTTGGTGGGGTGCGGTGATTTTAAAGCTATTGTTCATGCAAAACGCTGAAGACGTTAAATGTACACAGCTTGGTGGATCTTAACCCATCGACCACCGCTTTGGCGTTCCCCATGGCTTCAGTTGGTTCTGCTTGTGGCGTCGTTTGATGTTTCTGCACTACCGGTGACACCTGACCTGATCCCCTCGGCAGGTCGTGGAATGATACGATTCCCGTACCGTACCGTACCGCTACCGTATGCTGATAACCTTTCAGTTGACATGATTCAGTAGACGAGTAGCCTAGGGGTAAGTTGCTCGTCTTACAACCGAAATGTTGTGGTTTCGAGTCTCACTTGTCGCTACTTTTCGCCCGCGACCAATCGACATGAGATATTGGCGACGCTACATGACCCAATGGTCAATGTCTTAAAACCAATAACCAGCCAGTATACTGTAACCCCTGACCGTGCCGGCTGACGTCTGCCCTGTTCTGTGAGTGGTGACGTGACCTGACGGCGGTGTCGGCAGGCGCCGACGCTCAGGCGCAGTTCCCGGCCGGCCTGCAGGCGCAGTACGCCGGCCTGAACCTGGCGCAGATGCGGCCGCAGTACTCGGTGCCGGGCATGGCGGCGCCGTCGCACCCGGCCTTCCCCGGCCAGATCACGCCGGCCGCGCCGGCCGCCGCCGCCGCCGCCGCCGCCGACGCCAGCGCCAGCGCCAAGTGATGGTGCCGGCCGCACTCAGTGTGATGTTCTGTGTGAGTGGCGGGGGCCACGCCGCCGCCATCTCGTGTCCGCACGTGTGGATGGGTCGGCCGCGGTCTGCCCGACACGGGTGACGTCTGCGCCCGCCGACCGCTCCCGAACGTGTCTGGCGGCGTCTTATGCGGATCATGCGGCTAGATGGCAGCGGGGTCTTCACTCGTGGTTCGGTCTGGTCGAGGCTGTTCTGTTCTGATGGCCAGGCCACACAATTCTCTGTGAATAAATTGATATCATTGTCCATCGACGGACTTGTTTTCTATGCGGGCGGAGTCCAATGAAGCGGCATGTTGGAATTGTGGTTCCTGGATCCGCAGGTCCACGGCTGCTTCGTAAGGTTGACCTTGAGGACGACCCAGCAACTCAACTCAACTCACTCAACAAATCTCCACTCTCAGGACAATAATTTTTTTGTTTTTGAAGTTTGGGCGTCAGGCTTGCGAGGGCAAGTGAGCATGCCCATCAAACAACTCATGTGGGTTGATTAGGGATGTTGGAGCTCAATATTCTTTTTCATTGGCCTGTTAAAGTTCCAGAACAAAAACGTCAGGTTCCACGTTTTGTTTCAGCACAATAACCTATAATTTTCCGAAAATTGGAGGGAAGGAACGGTTTATTTCTGAACTTCAATGAATTTATGGAACTTTTTTGTTGGATAATCTAACTGAAAACGTAATCTTTGGTTAAATCAGGTCAAACGGAAAGGTAATTGGAGACACCGACGCGGTGCCACATGTTCAATTTCGTACGATCTCCAAATACAATGCCTTCCAGGTTCGGACATTTAAAGACAAAAATCCAAGCTTAGGATGTTTGTGGGTGAGCGGGATTGTTCCTAGAATCACTGCGAAGTGATTTTTCGTAATAATTCATGACTATAGCTTTCAGAGCTATATTTCTACACATCTGTTCTATACAACTCGCAGGCCTGAATCGAAGCTTTTATGGCGCTTGTGCAAAAAGTGCACCTAGTTTGGCACAACACCAATGGACCCGAGATGACTAGCGTGTCATACACGAACGGATTCAGGTATGTTGATTGGGCGGGGCACTCGTCTAGAGACGCTTCACCTCCCCGGGGGGAGTGCCGCCAATTTGGAATAATTTTCAAAAAGGGTATACTCGAGTCTTCGGGGAGAAAGCCTTCCGTTGATAATTTTGTGCGGAGAGTGGAGGCAAGGTATGCTCATTCAAACATACTATAGGCCTCCGGCTGAATTCTGGATGGGGAGGGGGCGTACTAGTGTTATGTGGAGATGTATTTTTGCGTCATGAGGGTCGCCGCATTTCCACGTGGAACGTGCCTCCGGTGCCTCCTCCCTGCCTGGTCCGATCCTAATGCATCATTTACGGCAAGGGTAAAAGTCTATAGACCACTCAACCGCCCGAGAGATTCAGTACGTGCCGACGGCCCATCTGTCATACCTGTTCGAAATCACTGAAGCTTTACAACGTAATGTACCTTCACTCAACCGCGTTTTCACCTCCGCTCTTTCATCAATGTGCGGTACTTTGCCGCTTAGAGCTTAAAGCCCATGTTAAAAGTAAAACACATCCGAGGCACAGTCAGGTGGAGACCCCATAGCCAAAGAAAACTACACGAGTAAAATGCTTGGATTTGCACTCCAATAGATGATGCATTTTGGCGTGTTTCACGCCAAAGAATGGTCTGGTTTCAGCCCAATGAGAAGGCTCGATATTTTTAACACCACCCGGAAACAGGCCTCTGCAGGCTGGTAGCCCTATTCGACGCTGGTGGGCCCTTGAAGCCGCGGTAGGCCCTAGGGGATGGTGGGGAAGCTGGACTCAAGCTCAGTGGAACAATCTCGGGAGTTTTTAAGATCCAGCTGGGAACAAGAGACACTGGGAGCTGGAGATCTCGAGGATCTATGAAGAGGGACTGGGTTTACATGGTATTTTGGAATTGGCAGAGCCCTTCTGAAGCCACAAGAACGTGTATCATTTTGGTACATTTCTGGAAGGGGACATGCCCCTCTAACCTTCAATACAGCATCATGTACTCCCAATGCAATGTTGTGCACGCCCATAGCTGAGTAGGGAAGCTCAGGAGCGCAATTTCCCCTCAACATGTATTTCCTGGGTAGCGCAAATAAGATGTTCGATTATAATGCTACTCGGTTAGATAGCTGAGAAGACCTCGGCCGGACCTCAAGTGGACATCCCTGGTGGGCTCGAGTGAAATTTTTAACTGAGCAGAATAGGCTCCACTGCGTGGGTTCCCAGCGTGGGAGCAGCCGGTTGGCCGGAGGCAGGGCTGCTGACGCGTTCATTAGCAATACCCGGGCGGCAGGTCGCCTGTGGCGGCTGCCGGTGCCAGCTATTACTCAGTCTAAGCCAAACCGTCCTGTATGTACCCTCGTCACGGCCGCAAAGCTGGCAAATTGAACACCTTGGTTGGACATTGTTCCCTAGTAACAACTTGGAGACTGAGTTTGATGCCCAGGCAAACTAGCACAAGCTGCTGCCCCTACAGTGACCTGAGGCTGCGGGAATACCCATGGGTCAGTCACTGATCAGAAGGTTCCGACAGCGGCTCGGAGGTCTGAGTAGCGCCCGGAGCCCCAAAGGCGTTCTCAGGCCCAGCAATAATCTGGGGAGCTATGCCGACATTTCGCGCTTACCATGGCTCCGGCTCCACCTAATGTCCCGGGTGACTAGCAGCAGTCGAGGTGTCCCAGACCCTAGCCTGAGAGTCCAACAGTGGCTCACCAGGCGCTAAGGCATGAAGCACACAACTGTGTGTGCCTCATGCCTGATCTGGGAGCTGATTTGGGAACTGGGGATGATTGGAGCTGAGCAGCAGACGGTGCCAGCCTAAGAGTCTGAGGTCCCGAAGGGAGCTCGGTCCTCCTATGCAGCGGCTCGTAGACTCCACTGCAGCCCAAAGGTCCCCCCCCCCCCCTCCCCAGATGCTCGGTGGTCAATGCCATCCTGAGGCTCCTAGATGGGACCGGGTCGCAGCAGTGGCCATGTGTCCCACCAGTGACCTGGCGCTCATGGCATTGGCCCGGGTGCTCCAGCAGCTGCCAGGTATCAAAAGCAAGGCAACCCAGGACACCATCGCAACAGTCCGGCAACCCCAAAATATACGTGGCGCTGCGGTCAGGGTCCAGCAACGTCTTGCGCTCCTTAACAACGACTGGGGGGCCAATATTACCCGAGTAGAGACATAGTAGCAGCGCACCATATTCTGCGAACGGGAACCACATTAGAGACATTTAATTACCTAGTTTATACCTCTATGTACTTATATATGTTCTTGCCTTTGTCGCTTGCGTGAATAAACCGATCACGGTTTTCTCTCCAATTTGCACTGTGGTTGCATAATGTTCCTAAGGAAAATTTGGCTCTAGTTTTTCATTGCTGATTATTTGAATTTTCTATGTACAACATAATTGTTCTCGCAATTAGATAAATAGAACAGTGGATTGTTTTTCTGCAACGTTTTGTGCAGCTCTAAATTTGTTTTTGTTGCTTGGCGACATGTAAAAATTGCAACGGCAAGCGTCGTTCTATCTTATTCTGAGCGTGGGTTGAAGATGTAAATAATTATCGCAAGCGCGAAGGGAAACCTCGCAACATCACGTACTTGCGAAATTCTGGATATGTCAACGGGATTCGCCACAACGAATCAACGCACATCTAACCAAGATAAACGCAATGAACCAGTTGCCGCCTTAACGGCCCAGTTGGTAGAGTGCTATTAGACCTGTAAAGGCTAGCCCAAGTGCCGCCATGATAGGCTTCGGCGCTCGTGCGACCCGACGCGGTCATCTGCCCGGCAGCTGCCGAGCGGCACCTGGGACCCGACGGCCGGCCGTGTCCAGGCAATTACGGCGCGCTAAAAGTTGGATGCAATCCCACCCTTTGAACAGTCTCGCGATCGGATCACCGCGACAGGTTCGATTAGCGAACACTGGTCACGAAAATCCATTCAATCCAAATGTTCCAGCTAGATTGGTAAAATCAAAAATGAGATCAAGTGTAACCTGTTACCATCTGGCGCTTAATATATCCAATCAGTAAAGCACGCGTATAACTGAACGACGCACTTGCGGAATAACTGGTCCCGGATGCTGTTGCTGTTACCTACAGTAATGACATGCCAATGAGTACGGAGACGCGTCATGAAAATGGTCCTTAACCTGGTCTGCACGAAGTCTGTTGAAGTCATGTTGGCGAAGCATCAAATCACTCCCAGGAGAGAAGTGCTGCAATATATCTTCAGAGCATGTGCTCGTCTGAAACCCATTGCCCCAGATGCAAGAGAGCAATTCCTGAGGTGAAGACAAAGAGCTTCAAAGCAAACTTGCCAAGTGGACCGCCACTTTCAGCATTACCATGCAGCACTATTACGCTCTCCCCGTACATTTCGAACTGTCTCTTCTGAGGCATTCCATGAGAACACTGCCCTCAGCGCAGCAGGAATCAGTAGCGAAAAGCCAGCCCAGTGGGCGGGGTACGGGCCAGTTGCGCATTTCGTAGTGTTGGCTATAGCTCCGCTCCTGCCCTTCGAGATAGGGGCGGGGATGGCATAGTGGTTTAGGTGTTGAGCTCTGGTTGCCAAAGGTCCGGGTCCAACACTCGCACTGCTCGGGACATTTCGAAATCCCGCAGCCCGCCGGCGAAACAGTGTGGGCGGCGCTATTTGCCGTGATCGTGCATGAAGTGCGTCGAGAACCACCCACTAAACAAACGACAAACAATCATTCGAGATCATGGTACTCTAATGATTTCAAGCGCGCCCGGAAACGTCTCCCGCATTCCATCACCTCCTCGATAAAACTTTTTTCAGTCGAAAACGACCATCTGAAAGAAAATCTAGGCTTTGAGAAGTTCAGAGTTGTCTTCTCAATGTTTTCAAAATCAGTACCGCAGCTCCACGGGAATAATGGTCCTCCGCCCGACGTTAGGGTCCTGGGCATCAATGTAATGTCCCTTCCATATCGCCGGCGTCCGTTAAGCCCGCTGGATGTATTTCTCAATAGTCAAAGGTCCCACCTGTCAAGGATCTTTTATGGGTAAGGAGGGGAACGTCATCTCGAGACATGAGTCCCCTGGTCGATGGAGAAAGCCTCTGACCGAAGCAGGAGACCCTCACTGACATAGGGGCCACGGACGGGAACATGGGAACTGCCATATATATTTTAATACAGCTGGTTCATGATCCAAACCAACTATTACGGGACCTCTGAATAAATGGATTTCAGATAGCGTGTGGTTTAATGATCAACAGACCCTTGACCATGTGCTAAAGTTAAAGTAGTTTCACACCTGAAAGGTCCACAATACAGTCTAACTGTTAGCGTCAATTGCGACTTGTAACCTCGTAAAGTGCATACAATTCCAACAACCAACCTTTTCTATTAATCATATTGTCACAGCCATTCATGCCGTTCAGGACAACAAAGCTGTCGGGTTTGGGGTGCCAAAATCGAAGAGATTCTCTATCGCCCTCTTTGCCAGTGCCTACCCATGTCTGCTGATAGATGAAAAATAATGGCCAATGGGTGAACGGTCCTGGCTGGCAGTTGTAGGCAAGTTCCATTTGTCTCGCTGCGATATCCCAGGGCTTGTTTCGCCCCGGGACAACTGGTTCGCAGGCCCAAATTCGGCTGCTTGCGTTTGTATTTACCGGGCGGACGATTAGCAAAACGGCAACAGGTGCAACAGAGAACACCGGACAGACACCGACATGTGTCCTTAAACAGTTGGTGCCCTGATAGTTCGTCAACGTCTCACGACTCAAAAATCCTATCGGCTCTTCCACCGTCCACCGTCAAATCAAGCAGCTCGCCCACCTCGTCTGGCTGTCCAGTCGCGTCTGACCCTCTCCACCATCCTGTGACGACTGCCTGACCAGAGTTTGTTGCGCACACCGCTCGGCTACACCGACATGGGTGTCACAATGGTGATGCGGCACAATGACACAGCATCCGCCGACCGGCCGTCGCTCCCCCGTGAGAACGGAGACTGGCTCGGCACAACACTCCCGGCCACAGCCGATACTCGAGGCGTCAAATGCCGCAGCCAGCGACGGCGAGTGCTGGCCGAATGTTTGGGATCCGCTCGGAGTCCAAAGCTCAGGATGCCTGGGATCGAAATGCATTTCGAAAGAGGGGTACGAAGCTGACTTCACTACAGTTTCGACCCCGATCTCCCAAGGGTCAGGAGAGGGACGTCAGTCATCCAGAGCTACCCAGTCGCGTGGTTCACGCCAGGTTAAGCCAACTTAACCCGTCCCGTCTCGGCGGGGGGGGGGTCTTCAACCGCCCCCTCAGGTTTTTCGCGGATAGTGGACGAACGGCGCGTGGTAGCACGCCCAAATTTGGCATACCTTTTCCCACATCAACTTGGCATGCTGTTTCACAATTTTGAAGTAAGGTCATCTAGGGTCAACGAGTTAGTGAATGTCAAATGCGGTCACCTCCAAAAAAGTTCAACCAGTCGTCACGCTTTAACGGATACAGACATTTTAATGAAGCTTTCAGCGTTTGCTTATCTTCAGGGATGAAACAAACGTATGAGTGGATTTTTTTTTTCGTTTTGACTGCATATAAATTTTGTATATTTGCCAATTGCAGTTCAAATAGAAGATTCTGGCTAAAGTAAGCATTTTGTTAGGGCAAGTTGACTTCCGACAACGTTTCTCGATCTGCTCTACCCATTGGAAAATGAAAATTAAAGACAACTTGAAAACTCAAAATTTTAAAATAAAAAAGGTCATTTTTGGGGGCCGAAACATTTTATGGCTCTCGTCGGTTTCGCTCTCCTTTTCTCATTCCAAATATTTGTTCTTCATGTATCCCCGAAAATGAACTCCCCAGAGCCAAAAACATGATGTAAGTCGTGAAAAGTCATGAAAATTTAGCCCCCTGGTGACGTCACATTGGGGAAAATTGTTTTGGGGGATCTGGGCCCTACTCGTCGAGAGCTTTCCGATGACACCTCTTTCGTTTTCGTGCAACGCTTGGTTTGGATTTTAGAGGGGTTATTATCCGCCCCCCCGAGGCGGGGTGCAAGGATCTGACCGGAGATACGGCACAAGTTAAGGCCACGTCAGCTGTTCAGAAGCGGCATGTTGCCGATGAGGCTGCACCACGTACTGCCGAGTGCATACCACGTGCAATTTTTCACTCTATGGCTCGAATGGGGCATGCATGGATAGCGCTCGTGAGCCTATTTCATCACGTCCTTTGGCATGCACTACTCGAGGTGTTGGTATCTGAGAAAGCTCCTGGTGTGAATAGATTAACGTGTCAGCTGCGACGTGGTCGCCTTGTGTATATGTCATGCTCATTGACTGTATGATCATGTGCCTACCTGTGAAGACCATGTCCGCGAACTTGGCGTCCATGTCAGCCTCAGTTTAGCGATGTCTTCCGATAATGACTTCGATCATAGACTTAAGATTTGAATATATCATCAGTAATACATCATACATTGTGGACACAGTTACACTCCAGCCGGCTTTTGTTCGCTGTCAAGCTCACATTATTCGCTATAAATGCACATGATCCGCGGAATCTGGCATCCGGGTCATTTCCCTGTCACGATATCTGGACACTCAAATATTTAGCGAAGGCCATTCTACCATTAGACTTGTTTTCAGATGTACCAGCCAGCTACTCGTCCATTTGTTATCCCCAAGCGCTGCGTGATCTGGAATGAGTTACGCTCACCAAAATGCATCTTTATTCATCATTTCGCTTCTATTTGTTAGCTGACATCCACGGCAATGCGAAATGACTTGAGATACTCGCAAATAAGTCTGATCTTAAACATCATTAAGTGACACCTAATGTATCTTGGCTAATTTTAAGGAAATTAATGAGCCTTTTACTGCCTGTCGGTAAGTCGGTGTCACGCTACCTGTGGTAACGAGATGAAAACGTCGAATAATATTGAAATAAAATATTGAGGAAACTAAGCTAATGCTGTCTCTTGAACAAGGAACAGCATTGCTATCATATCGTTACCATTGTCCAATTACTTCATATCGGGCTTTATAATTTAGACTGTTTTTATACGGCATGCAAGCTTCCAAAGAGAGTTTTATTGAGTAACCTAAAATACTCACTGCAGTAACAAGAAAATCATTCGGATCGGGCTAGGAAGAATGCAGATGAACTCCGTACACTAGATAGCTGAATAAGCGCAATTACGCCGAAAACTGAGAGATGACGGTGTTGGCCATGGGTTGGTAAGAAATATATGACCCCCGAGGCAAGAGGTCTCCGGAAGCAAGACGGGATTACCAGGCACCATGGAGAGCCAATCACACGGGCTACTTTGAAACGGACAGCAATTGTCGCACGGCAATTACTGGCCGCGTAATCCTTCTTTGGCCGTCCAGAATATCTGTCGGCCCATGTCATGTAAATACCCGGTTCTTGCATGCAGCCGAAAATATTGGTTCTTGCGGTGTTGTAATGAGGATATTTTCTCCAGGCAGGGGTATTTTGTTCCCTAAGAGTGTTAATCATTAGACGGGGTGGCTCTCATTGAACGGAGTGTCCCTCCAGTTGTGGAGTGTCCTTCCAGCTGTTGTCCCTCAGCGGAGTTCCATATGTCCCCAGCTGTGAGCCCCCAGCTGTGGAGTGTCCTCCAGTGTGGAGTGTCCCCAGCTGTGGAGTGTCCCTCTGACTGGGAGTGCCTCCAGCTGTGGTGTCCTCAGTTGGAGTGTCCCTCCAGCTGTGGAGTGTCCCTCCAGCTGTGGAGTGTCCCTCCAGCTGTGGAGTGTCCCTACAGCTGTGGAGTGTCCCTCCAGCTGTGGAGTGTCCCTCCAGCTGTGGAGTGTCCCTCCAGCTGTGGAGTGTCCCTACAGCTGTGGAGTGTCCCTCCAGCTGTGGAGTGTCCCTCCAGCTGTGGAGTGTCCCTACAGTTGTAGAGTGCCTCTCCAGTTGCTAAATGACTCTCCAGTTGTGGAATACTCTCCAATTGCGGAATACTCCCCAGTTGTGGAATCCCCCTCCCCAGTTGCGGAGTGCCACTCCAGTTGTGGAGTGTCCATCTCCTTCAATGGTAGCCTTTCTGCATCCCCGTATATTTATCCACTGAAGGGCGTTCCTTGCGTGGAGCGGGGTGTACCATCAGTGTCACGCCTGAACTCCGACTGCAGTAATTGCCATCGACAATTCTGCGACAACACGACCGTGACGCGACGTTACTGCGACACCAAAGCCTTCGATGGACTTTGCTGTCACAAGACACGACGGTGAATGCGAAGACAGCTACGCGACATTCTTACTGCTTTAAAGTTGGGCTGAGCGTTCGTTGTAGCAGTGACCATTCAGACTGAATCAGATTTGTTTCCAGTGTACGAATGCAAAATTTAGAAACTAACCTCGTTCACATTTCTGGGCGTTCCGGAACCCTAAAACCTCCTGGGTTCTGATAAGCTACAAGGTTCTTGAATTTAAGTGCGCCAAGGTATTGTTAGCCAGGGTGAACTCTCGGTCGTCTGTAGTCTGTACAGCTCACAGAGCTTGCGTAACCACCGCTCCGCCTCAAGAACAGCTGTTCAGCAACATCTGCAATGGATATATGAATCGGTGCGTCGGCCGGAATAATTGAAGTCGGCCGACGTGGCCGGCGGCATATTAACGTGCGGTAATCATTTCACGTCAGGTGCAGCCGTGAGGTCGAGTAGCCCTGACCGTTCTGGCGTCTCATCTGCCCACGTCATCTGCGGAGAGCGGACACCGCCAACCTGATGGTGAGGCGGTGTGCCTGTGTGGAATAAAATTCGTATTCGTCAAAATACTGCCACGTATATAATTTGTTGGAATGGTTTAGAATGTTCAACTGACGAGAAACACATCGTGCGGAGACTGGTCACGTGTTGGTTACGAACGAGCAGTTTTGATCAAAGTCTGTCGATGGTAGCGAAGACACCCCAGCAGTTATAGGAGCACACCATAAGGGAAGCGCATTCCAGCAATTGTATGGACACCCCTGCGCAGTAGGGTGGAATCCAAGCAACCACGGTGGATTCCTGAACTTGTACGGGCGCTCCTGTCTGCTGTGCGCTGCACCCCGGAGCTCGCGCCGTCTGGGCTCTGCTGAGCTGCCGCCCGAGTGTCAGCCTGGTCGGTTGCCCTGCGCCGCCCGAGTGTCAGCCTGGTCGGTTGCCCTGCGCCGCCCGAGTGTCAGCCTGGTCGGTCGCCCTGCGCCGCCCGAGTGTCAGCCTGGTCGGTCGCCCTGCGCCGCCCGAGTGTCAGCCTGGTCGGTCGCCCTGCGCCGCCCGAGTGTCAGCCTGGTCGGTTGCCCTGCGCCGCCCAAGTGTCAGCCTGGTCGGTTGCCCTGCGCCGCCCGAGTGTCAGCCTGGTCGGTTGCCCTGCGCCGCCCGAGTGTCAGCCTGGTCGGTTGCCCTGCGCCGCCCGAGTGTCAGCCTGGTCGGTTGCCCTGCGCCGCCCGAGTGTCAGCCTGGTCGGTTGCCCTGCGCCGCCCGAGTGTCGGCCTGGTCGGTTGCCCTGCACCTCGTGAATTGCACAGGTCTGAGCCAGCGCTGACATTTCCACAGTGCCAGCGCGCCAACTGCAGAGCAGTTGCAGCATGTTCTGCTGCACGCATCTCTGCGCTCCCAGAACATCAGAACATCAGACAAGGGCGCGCATACAAGAATGCCTACAGAACAACGGACAAACAGCACACGCCCACATGATGCATACAGAACAACGGACAAACAGTAAACGCTTACAAGTATGCCTACAAAATAGCAAAGGACATGCCTACAAGGATACCTACATAATATCAAACAAATGACATGCGAACAAGAGTGCCTACAGAACAACAAACAGAGGACATGTCTGCAAGGACGCCTACAGAATAGGCCACGCAGAGTGTTGTTTGGGGCAGCGAACCTACTTCTGAGAACGCTAAACCTGCTGCACGCCCGGCACGTTATCCTGCACGTAGTACGGCCAGTCTACCCCCGGCTCCGTCAGCCATGTCCACCCGCGGCCGAACATCGCACCGCAGATCGCCCCGGAGATCGCACAGTTGGATCGGGTCACATCGTTAGCACAGCACCCCGGGCTACGGGCAGGTCAGGGGGTACCTGTATCCGCATCCGCCGATCCGACCCGGACGCCCGGTATTACGCACCGAGGTGGCAGAGGCGCGCCCAGGCGCCGCTGAAGGAGGGGAAGATCGGACTGGCGCCGTCGCAGTACTATGCGTGAGAACAACAGGCTATAAGACATTTAAGTATTGGGTCATCCAAGCCCAAAATACCAGACATTTGCTCCGACATCATTCGAGTGTATGGACTTGACATCTCGACACCTTGTGAGACCTGGCTTACGAATAGTGTGGCGGACCGGTTGTTGTTGGTCCAGCCGACATGTGGCTCCCCAAAAACGGAGGTGTGGCCCTGCTGGTGTGTGAACATCTGGGTTATGACTTGTTGCCGACATCTGATACTGCTGATGTTGCTAGTTCTAGTTGTTTGTTTGTTTGGGTGTTAATATGTGTCAACAATCATCAATACTTGCTGGTAGCTCCGGCCAGAGTTGAAAAAAACCGGATACTCGGCCACGAGCGTGGGTGACAGATATTTGAAAAATATCTCCGGCTGTGGTGACAACCTACTGTACCGTATTACCATTGCGTATGGATTGTATTTATCATCAGGCCGTTTTTTCTCATAACATACCCAGTCGATTTGTATTTTCTAACTATCCAGACATATACATACTCATCTTGTTTCAGTGCATGTATCAGAAGCGTACAGAAACAATCTAGTAACTATGACCGAGAGGACAGGGGGACTAAAAAACTCTACCACTCGGGGTAAAGTCGATAAGTTTTAACATTGCCGTGGTAAGCCTGTCACCTACGAACTGTCTGTCCTCGTCCAGAGGTTGAGCCCGACGCAACAGTTCCGTTTTCCAGCGCAGTTTGTGGGCGTATGGTACGGCTCACATGACAGGTAACGAGATATGACTGAAATCACGTGAAAGCTCCAAATGTTGGCTATCCGTCGGGCACAATTTCGTTGCGGTCGGGTCAACGTGTTGCGCGTGCGCGTCACTGGGGTCCTGAGAGAACGGGTGTCTGGTGAATGACCGGTCGCCCATAGTTGATAGGAACAGCATGTAAAACTGAGATTTTACGTTCGGAAAATTACCAATTTTAGCTCTCCCCATCGACCCCACCGAGGGGTCCACTTCCACATCCACTTCCATTCCCCACGCGAGGGGGTGGAAAGGGGAAGCAACATTTTTTAGCGTTTTTCACGATTTGGTGTGGTTCTCAGAAACGGCTAAACTTAGCGACTTGCCGTCACCTTGACATCATGGCCCCATGTACCGGCTACAATTTTCTAACTGACGATCAGTAGCTGCAGAGTGTGCGGGCGCAGTTACCGTGACACGGGCTGCACGTGTTTCAGTCCGTGAAAAATGCTTCGCTTTCCACTGTCTCTACACCACTGTCGAATAACAATTCGCGGAGAAAGTTGTACGTGCGGATAGCCCCACTCTTTGTGATGCTCACAGATCCTTCGGATCTTACCCATCATAGATACTTTTGTTGCAATCGTCGATGCCCGCAACCGTTACCAGGCGTCACTTTCGGCAATCTCAAGCGGCAGACGGGGCGGGAGAGTATCCTGTCACCGTCCAGAGATTGAATCCGACGCAACAGTTGCGTTTTCCGGCGCAGTTTTGTTTTCAAAGCTGGTTTCAGTGTGTACGTATCTACCTAATAGGTGCCAAGGCACTATTGAAGCTGAACTTGTGTATGTTTGCGTAGGTGGTGTTTCGTCTCTGAGAGTCAGGACAAGTATTGGAAACAGGGTCTTGTCTTTGATGTTGACTGCCCAAAATATTTTTTTTTTGTTCTCTCCAGGAAGTCTTCCACTCCATTTTTCCAAAAGAGGAATTGAGTCCGACAATGACTGTGATCTCCTCGATGTTTGGTCATGGTCATGGGAGCATGAAATCACAGAGCATGACCGAGAAAAGTGCGAAAATAGTTTTTTGATGACAGAAACAAATCACATCATTCTCCAACTTGGAATGCTACACAGTTTTCCTCTCATAATCCAGGATTCAGATTAAAAGAAAAGTCCTCAAAGTCCTCTGCTCTATACCAACCTGTAATGCCACATAATTTTCCTCTCCAATTCCAGATTTCCAGGACATAAACCCAACCCTGGTCATACCTAAGTGAAGTGACACTTTTCTCAGTTTCTCAGTTTGACACTTTTCTCGTTTCTCAGTCTAGCATATTATATCAGCTATTTTGGCACACTGCGGACTTCTGCAATCCTGATCATGAAAAAATGTGTCGGTTTTTCCACTATGAGCCTTTATTTTAATTATTTGATATGATCACTTCCATGGGTTTTATTTATTTGTGTCACGACACATGTTTTGTCATAAGCAGAACTAGTTGCATTGACCAAAGGTTTGTTTGAATAAATTACTTGAAACTAATGCAAAACATGACCTATGACACTCTGCCCTTGATATTGGTGTTTGTTTGTTTGTTTATTGGTTGGTTCACGACACACTTTATGCACATTCACGGCTAATGGCGCCGCCCACACTGTTTCGCCGGTGGGCCGCGGGATTGGGAAATGTCCTGAGTGGCGCTAGAGTCGAACTCGGGACCTTTGGTACCCATAGCCCGACACCTTAACCACTCGGCCATCCCCGCCCCTTGATATTGGTGTTATATTTACTTCCTTACTGTACAAGGGAATTCAATTTGTATTGGTGAATTTCATTTTCAATGAGTCATTGGATTTGGAGAACACCATGTTGTAATGCCATGTTTATTTGCATGATTAGGATGATGTGACCACTGATTCTCCTCAGAAATGCTAATTTTTAGTTGGAAAGCAAAATAACGTACTACTATTGCTTAATATCTAAAATAGTCTGGCCTGGTTTACCCTACCTCCTTTTAAATCGTTTCTTCAATATGGGCACAATTTGTGTGTTCAATAATACAAATGTTAAGAAACCTAACCTGGCTTTATCTTTTTCTTTCAAAGAAAAATCTGATTTTGTCCGACATAAATTGAGCATATTTTCACAATAAAAGCTTGCCTAACCTGTGGTTTTGCTTTGCTAAGTAAAATGTGTGCGCAACATATTGTGAGCACATTACCACAAAAATACGCACCATAGATGGATATTGATGTATACGCACCATGGAAGCAAAATCACCTTATAGGGTGTTTTGTAGTTTGACATATTAATTAATAATTGAAGACCGTATATAATTGAACAAATTAGAGATCATATATAGACTAAGATCATATTGTGAGATGATATATAGACATATAGACTAAAGCGCGCTTCTTTGTTCCATTTCGGCGGCATGGTCGATATTTCGCGCTCACACACATGCATACGGGTCTTAATGTGAGCCATCAATACGTGACAGCTTGGTGGTGTTCGATATTCTGTAGGTGACAGGCTGGACACTTTTTTCACTTCTGACTCCGGCCTACCGCATGCTCAACAATACCTCATGTCAGCTGACAGCTGATCTAGACGACTTGGAGTGCCAGATGCAGTTCCTGCTGGCTAATTATTCCAGAGCCGCACTGGTGTTCCCAGCGTGCCAGCTGCGACCGCACCAGTGCTGTCACGCCCCCCCCCCCAGTATCACAGCTGGCACATTAAAAGTACAACCAATCGACATGGATGTGCGGCACTCGACGCTGATGACGATGAAGCCATCCAACTCCGATGGCATCGACGGCATTAGCGTGTCCATGCTCCAAAAATTAATCTTCGACTTGATCACCTCCTCCTGAACATAGTCAATTATCGCCTGGCCACCGGCATTGTTCCGCAAGTGTTGAAACACACTCTGGTTGCACCGATTCCGAAGGGCAAGGCGTCCAAAATACCTGCATATACTCGCCCAATATTATTGTTTCCCGCTGCGATGACGGTGGTCGGAAGAGGAAACAGCTGTGTCGAAACACAGGAACAGCTGTGTGCCTATCTGGAGGTAACCAGTTACTACCTGAGGTCCAGCTCATCACGACTACCGCGAAAAACATTTCGTGGAATAAGCGCTTCACGCTATCGCTGCCAAGGCAAGCTATGAATAACGACGAAATTTCCCCTCTAGTCTTATTGGATCTTTCAAAATGATTTCATGTGGTGCCACACGAAAAATCACTGGAATAACTCTTCATGCGGTAAACTTTAGCCGGGCTCGTCCCGGACTTCCTAGCCAGTCATCATATCCCGCTCGTCCCGAACCGCCCAGCCAGTCATCCTATCCCGCTCGTCCCGGACTTCCCAGCCAGTTATCCTATCCCGCTCGTCCCGGACCGCCCTGCCAGTCATCCTATCCCGCTCGTCCCGGGCTGCCCAGCCAGTCATCCTATCCCGCTCGTCCCGGACTGCCCAGCCAGTCATCCTATCCCGCTCGTCCCGGCGCCCAGCCAGTCATCTATCCCGCTGGACTGCCCCCTGTCCGGCTGCCCAGCCAGTCATCCTATCCCGCTCGTCCGGGCTGCCCAGCCAGTCATCCTATCCCGCTCGTCCCGGACTGCCCAGCCAGTCATCCTATCCCGCTCGTCCCGGGCTGCCCAGCCAGTCATCCTATCCCGCTCGTCCCGGGCTGCCCAGCCAGTCATCCTATCCCGCTCGTCCTGGGCCGCCCAGCCAGTCATCCTATCCCGCTCGTCCCGGGCCGCCCAGCCAGTCATCCTATCCCGCTCGTCCCGGGCTGCCCAGCCGGTCATCCTATCCCGCTCGTCCCGGGCTGCCCAGCCAGTCATCCTATCCCGCTCGTCCCGGGCCGCCCAGCCGGTCATCCTATCCCGCTCGTCCCGGACTGCCCAGCCAGTCATCTATCCCGCTCGTCCCGGACTTCTTTTTATTCTGTCGGCTGCCCAGCCAGTCATCCTATCCCGCTCGTCCCGGGCTGCCCAGCCAGTCATCCTATCCCGCTCGTCCCGGGCTGCCCAGCCAGTCATCCTATCCCGCTCGTCCTGGACTGCCCAGCCAGTCATCCTATCCCGCTCGTCCCGGGCTGCCCAGCCAGTCATCCTATCCCGCTCGTCCCGGACTGCCCAGCCAGTCATCCTATCCCGCTCGTCCCGGGCTGCCCAGCCAGTCATCCTATCCCGCTCGTCCTGGGCTGCCCAGCCAGTCATCCTATCCCGCTCGTCCCGGACTGCCCAGCCAGTCATCCCATCCCCTGTCCCGGCTGCCCAGCCAGTCATCTATCCCGCTCGTCCCGGGCTGCCCAGCCAGTCATCCTATCCCGCTCGTCCGGACGCCCAGTCAGTCATCCTATCCCGCTCGTCCCGGACCGCCCAGTCAGTCATCCTATCCCGCTCGTCCCGGGCTGCCCAGCCGGTCATCCTATCCCGCTCGTCCCGGGCTGCCCAGCCAGTCATCCTATCCCGCTCGTCCCGGACGCCCAGCCGGTCATCCTATCCCGCGCCTCCTTCCGCTCATCCTATCCCGCTCGTCCCGGACCGCCCAGTCAGTCATCCTATCCCGCTCGTCCCGGGCTGCCCAGCCAGTCATCCTATCCCGCTCGTCCTGGGACGCCCAGCCAGTCATCCTATCCCGCTCGTCCCGGACTGCCCAGCCAGTCATACTATCCCGCTCGTCCCGGACTGCCCAGCCAGTCATCCTATCCCGCTCGTCCCGGACTGCCCAGCCAGTCATCCTATCCCGCTCGTCCCGGGCTGCCCAGCCAGTCATCCTATCCCGCTCGTCCCGGACTGCCCAGCCAGTCATCCTATCCCGCTCGTCCCGGGCTGCCCAGCCAGTCATCCTATCCCGCTCGTCCTGGGGCGCCCAGCCAGTCATCCTATCCCGCTCGTCCCGGGCTGCCCAGCCGGTCATCCTATCCCACTCGTCCCGGGCTGCCCAGCCCGTCATCCTATCCCGCTCGTCCCAGACCGCCTAGTCAGTCATCCTATCCCGCTCGTCCCGGACTGCCCAGCCAGTCATCCTATCCCGCTCGTCCCGGACTGCCCAGCCAGTCATCCTATCCCGCTCGTCCCGGACTGCCCAGCCAGTCATCCTATCCCGCTCGTCCCGGACTGCCCAGCCAGTCATCCTATCCCGCTCGTCCCGGGCTGCCCAGCCAGTCATCCTATCCCGCTCGTCCTGGGGCGCCCAGCCAGTCATCCTATCCCGCTCGTCCCGGGCTGCCCAGCCGGTCATCCTATCCCACTCGTCCCGGGCTGCCCAGCCAGTCATCCTATCCCGCTCGTCCCGGACTGCCTAGCCAGTCATCCTATCCCGCTCGTCCTGGGCTGCCCGACTCTGTCCGCTGATGACGTCACGCTAGTGTTGGGCGTCTGCAATATCGCCCGATGAGCTGAGTTGCCTTATTCGTCCTTGGGTGTATTTTATCTTGTTTGTTTATTGGGTGGTTCACTTTATGCACATTCACGGCCAATGGTGCTACCCACATTGTTTTGCCGGTGGGCCGCGATATTGGGAAATGTCCGGAACGGTGCGAGTGTCGAACCCGGGACCTTTGGTACCCAGAGCCCACACCTTAATCACTTGGCGACCCCCGCCCCGTATTTTTTCTTAAATGTGCATCCATTAGCAATGCTTAATTACGATATTCTCCGCATTAAAGGTGCGCATGCTGATTTGCCATGACGTGGGTAAGAATGAGTCACATTTGGTTCACAAACAAAATACACATTTCCTTCACTCAAGGAATTAACGACAGCCTGACCACCACAAAGTGCAGCAATGCAAATGATACCAGACTTGTTGAATTTGTCCATTCACTTCATGACTTATGCTTAAATACCATCCATTCATTCCAACATGGATTTAAGATTCAGTCAGAATTTGCATCCACTGTAAGGCTGCGTGCATTCAGTACTTTGCTCGCTCATTCACTACGTCTGAACTGCGCGCAAAGTGCACGTCGATTTGTCGACGGCGGCGGATAGTGGTGGAACAGATGTAAGTTTGTCGGGCTTCAATGTAATTTCGGTATTGAAATGAACGAGATTGGTGGTCTTGCGCCCGATTGGCTCAAGGCGAAGTGCTTCTGGTGTAGGTTTTCATGACCTTTATCGTGCAGTGAAGTTCCAATGGCCACGCCTCCATAAGCGTAAGAACGGGCAAGTAGCGAAGCCAATGACAGAATGCCACGTGCCGCTGAAATTTTCGTTCATCGGTCAAATTTCGTTCTGCATGTACCACGAGATCAACGTACCCGTTGCCCTAAAAGTGACTCGACACGTCGCTTACCGGACTCCGTTAACCACCGAGGCCTTTGTAGGCCCTCAGGACTGATGCCGTACTGCGTCTGGTTATCAGGCGAGGCCCAAGTTGGGCAGGAATCGCGTTCAGCAGACCTGCATGCAACGTTTCAGTCTCCAGCGACCCATTCATCATGGGAACGAGATGTTTCAGAATCCCAGCGGTTAGAAAACAATCACCAGAAATCGAGAAGAAAAATGACACCCAAAGGAGAGCACACGAAAGGCAATAAACTGCGGAAGATCGTAACGTGAAGAATGAACGCGATACGGTTCCACCCGACCATTCCTGACGCATACTGCGCGTTTTAATATCTGTGGACACGATGCCCTGTGCGCAGACGGTTCACAAAGGAATTGCCGTCCCCCTTCGCAGTTTAAGAGCGCCCCCTCTCCACTGTACGGCTTAAGATCGCCCCCCCCCCACTGTACAGCTTAACGGCGCCCTCTCCCACTGTGCAGGTGTTCCGAGCGCTACATCGGCACCGACGGTCAGCAGCGCCAACGGAGCAGCATCTGCACCGACCTTCAACAACGTCAGCATCACAGCCTCTGCACAGACTGATAACAACGTCAACATCACATCTGTTCAGACCTTTCCCAACGTCAACATCGCAACATCTGCACCGACCGCTAACAACGTCAGCATCACATTGCTTGTTGTTCATGATGGATGACGAACCTAAGTGGATGTCTATGTAACAACGCATCTGGAAGATTGCTGTGCCCTTGTCTGACGTGATGCTAGTACTAAGACAGCCCAGCAAGATCACGTGATATTTTATGTTCAGTCACTCGGAAAAGATAAGGGCATTGCCAGCTCTAAGCTGACTAGACTTGAATTATCTGACTAGTATGACAAGAACTCCTGAGTTAGTCATTTCTAGCATTCAGAACAACAAAATTAAAACCGAAGAAACTTATTTCAACTTGCAGATTCTTCGTGCTTTCAACTTTCGTGGTTATAGGAAGAGTAGAATGAAATATGTGCTAGGGAAGACATGCTTACGGTCTTACAGGTCTTCCACGACGGTTGCCAGCCTTGTTCTCGGACAAGTGTCGATCCCATCTGCCGGGACCTTCCGGAAACGTGTCGGCCTCATCTGCTGGGACCCTCCGGACACGTGTCGGCCCCACCTGTCAGGACCTTCCGGACACGTGTCGGCCCCATCTGCCGGGACCTTCCGGACACATGTCGGCCCTATCTCCCGGGACCATCCGGACACATGTCGGCCCTATCTCCCGGGAATTCCGGACACGTGTCGGCCCCACCTGCCAGGACCTTCCGGACACATGTCGGCCCTACTGCCTGGACCTCCCGGACACGTGTCGGCCCATCTGCCGGAACCCTCCGGACACGTGTCGGCCCCATCTGCCGGGACCTTCCGGACACGTGTCGGCCCCATCTGCCGGGACCTTCCGGACACGTGTCGGCCCCATCTGCCGGGACCTCCCGGACACGTGTCGGCCCCATCTGCCGGGACCTTCCGGACACGTGTCGGCCCCATCTGCCGAGACCTTCAGGGCACGTGTCGGCCCCATCTGCCGGGACGGGACACAGAGGCAGTGCGTGGTTGTTTGTTCGATCCTGAGATGGAGACCCCAAACCCACACAATCCACCGTGTCAGTGGTGGATGCGGACGATCCAGGATCCAGTGTAGCTGGAGCAGCAGCTATACTGGAAAAAGAATAGCATGGGTGCATTTGAAGCTTGAACAATGACTCCGATGGAGCGAGACTCTGCCTTTCATCTCACTGAAGTTCAGTTAGCGCAATACTGTGCATCTAATGGCCGCTCATAACTTGCACAACCCCTTTTCGGAGCCCTTAACCTATGACTTGTGATCCCAGGTGTATCGTGGGGTCTGGATCACCCTGGTTTGGTGCCCTCCTAATGTCAATTTGCTGTTTTGCGTGTTCGATTTGAAAATATGCCTTGAAAATAAGAACTTGGACCACATGGCTTGGTGAGTGATTTACAGCCTTGCTCTATGAGTTGTGAATTTAGTGCATGTTGGGGGCCTTTGGCATAGCCCATCTCCCCATGCTGACTCATCCCAATAATTTCCCTTTAGCACGAAACCATACGGGCAGGACAACGAAACGAATATTGGGTCTTCCATTTCCTCATGCATTAAGCCCCATCCCAATCAGTTCGGCCAGTCTCCACCACCCCCTCAGAGCGTTGCGTAATTTGCATACGTCTCCTGACTCTTAATCAAGTCAGGGTACCGAACAAGAAATTTTGAGATTTTCTCCACTCAAAACCCTTAATTTTGCGCAGGCTTTGCGCCGAACACTTTCTTTGCTTCGTTTCATACTCCACAACGAAGGAGTCTCAAGAAGTAGTGATAGAATTTTGCCATGTTTAACTAGAACGGCTTGTTTTATATTTATTAAGTCGTTAGCCATTTGGACACACAAGACAATTCCATCGGATGCTCACGTCTGCTAGCCAAGCAAAAAGCATACGGCCACATTTATAAACATAACGTCGGCTTTATGTTTCAATTCAGGCTTGTCCTGATGTATTTCGGTGTATATCCTACTACTCTACACACCTTGACGCACCAACTGGATTAATCAACCCTGGCATTCGCCAACGACATGCCTTACTTTACTCCAAGGGGCCGTCATCCAGGCAACACCCATTGCCGGTTTCTCGTTCGGAATGCGTACAGTCGTAACGTTACAAGTGGACGACGTGCAGCCCGTTCGCAGCTCGCCAACTGGGTAGGCTCGTCAGGTCAGAAGGCACAAGGGCCGGCACAATGTTCTTCTATAGCTAGGATCCAGACAAGTTCCAGCTACGATGACGTGGCCTTCATAGAATGTGCCTATGATGGTCGTGTAGGTCACCTTAATGTCCCCATCAAGTGTTCATAAAAACCATGCACCTACGGTGCTTTGCAATTTTCATTTCATCCTGGTTTGGATCGATGATTCTCGTTCAAAGTCGAATCACGACTAAGGTCGCTGCCTAAGCTTGAGCGTCGCCACCACGGAGTATGGAGGGAGTGGAGGAGGGAACGCCCTCCCAACTTCGTAGCATTTAGCATCAAGCTTTAGTATCAATCAAACCCCCCAAAAAACACCCATTCCCTTCGGTCCATTCCCAGACCGGCAGCATCATTGTGCTTAGGTACGGCTGGCCATCTACACACTGTAGTATATGTCTAACTATTTATGCATGAGTGCATCTGCAGGAATTAGCGACCTTATTTATATAATTGAAAACTCATCAATCGGCAAGCCATTGAGCGTGACATTTCGAATGGAAGTTCGCGAAACCCACAGGAAGGGAGACGGTCAGTTGTACTGCCACCTAGCGGCGGGAACAGTCTCCGGTAGCAATGTGCGGCGAACTCTCTCTCTGATGGTCGCTGGCGGACCGGCTGGAATCTGTCGAAAACACGGAAGGTGGCGATTGAAAACAGAGAAGCCCGAGCAGAATTTCACGTCTGACTGTTCCCGTGATTTTCTGCACATATGCCAGTTTTTTTTTGGGGCCGTGACGGTGGATCAAGGACGAGGGCGGCTGTTGCTACACTGTCCAACATGGGGGAGACTTAAATATTTCGCACTGACCTTCCCTTCCATTCTTGGGAGATCTTCCGGACGGAAGAGAATCTCACAAGGCATTTGTCAAACAAACTTATTGGAAAATGTTCAACATTATGTCCATGCCGCTATCATTTGTGTGGTCTGCGCTCCGCATGTGCCCATGATATATGGGACGAGGCAAGTTTTAGATGAATTTGTAGGAAAGTTTCTCTCTTGGGAACTTCTTTTGGCTACGTGATAAAATAGCGAACTTCGCGTTTAACATAAACCTCCGTTATGAGTCAAATAGACCTCTTTCAATCCCAGAGCCCTGGTCCAAGCCTCTCTTGACAGGCACCACAAATCCAGCACCTTTATTGTGCAATTAAGTAGCAGTAAAATGGCGGCAGTTATTCAAGTTTCAATATTGTCGCAAAGATATTCAAATTAATGCAATAGCATCTTCCAGCGACAAACAGCTTCAATCGAGCTCGACAGACTACAATTCGCTAGGCCATCCCACATCTTGACTCCCGACCGTTCGCTCACCAATATTCATCTGAACATTCACACATCTTCATACATCATAGCACCCACACATCTTCATTCATCTTTGTACTCACACCATACAGTCACAGCTTGGCGGACGTCAGTACATTGTGCCACCATACAGCTCAGTGGTTCATCACACATCTCCACTGTCACAGGGTCGTCATACATCTTGACACTCGCATCTTGAGGCTAATCCCATCTGCATATCAGTTCAGCCTCCCATCTCTCAGTAATCAGTTCAGGCTTTCACAGAAGCGCCAAAGTCAACAGGCAATCTATCTCGCACACCGACTGGTACTCAACCGCACTGCACGTCCATCTCAAGCGACCAGATCCTACTTTCACAGACCGACTGCCGACTCCCATCAGAGTCGCCGACGTACCTCGAGTACCGAGGCGTACTGGACCTGGCGGCCGGCCCGGCGACCAGCCGCCTTCGACGGCAGCTCGGAGGCAGGTAACCGCGGGAGCTCTAGGCTCCCTACGAGCTAAACAACAACCAACGCCTATTGCACCATCTCACGTGACATCCGGCGACGCGTCGTGATCCAGCGACAGACCAGGCCCCCTCTTCAGGGCACCGGCCCGTTTAGTCATTAACCGTCTGACGACCGAGAACAATGCACCTACACTTCACATCCAGTGGGGGTGATCACCCCCTCATACCAACAGAGGTACCTACACGTCACATCCAGTGGGGGTGAACACCCCTGATACCAGCAGAGGCACCTGCACGTCACATCCAGTGGGGGTGATCACCCCCTCATACCAACAGAGGCACCTGCACGTCACATCCAGTGGGGGTGATCACCCCCTGATACCAACAGAGGCACCTGCACGTCACATCCAGTGGGGGTGACCACCCCTGATACCAGCAGGGCCACCTCACACCTGCACGTCACATCCAGTGGGCGTGACCACCCCTGATACCAGCAGAGGCACCTGCACGTCACATCCAGTGGGGGTGACCACCCCTGATACCAGCAGAGGCACCTGCACGTCACATCCAGTGGAGGTGACCACCCCTGATACCTGCAGAGGCACCTGCACGTCACATCCAGTGGGGGTGACCACCCCTGATACCAGCAGAGGCACCTGCACGTCACATCCAGTGGGGGTGACCACCCCCTGATACCAGCAGAGGCACCTACACGTCACATCCAGTGGGCGTGACCACCCCTCATACCAGCAGAGGCACCTGCACGTCACATCCAGTGGGGGTGACCCCCTGATACCAGCAGAGGCACCTGCACGTCACATCCAGTGGAGGTGACCACCCCTGATACCTGCAGAGGCACCTGCACGTCACATCCAGTGGTGGTGACCACCCCTGATACCAGCAGAGGCACCTGCACGTCACATCCAGTGGGGGTGATCACCCCCTCATACCAACAGAGGCACCTACACGTCACATCCAGTGGGGGTGACCACCCCTCATACCAACAGAGGCACCTACACGTCACATCCAGTGGGGGTGACCACCCCCTCATACCAACAGAGGCACCTACACGTCACATCCAGTGGGGGTGACCACCCCCTGATACCTGCAGAGGCACCTGCACGTCACATCCAGTTGGGGTGACACCCCTGATACCAGCAGAGGCACCTGCACGTCACATCCAGTGGGGGTGACCACCCCCTGATACCAACAGAGGCACCTGCACGTCACATCCAGTTGGGGTGACCACCCCTGATACCAGCAGAGGCACCTGCACGTCACATCCAGTGGGGGTGACCACCCCCTGATACCAGCAGAGGCACCTGCACGTCACATCCAGTGGGGGTGACCACCCCCTCATACCAACAGAGGCACCTACACGTCACATCCAGTGGGGGTGACCACCCCCTGATACCAACAGAGGCACCTGCACGTCACATCCAGTGGGGCTGACCACCCCCTGATACCAGCAGAGGCACCTGCACGTCACATCCAGTGGGGGTGATCACCCCTCATACCAACAGAGGCACCTACACGTCACATCCAGTGGGCGGTGACCACCCCCTGATACCAGCAGAGGCACCTGCACGTCACATCCAGTGGGGGTGACCACCCCTGATACCAGCAGAGGCACCTGCACGTCACATCCAGTGGGGTGATCACCCCCTCATACCAACAGAGGCACCTACACGTCACATCCAGTGGGGGTGACCACCCCCTGATACCAGCAGGGGCACCTACACCTGCACGTCACATCCAGTGGGCGTGACCACCCCCTAATACCAGCAGAGGCACCTGCACGTCACATCCAGTGGGGGTGACCACCCCCTGATACCAGCAGAGGCACCTGCACGTCACATCCAGTGGGGGTGACCACCCCCTCATACCAACAGAGGCACCTACACGTCACATCCAGTGGGGGTGACCACCCCTGATACCAGCAGAGGCAACACCTGCACGTCACATCCAGTTGGGGGTGACCACCCCTGATACCAGCAGAGGCACCTGCACGTCACATCCAGTGGGGGTGACCACCCCCTGATACCAGCAGAGGCACCTGCACGTCACATCCAGTGGGGGTGACCACCCCCTGATACCAGCAGAGGCACCTGCACGTCACATCCAGTGGTGGTGACCACCCCCTGATACCAGCAGAGGCACCTGCACGTCACATCCAGTGGTGGTGACCACCCCCTGATACCAGCAGAGGCACCTGCACGTCACATCCAGTGGGGGTGACCACCCCCTGATACCAGCAGGGGCACCTACGCACGTCACATCCAGTGGGCGTGACCACCCCTGATACCAGCAGAGGCACCTGCACGTCACATCCAGTGGGGTGACCACCCCTGATACCAGCAGAGGCACCTGCACGTCACATCCAGTGGGGATGACCACCCCCTGATACCAACAGAGGCACCTGCACGTCACATCCAGTGGGGGTGACCACCCCCTGATACCAGCAGAGGCACCTGCACGTCACATCCAGTGGGGGTGACCACCCCTGATACCAGCAGAGGCACCTGCACGTCACATCCAGTGGGGTGACCACCCCCTGATACCAGCAGAGGCACCTGCACTTCACATCCAGTGGGGGTGACCACCCCTGATACCAGCAGAGGCACCTGCACGTCACATCCAGTGGGGTGACCACCCCCTGATACCAGCAGAGGCACCTGCACGTCACATCCAGTTGGGGTGACCACCCCCTGATACCAGCAGAGGCACCTGCACGTCACATCCAGTGGGGGTGACCACCCCCTGACGCCAGCAGAGGCACCACACGGCAACACCTGGTCCGGTGACACAGCGCCGAGCCGCGCCACCTCCGACCTTCCATCCAGTGACATGGCTGCAGCTGGTCATGGACATGACATGGACATGGACTTAGCGTGCAGTTTTCCGGCAATAAGGGTAAGGGTGATTGGTTCCTCTTCCAAATTGGTGTGCAGAGCTGAGCAATTGCATTTTCCGAACAGTCACTATCTGAAGGTTGCGAGTGTTCGCCACGGCACACAGACTACAGGCTAAACAGCGGCCGTATAGTCACTATCTGAAGACTGCAAGTGTTCACCGCGGCACACAGACTACAGGCTAAACAGCGGCCGTATAGTCACTATCTGAAGACTGCGAGTGTTCGCCACGGCACACAGACTACAGGCTAAACAGCGGCCGTATAGTCACTATCTGAAGACTGCGAGTGTTCGCCACGGCACACACTACAGGCTAAACAGCAACGAAGTTTCCATCCTAGCAAATCCATACTAAGTGTCTGAATCGTGCTCTCATGAGTGCGCACCTGGCCCAGACAGGTATTACCATGGCAAATATAATTGCATTAGTGATGGGCATGATTTGTGTTCACGGGCTCCGCCGAAACTAGATGGAAAGGTGTCCTCCCTCTCCTTCGAACTTTTCCCCAATTTTAATATTATATATATATATATATGTGTGTGTGTGTGTGTGTGTGTGTGTGTGTGTGTGTGTGTCATTGTATGAGAAGAGTCCTGCTATAAACTCTCTCGTTCTTCCGCATCGCAAATATGTTGGAACATTGATTGATACATCCACTACCTCATCACCCCATGCAATAGCTATATCTGATGGGTAGGATTGACGGAAATATGCTCCTTTTTCTATATTCTTTCGTTGCATTTACATTTCATGATATTTCAGCAATTTTACATGCTAATTAGACAATTAATATGCATATTTTGCATGCTTGCTTAAGTATGAGCAATGGGCTCCTGGTTCACCGTTACCTTCCATCAAAATTCATTAGACACATAAGTGAAATTACGTCAGGAGACCCTCCGCCCGTCCTTCATTGCCGGCCGGCAGATTCTGCCCATCAGCGACGTCGGGCCAATGTTGACCCAGATTGACGGCAAGATTACCGGAATAATTTGCCTTTGCTATATGGCCTTGACTAAGCTTCGCTGGCCAAGCAGCTCAGGCTGGGTTCAATCATTCATTCAACACTCATCCTTCAGTATCGTTGCGAATACATCGTAGACCTAGACTGAGCTGCTCTTCTCAGAATCGTTGATTTGAGGCCCGGAGACGGTACGGTGTACACCTGCTGGCAGCACGAGCATGCGTAGTGTGTGTGTGTGTGTCGCTGCATCACCAAAATCCAGAGCCTTTCTCTGAACCAAAGGCCACACATCCTCTACTTGATGACTACGACGCATGCAGCACTGAAGATCCGAGCTGTGTGGTGTTAGGCTAATTCTGTCCAAGAGAGGAGCGGTTTTGGAACTGCTGATTATCAGTTACTATATCACTTAGGTTACTAGAATAAGACCAATGCTAATAAGAATTGCTGAAAAGACGCCTTAGGTACGAAAGTAAAATTATGCACTAATTATGCACTAAAATACTACATACTGCTATATATTATGCAACAGTCAGATATTAGTATTTAAAACAAATATTATTAATCTACTTATATCTTGAAAACAATTAAACAAGGATGCAGAAGATGCAAACGACTTCGATATTCGATACAAACAAAGGACGAGTACTCCTCGTCGTATTCTTGCAAATATGGTTTCACCCTGTCACGATTGATTTCTTCCTCAAGTTTGGCAAAGGCACCATGAAGCCCACAAAGCATATCAGTACGTGTCTACTCTCCAAAATACACCATGGAGTGTCCACGCTCCAAAACACACCGTTAAGTGTCCACTCTCTAAAGCGAACCATTAACTATCCACTTTCCAAAGGACACTGCTAATTGTCCACTCTCCGAAACACACCGTTAAATGTCCATTCTCCAAACCGCATCGTTAAGTGTCCACTCTCCAACGCGCACCATTAAGTATCCGATTTCTAAAGACGGGCTTGCAGTGAGTTTAAAGTTGCTGCACCTCCTGGAGAGGTGGCTTTTGTAGGTGATTGGTCAGATGCTTGCTGTTTCGGGGCGCAGGACGAGGTGCATACAATAGGGAATCCACCGCGATGCTGAGCGGTGCACCGTTCACCCCTTTGTTGCATATTGGTCAGTTAGTTATTAGGGCTTAAGGGCGCATCGACTACATTGGTCATGTAGCGCCCATGCATATTGGTCAGACGGCGATAGTAAACACGAGAGCCGCTGTGGCATCTAAGACACCATCGAGCATGGCTCGAGTATGGTGCACGCTTCTTGCCATATTTGGTCTTGACAATAAACACTCGCATCCGCATGCCTTACCACGATTCATTACTTTTCAAATGAGTACACATCACAATATCATAAACGATTCAACTTCTAAAATATAGTCATGGTCAACTGAGGGCCTACAAGAACGGTTTGCGAGACAGTGAGAACGAGTAATTCTCAGGGTTTTCTCAACGTCTTTCTGGTCAGTAAAACTCACACCAATGACTGTCCCGCAAGGATATCTGGAGGAATGGACCACGATGTAAGATTGTGCAATGTGTAAGCGGACTATGACTATGTACCTTCTGCCGTAGCACTTTACCTATATTAAGAAACAGCATTGATGGTTTTTAATTCTTGAAATAGCACCCAATCAATCTAATATTCAACATACAGCGCGCAAAGAATATATTTCCAGCCGCAATAAAAAATAATAATTCGACCTTAGACTCAAACTGTAGCTCACTATTTTTGGTTGCTCTCACAGTATGGGCTAAGCTGCATTCAACCTTGGATTTGCTCCCTTTTCCAGCTTACGTGACACATCATGATGTACATAATCCGAAGAATCCGTCATCTCTGCCATAATCCCTTTCACACCACTTTGGCATACAAATATGCAGCAAAGGTCATGCTACCATGGTACTACCATGCTACCAACTACTATGCTAGTTGTGTTCAGACAAAGCAGCCAGCTATCTGCTCGTTTGCTATCCCCAAGCGCTTGATAGTCTGGAATGACTACATTCACAAACGTAGTGTTCTATCACTTCGTGTTCTTTGAGCTGATGCTCACTAAATCATTGTCTCAAATAAAATAACTAAATAGAAGTCTCGCTTCAAACTATATCACCGAAAAACAATTAATCAAAGCTCATTTTAAGAGGTACAAAAGGTTTACGCTTTAGTGCCGTCTTGTCAAGCTAGGAACTGTCGCTTGAGGCAAGGGCCACGAGGTCAAAGCGTAGCATAAGTCAAAGACAAATGGGTTGGAATAATCTTGGAACCAGAATATATATATATATATATATATATATATATATATATATATATATATATATATATATATATATATATATATATATATATATATATATATATATATATATATATATATATATATATATATATATGGATCAGTCATATCTACCAAACTTACACCAATTCCTAGACGCATTGGGATAAGGTGAATAACACTGGTGGTATCGCAGAATTGTGTGTTCCCCTTTCTCTCTTCTTTTTCAGGTCACACATCAACCAATCACTGTCCCCTGCCATCGAAATGACAGCGCGCATAAACCATCCTTCACGTTTAGCCTTCCCCCCCGTGGCGGTGCTATCCGTCCCGGCCTCACATAAGCTCTCACGTCTGTAAACGGCTCTCAGTCTCCACACTCTCTAAAGACCCACTATCGGCACGTCGGCGACGGCGTGAACCCCCCTCCCAGGAAGTGGCGACGTAGCGGGAGGCTGATGGTGGGCTCAAGAACCCTTGTCGATGACAGATGACTCCATCGCACCAGAAGCCGTGTATCTTGCCTCTACTTTTACAACCGATGGGTCCATCATGCTTGTTGCATCCATTTATCTATTGGAACTGACCCTGCTCTCCATGCATACTCCGACACACCACACAGCTTTTCCTGCGTTCTTCCTTACCTCCCTCCGACCGTTTGTCACTTTATCGGCTCTCTTTGGTGAGCACAAGTGCATCTTTCGGTTATCTCCCACATTTGTTATGCCGCTAGCGGATCATTGAGAATCATCGATCTCAATCTGTGCGACCTGTTGAAAATGTGGCGCTTACCTCTCGGCATTTTTCCTAAGCGTGGGATGAGACTAGAATATGCTATGGTGATGGGTGCCCGCTGCCGTATTGTACACCTTCTGTTGTGCCCCAGTAGTTGACACCTGCCAGTTCTGACCACCCTCCACGCTGCATCAGCCGGATAGTTCCTATCAATCGGCATGTTTTTCCAGCTTTGTGTTTGTCATAATCCTTCGCCTTGAAACATAGCCGGTATATGCACATTTCCACACCAAAAGGTGCCGCTTCTTCATATGCAGGGGGTGATCGGAATTTAAGTGCAGATAAGTCTTAGAATCTGACGGTGTTTTTTCTTCTTCAAATAAGCCGGTTGTTGCTTGACCGGATCACGCACTGCTCAAGTATCCATCAACCCGACTTCGTCATTTACGGAGTTGCATCTTGAGGTGAATGCTGTTGGCCATTCTATGAAATGCTGTAAGTTACTTTTCTGCATGCAGCCCAGCCAAAAGAAATGTCATCAACTTACCGGAAGAATATCAAAAGCTTGACGCTCATATCCAACTGGGTTTCGTCCTACCGCGTCTTGTAAGTGCCAGCGTAACTTCCATCAAGATTGGATATAGGGGAGGTACCCCGAACACGTACCGGTGTGCCGGGTACATATTAAAGTGTTTGCTGTAGAGCTCGAGTTCTATCGCCTCAATCATCTCATCTGTTGGCAGTTATTTACTGATCTGCTGTTCAACGGTAACCTGCAGGACTCGGCACGTTCTCTGCGCGGAACATTCGGATATATTTTGTCATCTCCATACAGAGCAGCATTGGCGGGTTCCCTTCCGGAACTCCTGATTGATTGGACCACCGCTTGCAGTTTTCGTAGGAAGTCCGTGGTGTTCCTAATTAATGACGCTTGACCATCCATGTGCGACTGTAAATTCATTCCGCTACCTCTGTTGCCCGTTCTGTGGCGTGATCAATTCCACTCAAGGAAATGCAGCTGAACACAAAGTCGTTGTCGACACTCGTACATCACACACCTGTCGCGATTCCCAAAACGTTGTGCTCTGTTGTGTCGCCTTTCGCCATTGACACAGTGTTAGTATTATGTCGTTAATTAGTCCGCCGCGAAAAGCAATTAGTGTCACACTTTTGTGCTCGATTTTCAGTCCATGATTGTGCGATTCGTAAATATGTGTATACTACCACCCCGAAGAAGACCTGCGGCCGAAACCATGAATATTTGCTCATAAAAACATTTTCTCTTACCATGCCACTAATGTACAACTTGTCCGACTGCAATTCATATACATATATGTATATATATATATATATATATATATATATATATATATATATATATATATATATATATATATATATATACCAACTACGTTCATCCATCATATATATATATATAAGATATATATATATATATATATATATATATATATATATATATATATATATATAAAGGTGGACTCACGGTATACCTTATTATCGTCGACATTGATGCCGAATATGTCGTTTTTAACATCCATGTTGACATCCAGAGAATATTTCCGATTGTTTATGCTCAGTTCGGCTGAGAGGTGTAGCACCGAGGCTTACTACATCGTTCGCGGCTTTTCGGTTTATGTAAATGTGTCCGTGCTTGTCATTCACGAATATGTTTTCCTTTTGGTGGTAGTAGTTCATATATTGCAACAACGCACATTCAAAACACACCGTTGCAACGGTGTATCGATATCACACGAACGCGTTGGTGTGATATCGACATACCGATTGTCGATGTCGGGTTTGGTGTCGGGCTCCAATGAATCAGAAGATGATTTTCTGAGGCACACAGCAACATACTGGCGAGGACGCATCCAGGTGGTCAGCCCATAGCGACAGCATCCACCTAAAGTCATAAAGTCATGAAGTGTAATAGGGGCTACAAGGGCCCATTTGAGTTAAGCTTGTGAAGGAACAATACTAGAGAAAACGGTCTCGTAACATCCCAATCAGTATCATATCCCGAGCTCCAAATGAACTCTCTGCCACAGCCTATCTAGCACCGTTCACTTGATATTGCTTAACATATTACACAATCCTCTACACCCATTTCACATCAACAATATACTCCGCCACCAACATGCCCCATTGTGCTTCCATAGCCAATCGCATCAGCATTACATACCCAATGATCGATGCTGAATTCACTGCCAGGCACACCTGTTGCTTGTAAAATCCCCAATTAATCAGGAAGATCCAAAGCACAGTGGTTCATGATCATGGGATGTGCATGGTCCAACAAGACCACAGGGCCCATCTTAAAAGGAACCTGCACAGTACACAGTACACACCTACTAACATATATTCCACCCATCCACCATAGATTCTCATGCTTCTATATGCAAATTAGAACTAAAAAACGAGATTATCCAACCTAAAAAAGGTGTCCAGCTTGTCTTTTAATTTATTCAATGGGGGACTCCCACAACATCGACAGGCATCCTATTCCATTGATCAGCCATCCTTTGATTGAAAGCCTATTGATATTTAGCTGTCCGACACCTCGACTTGTTCCACTTGAATTGATAACCCATATTTGATGCCGCAAATTGAAGGGCATTATTCAGATTGACGTTATCTAACCCTTTTACGATTGTTAAACATTTCAGTCATATTACCCTTATTCTTCCATACTTGAGTGAGTGTATATCTAGTGCCATTAGCCCTTCTCCATAGTTCAAGTTTCCCAATCCGCTGATAAGTAGAGTCGCTTTGCGCTACACTCTTTCTAGAATACCTAGATCTCTTTCTAAGTAAGACCTCCATATGCCTGTGCACAATATTCCAAGTGGGGTCGCATATGGGTTAAGTACAGTTATTTTTCATCAGAGCTTCCTTGCCCTTATATTTCACACCCTGCTTAATGATCTACTAGCATTACAATTACGTCTGCTTCTAGCTGAGGTTTATTGCTTTTCTTCTTTCAGGTCACTTGAAACTAACACACCTAGCTATCTTTCCTTTACACTTACATCCAATTCATAACCTTAGGTTGTGTATCCAAGTGGCCCACCTCCAGATCCTAGATGCATAACCTTACGCTTACCATAGTTGAAAGACATCTTCAATTTCTTAGCCACTTTTCTAGGCCTCCCAGGTCTAGCTGAATATTGTTAGATTCAGAACCATTTTATTAGTCATTCCTACTATATAGCTTGATGTCATCGGGACATACAAACACTAGTCCTCAGTCTTGGCTCAATGTGTTTTTTGTTTTTTTGTTTTGTTTTCAAAGATGCTAAAGGGAAGTGAACCTAAACAGGAGCCATGCGATACTAAGCTCAGAACATCCTTCCATTCGGATTTTCTTCCGTACATTACCATCATTTGTTCCCTTCCCCTTAACTATGCTTCAATCCAACTTAAACCTTCACCAATCTCTTGCTGCTATAGCTGATGAAGTGGACGCTTGTGCGGAACTAACAAAAAGCTTTGCTACAGTTTTGAAATCACTCATTTTCTAAGTTGTTAAATGTCCAAAGATCTCCGGACACTCACACTTCCTGTAGCTAACTCAGTGCGAATTAGTTTTTATTTGCTACTTTTATGTTTTCTTATTACTGACTTAACTCGCACTGGTATTGAGATATTAAGCGGACCAGCTACGAACACAAATTGATGAAAAGTCAATGAAATTCCAACCTTAATGAAATTTCCCTCAAACTTGCTCGCACATACAAAAGAAAACAGCGAACTATTCCTCTTATTACAGAATTAAAACTAGCAGTGATATTACTGAGAAATCAAGCTGACCAGTTACCAGCACAAGCTGGTCAAATGTCAATGAACTTCTCACATGAATGAAAATAGTGCTTAAGCCTTCTCGCGCACAAAAAGAAAACAACAAAATATCCCTCCGATCACAAACACAAAGGTCGCAATGAATCTTATTGAGATAAGACACTAAATACAGCTACTTACGGATACCGATCTACAATCAAGTGAAACTTCGAAATTTAAGCTTGTACAACACAGCTTTAGAAACTAGTCATCCTTTCAGAAACTAGTTAGCAGTGGTACAATTCAATTCGCAGTAAAGCTTGGATGACTTCTGCAATCCTCAAAGCACAAAGAAGCCAATCCCCATCAGCAGCATGAAAGTCACATAAGATCTACCTGGTATCTAAAAGTTCTAGGACAGAAGACCAGAAAATTCACCAAGATAAGAAAACGCAAACTATTGCTCTGCTGACAGAGTTAATCTTAGTTGTTGTGTGCTTCCACGTGGCTTCAACCAGTCCTCCCTCAGTCCCCAGAGTAGACAAACACATCTGTGGCAATAGCGGAACCGTGGGTGAAGTTACCAGTCTGTACAATTTTCGCTTACAGAACAACGAAATGGCGTCTAAGTAGAGCAGCAACGTAGCATGTCCTCAAGCATAGCATGTGGCACTTCTTGAGTTGGACTGGGATGTCGTGCACGTTGTCTGGGATGATGCACATAGTGTCGAGGAGAAAAATATTTGGGGGGGTTTTTTTTTTTTTTTTTCCCTTTTTTCCGCGACACACGATTTTCCAGAGAGACTGGATCTTCGGTCCGTGGTTTATTCTTCCGCCCTGCTACCAGCTCAAGACCATGGCCCTTATCTGGCAATAACTTGGCGGGTAATATCGAGTGGGGCCAACAAGCCTGTGGATGTACTTGATTTCATTATATCCAAGAATGCTCTCGTTGATTTAAGCTATTCTGTAAGAATGCTCAAGCTATTATATGCTGTATGCCGGTGTGAATGGCTCCATAGTACAATAAGATGATTCAAAGTATTCGGAAAATGGTACGTCCATGTGGGTATTTGTGAAATAATGGGTCTGTATGGATTGCACGCCTTGCAGCTTTTCACGCCACCATGATAGTATCCAGGACTATATTCACCTCTGACCTTGGTGAAGTGCTGTCCATCTTGTAATGCATTTGCTGTGCCCATCAAATTGTTGCATTCTCCACTCAGATTTCTGGTTGGATCCCTTGATATTGCGATGAATTTCATATATATATATATATATATATATATATATATATATATGAATAAATACATATATATTTACATATATACATGAATAGATACATATATATGCATATATATATGTATATATATATATATATATATATATATATATATATATATATATCATATATATATATATATATATATGTATATAATATATACATATATATAACATATATATGCATATATATATATATATATATATATATATATATATATATATATATATATATATATATGCCTTCCCTTCAGTCCCAATCACATTTGATTATATCGCCGGTCATTAATCTCCTCTTCTCTATCTATTATTTCCACCTCTATAAGCGGACGTCCGGGCGGTCAGCTGGTGCCAGCCCGAATTTGCCAGCCAATCTTCAGACGATCGAGAACCGCGTCACCAAAAACGCCGTCAGTCACTTTGATCGAACTGGCACGACACCACACGACACCACGCACAGCCTTCACCCTCGCCGGGCTCCACTCCCGCAGTAGACGTGGTGAGCTTTGTTAGACGCTGGCTGGCGCTGCGGTGCCCGGTGACGGGGCGGGGCGGGGCGAGGCGGGGCGGGGCGGGGGTGTGGGGGCAGTTCCGCAGGGGGCGCATCCCATTGTCCACAGCCGCTCGCTTGGCCGCACACGCGACTCTCTCGGAATAAATCGGCCGCCGCCGTTACCAAGACCGCCAACTTGTGCGGAGGAGAGTCGCGGCTGAGGCGTGGAGACCTGTCGCCTCTGGTCAGCGCACTTCCGACGGCCACCGGCGCTGCTCGTCCGAGCGTACTGTCCCGTGGCGAGCTGAACACACATCTTCTCCCCGGCAACGTGCCGGCAAGCGACAAATAAAAAACTCTCTTTTTGATGTTGCCAATGCTGTGTATCAGTTCGCATATGTTTTTTGCGTTAAACAGCGGATTATCGCGTTTTTTCGATACCTTCTTTAAATTTGTAAGATAAACTTCGTGCACTTCGCAGATTTGTGATGGGCCCTACCTGGGGTATGTGCATGTTTTTGTTGATCTGTTTGCAAAATCCTGACAATATTGGGAAGGAACCAAACATAGCCATTAACCATGTCCCAAAAACTCAACATTAGCACAAACATCTACCCCGGTGCCAATGTCAGAATCTCGAAAACTCTTCACATGTATGTATATTGCTAGCAGCTCAGCGTTAAATTTCCGGAATTATTAGTATTGCACTGGCAGCACTAAAAGTACTTTAATGCTTAATCGTTGATGCCGTTATCTGTAACAATGGCAAGGGCATGACAGGGGTGCGGTTGCGGTAGGGGGTGCAGCACGGTCACGGATACAATACAGATTCGGGTGCGGCATGGGGTACGACACGGGAACTGATTCGGTGCTGGTGGGGGCGAGTTAAGGGGTACGACACGTCCTTCATGCTAATTCTTCCCATTTAGCACCATACGCGCAATGCGCCACTACCAAAATATGCTAGCGGACGTGTAGCCTCCGTATTAGGCCTGACCACAAGAGCTGCGCTACGATTATCATGGCATCTTCAACGCTCCGGTCACCGTGAGGCCCAACTTCTCTTTTTTTTTCAGTCCGTACAATGTAAGTAACCAACACAATTACTACCCTTTTTTCCGTTTCCACAAAACACATTTTGCAGTGCAGCTATGCCATGCGATGCTTTCATCTCTCTCAGAATCCTAATATCTCTCAGCTCAACAACTCACCGCTCTGACATAAATATAATCACTTGCGGAGCATCTTGGTTAATCCTCGCCAACCCTCACATCCGCCACCAAAAACCTCGGAGAACTCCATTTGTCACAAGCCTGCATAATATGTGTGGTAAGAACGGGGTACCGCACAATCCTCATTTTCTGATCTCAGCACGCATTCCTGGCCCAACTGACCCTCACGTGTGTCGAAGTCCAAACAATCCAGCTCTTATTTGGCTGGCCGTCGATTTCGATAAACGAGCCTGGAATTTGTTAATCTCAAACGAGCTGCTGCTTGGCATCTATCGCCCTTTAACGATCTGCTGTCTGGCATCTCTCGATGGCTAGCCAGCTGCTGCCTGTCATTTTTCGACCTCTAACGAGCTGCCGTCTGGTATCTGTCAATCTGTAACGAGCTGCCGTCTGACATCTGTCGATCTCTAACGAGCTGTGGCATCTGTCGATCTATAACGAGCTGCTGTTTGACATCTGTCGATCTCTAACGAGCTGTTGTCTGGTGTTTGTCGATCCCTAACGAGCTGCAGCCTAGCATCTATCGATCTCCTACGAGATGCTGCTTGACATCTGACGATCTCTAACGAGCTGCTGCCTGCCCGAAACCGGAACACACTTACCTCAGCTGAATAACGCTTCGTTTGACAGATGCCTCAGTATAATTGTTTGTTTCGACACCGACAGAATATCAACGCTGTTTCAACATTGGCCCGAGAGTGGTTCCATGTTTGTTGGCGTTGCCGCCCCATTGGAAGAGCCGAGTGCTAACCAGCGGGCTCGTGTATGGAGCATCAGGGGACAGAATATCTACATAATGCGCCTATTGTACGGGTAGCAATGTGGTCTTGGTGTGCTTAGTCACTGCAATAGTAAAGCATCCATTTATAGCCGGCTTTCCCGTAATTAAGCGCCGTCAGTCTGCTGCGCTTCCTCCGAGCCAGCCGCGGGGCCCACGTATCTGAACTAAATGCCTCGCCGGCGTTCGCATTAGCGCAGATACACGCCGGGTTCAGACGCCCAGACGTAGCGGGCGAGCAAAATCGTGGCTGGTCTTCTTTATCAGATAAGTTTTCGGCGGCGACCGCTGCGCTCATTGTTCACCTCTCACGCCCTCGTCACAAAACGTACGGCTGATATCCGGCGTGACAGCAAACTATTTCGGCTGTATTTTACCAGTGTAATCTTGGCGGTTGTTGTTGTTATTTGGGTTTTTGGGCTCACCGACCATGTTGGTCATTTAGCGCCCATAACAATATTGGCGGTAGCGGCGCTACTGGAGGGGGAGGGAACACCCCTCCCCCGGCTAAACAAAGGAGGAGGAAAACTATATCTTTGCGAACCCATCCCCTTACATTTTCTTACTGTAAAAGTAATTTGCTTTAATGAAACAAGGCGGATTTTTCTCAAGCATTGCGATTGTAGCTGTAAATGTCTCAGTCCACACGAGAAGGCCACAATCCTGGGCACCAGTCCACCAAGAGTCCACACGAATAGGCTGCAATCCTGGACGCCAGTCCGCGGTAGCTGGCCTTTTGTAGGTTTGATCAGGAGCGTACGTTCTAATATACGGCCTGAGCCCTTGAACAATCACTAACCCTTGTCCATAGAGATAGATGTCAGGCGCTGTAATCAGGGCCACACACGCAATGTTGAGTATGTGGAAAGTCGTGCAGGGTGAACGCAGCGATCCGTGTGGAAAATGTATAAGTATAAAGTGTAAATAGCATCAGCCTATATACATCGTAGGTATTCTTAGTCACACAAATTACTAAAACATAAAAATATACTGAAATGAATTGCAAAATATCTAACCACCCCAATTTAACGAAAGAAAGAACCATGAAATTGTGGTCCAACCGCTATCGAACGCCCTGGGCTCGAAAGCTTGACGGAGTAGCAACCGGATTACTAACCCGATTATAAACCGGAATGCGGGTATTTCCATGACCGGCGTGATCGCGATTAGCGCTCTGATCGCGATCAGGGATGATTATAGCTGCCAATAAGAACAGCGTCAATAATGTCTGGAATACATTTTGCGATTGTGGGGTAGACTGTACCGTCGGCGGCGATGCACGCCGGCACAGCATTATGTTGGCAGCTCTACAGGCTAATACGTACACGGCAGCTCTCCGGGCTGCTCTGTCGGTGTCGTGTACGGTAGCTCTCCAGGCTGGTCTGTCGGTGTCGTGTACAGTAGCTCTCCTTCAATGCTCGGTAGCTCTCCAGGCTGTTCTGCCGGTGTCGTGTACGGTAGCTCTCCAGGTTGTTCTGCCGGTGTCGTGTACGGTAGCTCTCCAGGCTGTTCTGCCGGTGTCGTGTACGGTAGCTCACTGCCGGTGTCGTGTCGGTAGCCTCCAGGCTGTCTGCCGGTGTCGTGTACGGTAGCTCTCCAGGCTGGTCTGTCGGTGTCGTGACGGTAGCTCTCCAGGCTGCTCTGCCGGTGTCGTGTACGGTAGATCTCCAGGTTGTTCTGCCGGTGTTGTGTACGGTAGCTCTCCAGGCTGGTCTGCCGGTGTCGTGTACGGTAGCTCTCCAGGCTGCTCTGCCGGTGTCGTGTACGGTAGATCTCCAGGTTGTTCTGCCGGTGTTGTGTACGGTAGCTCTCCAGGCTGGTCTGCCGGTGTCGTGTACGGTAGCTCTCCGGGCTGCTCTGCCGGTGTCGTGTACGTAGCTCTCAATCTCGGTAGCTCTCCAGGCTGTTCTGCCGGTGTCGTGTACGGTAGCTCTCCAGGCTGTTCTGCCGGTGTCGTGTACGGTAGCTCTCCAGGCTGTTCTGCCGGTGTCGTGTACGGTAGCTCTCCAGGCTGCTCTGCCGGTGTCGTGTACGGTAGCTCTCCAGGCTGGTCTGCCGGTGTCGTGTACGGTAGATCTCCAGGTTGTTCTGCCGGTGTTGTGTACGGTAGCTCTCCAGGCTGGTCTGCCGGTGTCGTGTACGGTAGCTCTCCAGGCTGGTCTGTCGGTGTCGTGTACGGTAGCTCTCCAGGCTGCTCTGCCGGTGTCGTGTACGGTAGCTCTCCAGGCTGCTCTGCCGGTGTCGTGTACGGTAGCTCTCCAGGCTGCTCTGCCGGTGTCGTGTACGGTAGCTCTCCAGGCTGGTCTGCCGGTGTCGTGTACGGTAGATCTCCAGGTTGTTCTGCCGGTGTTGTGTACGGTAGCTCTCCAGGCTGGTCTGCCGGTGTCGTGTACGGTAGCTCTCCGGGCTGCTCTGCCGGTGTCGTGTACGGTAGCTCTCCTTCAATGCTCGGCAGCTCGACTTCAATGCTCAACAGTATCCCAATATAGGCCTGGCACCAGCGCGGATCCCCTCCCCACAGGTCCCAAAAGTGGGTTGGCAGGTCTTCAACGACATGGAACACCCAGTATTGATCCAGGGGCTCAGCATCAGCTTGAGCGCACCGACACAGCAGCCCAGAGCCTCCAATAGCAGCCCAAGACCGCCAGCAACAGCCCAGAGCCGCCAACAACAGCCCAGAGCCGCCAACAACAGCCCAGAGCCACCAACAGCAGTCCAGAGCCGCCAACAGCAGCCCAGAGCCGCCAACAGCAGCCCAGAGCCGCCAACAACAGCCCAGAGCGGCCAACAACAGCCCAGAGCTGCCAACAGCAGTCCAGAGCCGCCAACAGCAGCCCAGAGCCGCCAACAGTAGCCCGAGCTCTCTAACAGTTAATCAACAATCTGATATATTAAGGATGTACATATACTTATGTACTGAGTCTTAGCTGAAGCTAAGTTCCCCGATGCTCAGAATGTCAGACTCATCATGAAATGATACCTCCGGGGCGAATTTGTTGAGAGGAATATAAACACAATCCAAGTGAAATAGTCTGTAAGTCTGCAACAGTCTACAACGTTGTAATCGTTGAAATTTTCATACTACACCGCCTCGTCCATTTTTTGTTAATGTGCATTTGTTAGACGCCATTGTCTAGACGTCTGACACTATGGTTAATCTATGAACTGGCCCCGAGTTTTATGGTGTATCTTTCCTAACTGTATGTATCGACCTGACAACCCCAGGCTGATGACGGGAATCGTTCTGCTCTCGAAAACCACCAACGCTTAAGTAAAAACTGGAAGAACAATCTTCTATCCAATATCAAATCACCACCATTCGATGTCGAGAGTTAGAGTAGTCGTGCTCGGAAAACGCAAGCACCAGGCGGCAGAATTTTATCCTCCAGATTCAGGCAATGAACGAGAAATGTGTTCTCCTGCATCAAATGCGTGTCGATATATGCGCTTCTCGCTCCATTAGTTCTACTGACTGCACAGTCATTGACCATACGCCATTGACTGGGTGGGGTGAGAAATGTCGACTGGACAATCTCGTGAAGGATTGGCGCGACTTAAATGAATCACACGGCAATCGATAGCTCCGGGTCGTGCCATTTCCAGACAGGCGGTTTTGTGTCCCGGCAAAATATGAAATCGCTGGCCTTGGTGAGATGACAGCGAGCTGACCCAGTTCGGTACGTGAGAAGTTGCCGAACCGATGTCAATAATGCAGACTGAGGTCGGCTGCCTTGCGTCGGCCGATTGTACGGCAGCGGCAACGTTGATACTAGCAGGGGCGGTCCTGGCCCTTCATGAGTGGGTAGACTAATCCTACCCGGTCTTCTCTAGTGGAACGCATGCTACTGCTGCTGATACGCGGCAGACAGCATCAGATGCCGTGTGGGCAGTCACCTCCTTGCATGCAAGGTTAAGATCCTCCGGTGCTATTCGACAATAGTAGGCTAATGCCCGCACCCTGACAAAATCAACTTCTTGCCAATCCTCCCCACCCCGAAGTACAAATCATCCTGTGGAGGAGTAGGTAAGATATATTAAGCTTGATCAAAACCGCCTCAACTAAGTCCCGGTAAACGTTGCAGTATGCATATCATTATGAACTAGGGAATGTTTTTGTGTCTGGCTAGCGTGCACTCTCCGGCATCGCAGCCCCTGTCAGATATGCTACATGAACTCGAGCATGGTTAGATACCACATACTAGGTGCGAACAAAGCGCAGAACATTGGCATTCTAACATTCTCCAAAGGCTCCGACATTTTCATGACCTTTATGCAGGATGAGGCTGGCCTTTCAGATACAAAGGAACTCAATGAGTTCAATCGTACATCAGATGGTTAGTGGAATATTGCCAAATTAGGGGCGTTTCGTCGCCACTACTTTCCCTCATTTCATCAGCTCTGCAAAACAAAATGTTTTTCTCTGATAACCGCCATCATGCTACCCGAGATACGCTTTCACTCGTGGCGATGTCGCGGATAGTACTGTCTGGAGCTGCAAATAGCAAGCAGTGTTGGGTCTGCCCTTCAATGGCATCATGCATAGCATGCAGAGTGTGGCTCTGCACCATGTGTCACACGATGGCACCGCTGTGGCATGCATTGCAGGGGAGCTGCCATCACCACGTCCACCGCCGCTTTCCGACGGGCCAGACTGCACGTGTGAGCATTTTACTAGGTTCGACTGACAAATCATGGAGAAGGAGGGAGGGGGTAGGGGTGACACGCAGTCTGCGTGGTATCAGCTGGCCATTCAGTGGCTAGTATGCCTGGGATGAATTTGGTTACTTCCTGCACTATGCGGCACTGGAATGCCCAAATATCAATGGCGGCTCGAAGTAGAACGGATTTCTGTAACAAGCGATAAGGGCTTCGAGGAGTTGTTTAAGGGCGCTTATGCTAGTGCCTGACTCATGTTATTCGACTCCAGACACTTATTGCAGATTTTCTGCGCGGATAACTATTGGTCCGAGCATCCAGTGCGTTTTGAATAACTTAACTTGCTGGCATTGCTAAGCAATACCAATAATTTCATTCAGGTTCGCTCCTGGTTGCGGGTTGCCATGTTCCGATCAATGTCGCAGTGGCCTCGGGCGAATTGGAGACGCACTGAAATGACGAAACCGACGGCTTAATCGGTAAAAAAGCTGCCACGGAAGTCTCCAGCCAGTGATGTATTTTATCCAATCATTTATTAATGTTGCGCTTTTCCGTAATGCAAATGTCGCTGGATTTCGATTGCTCATGCTAAAGCCATGCGTGTTCAATGGAGACTTTCTATATTTCATCACCACATTTCTTGTGAGGAACGAGTGAGGGTCAGTGGTCGTTCTACATGTTGAGTCAACTTTCGCCCACTGTTGTGTGCTGTCGATGATGCACTGTTGTTTCATCGCTCTTCACTTCGGACGTCAGGATGGGCTTCAAACACTTCACGCGACCTTCGTATGCGCTCCCGGCCCGTGAACTGTGAAGATTGTTCAGAAGTTCTCGCACTGTTGACGTTGTAGACGAAGTGCGGGGTGGTTCATTGCGTTGGAGATGCCAGCATTGTGCAGATGGACATGAAAGCGAGCTCCACTGTCAGTCTGTGTTCGGTGCTCCAGGACTTCGTCACCATATTCTCCAGTGCACTAGATTCCCAGCACCAGTGCACTGGAGAATGCACCAATGAACAGCGCTTGTCCGGTACTGGTAAGCTGCACCAGTATGTACTGGTAAACTGCACCAGTATGTACTGGTGAACTGCACCAGTATGTACTGGTAAAGTGCACCAGTATGTACTGGTAAAGTGCACCAGTATGTACTGGTAAAGTGCACGAGTGCACACTGATTAACTGCCCCAGCATGCACCACCATACCAGCATGCATTGATGAAGGACACCAGTATGTACCGATGAACCTCACGAGCATGTTCTGATGAACTGCACCACTATATGCTGGTGAACGGCATCGGTGTGCACTGATAAACTGCCACCAATATGCACTGATGCACTGCACCGGTATGCACTGATGAACTGCAACAGTATGCAGTAGTGAACTGCACCATTATGCACTGGTGAATTGCATCAGTATGCACTTGTGAATTGCATCACTATGCACGGGAGAACTGCACTGGATCGGCCGGTATACCGTATGGCCGGCACACTGGATGGTCGGCACACTGGATGGCCGGCACACTGGATGGCCGGCACACTGGATGGCCGGCACACTGGATGGCCGGCACAATGGATGGCCGGCACACTGGATGGCCGGCACAGTGGATGGTCGGCACACTGGATGGCCGGTACAATGGATGGCCGGCACACTGTGTGGCCGGCACACTGGATGGTCGGTACACTGGATGGCCGGCACACTGGATGGCCGGCACACTGGATGGCAGCCGCGTTCTGTACTGTACCGGACGCCGTATTGACCGCTGATCCATCCGCTCTTCCCCACATACATAACCTAAACGGCCGCCGATTGAAACTCATTGGGCATTCCGGTCGGCGCGGCTGGAACGAATAAAACGCGCCGCCGCCGCCGCCGCCGCCGCCCTCCGGCGCGGACGCGGTCGCAAGTCGCTCTGGTACCGGCTAAACTTGGCGGCCCAGCCACGTCCGACGAGCGAGAGGTGCAGTCGGAGGCCGGACTGGGGTCGCTCTGGCGCCGAGAGCGAGCAGTGGTGACGTCAGAGCCAAGACCGGCAGGTAATCTCGCGCTGGCAGCCGGCCATCACGAGGCTATCACGTGACTTGGCGGTAGCTTCTGAGGTGCTGGACGGCTTATTGCGGCAGCTTGCAGGCCGTTGAACTCCATGCTCTGCTACCTTGCAAAGGTAGCAGCCTTCGTGCCTGCTAGCATTCAATGCTGTCAGTCTCCATCTCGTGCCCTCTACAGCACTCCCAGGCGCCATGCAATGCCAAGCTTCAGCGCTCCCTGGGGTCCAATCTGGTGCTACCCTGCAGCGCTCCCAGGTCCCATCTCGTGTTGTCCTGCAGCGCTCCCATACCCCATCTTGTGTTGCCCTGCAGCGCTTCCATGTCCCATCTCGCACTACTCTGCAGCGCTCCCAAACCCAATCTCGCGCTACCCTGCAGCATCTCCCAGGCCCCACCTTGCGCTACCCTGCAGCGTTTCAAGATCCCATGTCGTGCTGCCAAACAGAGTTCCAAGGCTCCGTGTTGCGCTACTCTGCAGCGCTCCCAGGCCCCATCTCGTGTTACCCTGCAGCACTCCCAGACCCCATCTCGTGCTACCCTGCAGCGCTCCCAGGCCCCATTTCGTGCTACTCTGCAGCGCTCCCAGACCCCATCTCGTGCTACCCTGCAGCTTCTCCCAGACCCCATCTCGTGCTACCCTGCAGCGCTCCCAGACCCCATCTCGTGCTACCCTGCAGCTTCTCCCAGACCCCATCTCGTGCTACCCTGCAGCTTCTCCCAGACCCCATCTCGTGCTACCCTGCAGCGCTCCCAGACCCCATTTCGTGCTACTCTGCAGCGCTCCCAGACCCCATCTCGTGCTACCCTGCAGCGCTCCCAGGCCCCATCTCGTGCTACTCTGCAGCGCTCCCAGACCCCATCTCGTGCTACCCTGCAGCGCTCCCAGGCCCCATCTCGTGCTACCCTGCAGCGCTCCCAGGCCCCATCTCGTGCTACCCTGCAGCGCTCCCAGGCCCCATCTCGTGCCTCCCGATCAGCTGCAGCGGGAGCCGCCACCATCCGCCTCCGCGTGGCGCCGCTGAATGAGCCGGTCTGGTGCAATTCTAAATGGGTCCAGTCTCACGGAAAGTGTCATGAAACTTTGAGATGAAGCTTGACGTGCATCCAACTTGGAGGGAGTGCTGCTTTTGTGGGTGGTTCGCCTCACGAGCGCATCAGCCTAATCAGGCTCGGAGAAGCTGGAAACCTGCGAAGTTGACCAACCGCAGCACAATTGAGTTGCCAGAACTCGGATTCCTGGACAGTGGACGTTTCAGCGGGGATCCGTCTGGGATTTATGAGACTAGTGTTAGTGATTAGTGTTAGGCAGTGTTAGTGGGGTGCAGTCGTTGCATTTGAGGGCGTCCACAGTAGGATTGAAATCGTGGATCGGGGAATTATGTGAGGAGCTTGCGTTACCGCAACAACCAGGGTGAAACCCAGAGATCACAAATCAACGTACCGTAATGTGTTATTCGGTCGGTCATCATCGGTGGAGTTTGAAATATGTTATTAACGCTGTTTATAAACTAAATATCGGCATGTTCTTTCAGAATGCCTGACTCATGGTGGCCAAATGGCATCCATTATGCAAGAAGTTTTATAAGTAAGCATAAGCTTTGAAAGTACAGCGCACAACGTACTCTCAAAATCGATGGCCAACAATTACCGTTTAGGTCTGCTCAATTCGTCGCTCGGTGCGTAAGATAGATAAAGGCGAAACTCCAAATTCACACTACTATCCAAACTTTCCTTTCAGACCACTTCGAGCTCTTAATTTAATATTTAATTCGACGTGTGAGTGTGTGCGTTGGTGTGTGCATGTGCGCGGTTGGGAGATTTTGTCACTCAGCTCGGAAAAGACGCAGTAGTTTTTAATGAAACTTGGCACATCGGATGGGAACCGACTAACACATCAGCCACTTAAATTTAGCACCAGTTGAAACTTCTTGAGGGGGCGTTTCTTTGTGTACTTACTCCACACGCTACCACATATGGCCTAACAATGATTCGGTCAAAAGACGTCAAAAGGCGAAATCCCAAAGGAAAAATGTGAAATAAGAAAATATAAAATGGACGACAAAATAGACAAAGAAAAATTCCAACGGAGACATTGGTGGGAATAAAAGGAGAAAGGACCACAACGTGGAACAATTATAGATTAAGACGAAAAATGTTCCAAGAAGGTAAAATAAAAAGGAGAAGAAATCAACTGGAACAAGGAAAAGTAAATGAAGTCAAATAGACAAGCAAAGGAAAATGAACGAAAAATATGTAAAAGGAAAAGGCAAATGGCCAAAATCTTCAAAACAAACAGGTCAACGAGAGAACATCCCAGAGATTAAGTCAATTAATGCATGTTCAAAAGACACCAGATCAAACAGGGGAGCAGCACAGCGCGAAAAAAATCAATTATCCCCAGGCTTATACCAACTTTCGCCATAATGTGGTCGGCGGCTTTTCCGTTCTCTCGGGAAGCCGCCAGGCGGTGGGGATTTTTGTCACCGAAGTTCTCGGTTTCAGTCCGGTCTGAATAACGTGCGCGGAGAACAACAACAGTGAGGTTTGAACATCTTTCTTGAAAATCCAATGTAGTGGGAACATGAGAAGCACAAATGTGAGTGGGTTGAACAAATTGAAGACGAAGTGATCAGTACTTGCTGTATCTTTGTCCTCCGACATGGACTCTGCCACCGGCTGAGATGAGAGGATGCATCTTCCCAATGGTCAAACTATCCCACATAATCACAGATATGCTTTTTGTCCTGCTTTGAGAGGGGGCGTCATTAGCGGGTAAAGATGATGAGGACTGCATTCCCCTAATTACGCGCTGAGGCGTGGGAGATACACTGAAGTTGAAGGGTCTTGATGAGTCAGGGTCCTCCAACCGTCTGGAACTCCATCGGATTTTGGTTGCTTCTTTTAATGACCGGAATTTTCTGCTCATTCTTCTCTAATTTTGAATTAGTTCTGCTTCAAAAATCTCATAGAGCTTCTGGCACGTCGTCTTGTGGTGCCTAACGTCTATTTTACGGCATTATTGTATGTTTTCGTCTATAAATAGTTAGTCTTCTAAATGCATTTGGTGTGGTGGGATGGGCGGTGAATACGCCATGCATATTTATCATTTAACTCCTTGAATTTGATTCCGTGGACCATTATCCGTCTAGCGGTTCACCCGCGTGGCTTTTCATTTGTATGACTTTTTATTAGTTTGAATTGTTCTCCGTGTGGTCCTTTTATTTCCATCTCTTTAACTTACTCATCATCGTTTTGTTCGTTTGGAATTTCATCCGTTTGCATTTTTCAGATTTTCAACGTTTTACCGACTTTCTTCCGTTTTACCTATATTTCTGACTTTTTGTCGTGAACTTTGTGCATTTGACTTTCATCCCCCTTGATTTGCACCCCTTCTGTTTTCTTTCTATTTTACCATTTGACTTCTGGCCTGTCGACTTTTTGCTCTTCTACTTTTTTGTCTGGGCACTCGTAGAGGTATACCAATTGAAAGAAATACAGCTCAAACAAGCTTTCGCTACCTTTGCGGTGTCTCAGTAACTACTTGTCGCAGTGGCATCAACCACCAAAATCTTGTCGAGGAATGAGTAAGAAAACGTGCCAGTTTCAACATTTCCATCTGCACATGCCAGATCACTTACACTGGTGGTCAGAGGGAGGGGAAGGGGAGTAAAGGTGGAGTTCGCTGTTGTGGGGCCTTTCACTACCACTCGTATCTCGGTAACCGGACGAAAAAAAATATTTAAAATGTAGTCTTAATCATTTATCATTAATCCTGCATGACCCTGATGCAATCTTGTACATCGTATGGCAGCATAAGGCGTCTACACGTGCGAATGACCAGCGAGAGCAAGCGCTAAAACACTATGCGAAAATCCATGCATATCAGTCTTAGCTGGATTACCTTTGGCACAGGGCGAATTCAAGTATATATGTCGAGCTGGCTTCGGATGTGATGTATATCGCACCTGTAGACGTCCTCGCTCGTGATAACTGAATGGGGCGGGACCGAAGCTAGTTACGATGCATTACATCTGACTGAAAAAAGTATATGACCCATATACAATACATATATATATATATACATATGTCTATATATATATATATATATATATATATATATATATATATATATATATATATATATCTTAGCAATACGAGCCAGTCTTGAATTATATTAGGAGTTGAGCAATAGATATGACATACGCATTGAGTAAGTCTCATGGTAAATAGTACGCTACAATTAAGCTTTACCAATCGAAATAGTTGGTAGCAATTCAGCTTGCCCAGCCAATCAAAATGCCTTTCATTCACCCGGCTCAATCAGCTCTCAAATGTACGGACCAGTTACCAAGTTAATGACATTTGGGATAAGGAGAATGTTATAGCGGGTGATAATTTGTTGTGGTCATGTCGCAACACATTCTCACTGCCACATCAACCGGGCTCCCTTACAAATGTGCTTGTGTCATATAAATGCACGATAAACTTGTGTCCAAACACTACGGAATGGAAGTGAGATGTGCGTTCAGTGATCCGATAACGTAACTTGAGAGTGGGACTGCAAAGGAGCCAGTGGCCGGGTCATGTTCCCTGGTGCAACTTCGACGGGAGGGGGGAATGCGATCAATAATGTGGTCCGGCTGCCCCTGATTTCGGTCTTCGCATTATCAATTCTAGCATCCCAATGGATGTATGTTGCCACTAAGCGAAGCTAGTCACGCCAGCGCTTGGCAGTCACAAATAAAGTTGGGTTAGGTTAGGTTGGGTTAGGTTAGGTCCCATATACAAATGTGCTGACCAGGCCGACAAGATGCAGGCCTACCATGCCGCGCATAAGCTATTTCGTTCGCTTAGTGACTTAGATAACTCTCACCTACACATAGGAGAATGTCTAGCTTTCAATCATTGCTAAACCCTTTCACTTGACGTAAGCTGTTGTCCAATGAACAGCGTCCGAATGTCGTAATGCTGGGTGAGCGCTTTTCATCTTAGAGAGGCGGGCCGGGCGGCCAAGGGCTGAGATAAGGCGATGATGAATGAGGCTGCCGCACAACCCACCAACTATGAGTATTTGCTTCCTCTGTCTGCATGAGAGCTAAAGGTTACATCGGGCTAAAAAATACAGCTAGCCTCTTCTCCACGTGCATGGGTTGCAGGTTTTAGTAACCCCTGAATCACTGAGGATTGATGAAATTTACACGGACTTCCTCATCGATGCACTGTGCCGCTCTGGTGCTGGTGCCACCGGATTCATAGCTTACGAAGCGATTACGCGGGCATAAGCTTCTGCTTCGGAGGCCTGCTAGGCGAAGTGGTGGTCGTGAGCTGGCAGAGAAGTCAGAGAGCAGCTGGTCCCCGCTAAATAAATACCCTCTGAGTGACAGCTTCTGCCGGCTGAGCCTCTGCTGCGACAGTGACGACTTGTGCCCTCTAGATTGTCACCCTGTGATTGACAGCTTGTGCCGGTCGCGCTGCCACCCCTGTGAGTGATAGCCTGTGCCGGCTGGGCCTCTACTCCGTGAGTGACGGCTTGTGCCCTCTAGATTGTTACGCTGTGAGTGACAGCTTGTGCTTGCTAAATAAGAAATGTCGCGTTTGAATGCGCATAATATCGAGCACAGCAATTACTTTCCATTTGAATTCCATCCATTTGATTTCCATCCTCTATACGTGAATTGTTTGCCAAGCTAAAACGGAAACGGTAGCCCCCTCCACTATCAGTGGCATGTAGCTACGTCCTAGTCAATGCTCAGCTCATAATGGAGCGATGGAAAAGAGTAATACTTGAGGTTTGTGATATCCGATTAAGTTATCACATCCGGCGCCACGGAAAATCCAGTTGGGCTACATTTTGAATTGTGAACGCAAGCCGCTGGTGATCTGGATGGCGGCTCGATTAGATTCTCGGGCGACCTCTGAGGCCTCTGAGACCGAGCAGTGGCCACGGGCACGCGTGGCCGGCCGGGCTGCTGCAGAATAACGTCGGCCGCTGATTTATCCCGAGGACGTGTTGGTCAACGAGCGGAACAGTTAACGGGTGTGACCTGGACCACGCTCCGCCGCCGTAATTGTCGCGGGATGGCCACACCAGTGCCCGGTGCAGTAATGGCTGGAGGCCAGGGTCCAGTACGGTAATGGTCGGAGGCTAGGGTCCAGTACGGTAATGGCCAGCGGCCAGAGGTCCAGTACGGTAATGGTTAGTGGTCAGAGGTCCAGTACGGTGATGGTTTGGAGGGCAGGGGTCTAGTACGGTGATGGTCAGTGGTCAGGGGTACAGTACGGTGATGGTCAGCGGCCAGGGGTCTAGTACGGTGATGGTCAGTGGCCAGGGGTCCAGTACGGTGGTTGGTTAGAGGCCAGGAGTCCAGTACGGTGATGGCCACAGGATGACTACTTCACCAGACTGTGGCGCTGGTCACAGCTCAGTGGACGACCACCGGGTAATATAGTGAAATCATAAAGTCTAAATTGCAGATCAATTAATTACAGAATTCACCAGGGAGATATCTCTGAAATTGAATGTCAAAGTTTTCGTGTTACGTGACCTGTAATTTGAAGTTCACAATTGCATTATTTTAACTAATCTGTCTTTCTGACAAGGTAGGATGCTCCACTACACGTGTGGGCAGGGACGATTACTCCAATCCCCAAGGCGGCAATGGCCACATTTTAACCACTTCAGGTCAGTGTAGGGTAGAGCAACCATAGCGACAGTCCCACAGTGACCACTTCATGTCAGTGTATGGTAGAGCAACCACAGCGACCATTTCAGGTCAGTGTATGGTAGAGCAACCATAGCGACCATTTCAGATTAGTGTATGGTAGAGCAACCACAGCGATCATTTCAGGTCAGTGTATGGTAGAGCAACCATAGCGACAATTTCAGATTAGTGTATGGTAGAGCAACCACAGCGACCATTTCAGGTCAGTGTATGGTAGAGCAACCATAGCGACAATTTCAGGTCAGTGTATGGTAGAGCAACCACAGTGACCACTTCAGGTCAGTGTATGGTAGAGCAGCCACAGCGACAGTCCCACAGCGACCACTTCAGGTCAGTGTATGGTAGAGCAGCCACAGCGACAGTCCCACAGTGACCACTTCAGGTCAGTGCAGGCTAGAGCAGCCACAGCGACAGTCCCACAGTGACCACTTCAGGTCAGTGCAGGGTAGAGCAGCCACAGCGACAGTCCCACAGTGACCACTTCAGGTCAGTGCAGGCTAGAGCAGCCACAGCGACAGTCCCACAGTGACCACTTCAGGTCAGTGCAGGGCAGAGCAGCCACAGCGACAGTCCCACAGTGACCACTTCAGGTCAGTGCAGGCTGAGCAGCCAAGCGAAGTCCCACGACCACTTCATAGTGCAGGGCAGAGCAGCCAAGCGACAGTCCCACAGTGACCACTTCAGGTCAGTGCAGGTAGAGCAGCCACAGCGACAGTCCCACAGTGACCACTTCAGGTCAGTGCAGGGTGAGCAGCCACACGACAGTCCCACAGTGACCACTTCAGGTCAGTGCAGGGCAGAGCAGCCACAGCGACAGTCCCACAGTGACCACTTCAGGTCAGTCAGGGTAGAGCAGCCACAGCGACAGTCCCACAGTGACCACTTCAGGTCAGTGCAGGGTAGACAGCCACAGCGACAGTCCCACAGTACCACTTCAGGTCAGTGCAGGGCAGAGCAGCCACAGCGACAGTCCCACAGTGACCACTTCAGGTCAGTGCAGGGCAGAGCAGCCACAGCGACAGCCCACAGTGACCACTTCAGGTCAGTGCAGGGTAGAGCCACACACACAGGACCACTCAGGTCAGTGTATGGTAGAGCAGCCACAGCGACAGTCCCACAGACCACTTCAGGTCAGTGCAGGGTAGAGCAGCCACAGCCAGTCCCACAGCGACCACTTCAGGTCAGTGCAGTAGAGCAGCCACAGCGACAGTCCCACAGTGACCACTTCAGGTCAGTGCAGGGTAGAGCAGCCACAGCGACAGTCCCACAGTGACCACTTCAGGTCAGTGCAGGTAGAGCAGCCACAGCGACAGTCCCACAGTGACCACTTCAGGTCAGTGCAGGGTAGAGCAGCCACAGCGACAGTCCCACAGTGACCACTTCAGGTCAGTGCAGGGTAGAGCAGCCACAGCGACAGTCCCACAGTGACCACTTCAGGTCAGTGCAGGGTAGAGCAGCCATAGCGACAGTCCCACAGTGACCACTTCAGGTCAGTGCAGGCTAGAGCAGCCACAGCGACAGTCCCACAGTGACCACTTCAGGTCAGTGCAGGGTAGAGCAGCCACAGCGACAGTCCCACAGTGACCACTTCAGGTCAGTGCAGGGTAGAGCAGCCACAGTGACCGTGAGCACGCCTGCAATCTACTCATTAAGCATTGAGTCAATCATAAAAAATGGACGCTAAATTGAGTCAGAGATCCGGTGTTATATACAGTGAGACTGTGCAAAAGGATTGAGAAGCTTGACAATGTAATACTATTCTGGAACATATTTCAGATTACTAATTAGCTGATTTTTAAAGTCATATGTTTAATTTAATGATTTAATTGAACAGGAAGGATATGTAGTGAAAACAAAACATGGAATTTCAACACAATCAATAGTTGGAAAATGTGATCTCCGAGCGTGCGCAATATGACCCTGATGTCTCATTGTAAAAGCAGAAAACTCTCGCAGGTCAAACATTTCTCAGGGTGCCATGACACGCTGGCCACGCCTGGGTGCCACCATGCTCCAGGCGGACGCCTGTATCTGTATGTGTGTTTGTTCTTGGGACACAAATGATGTCTTCTTATGTGCGGACTTGTCTAAGTGTCTGCCGGGGTGTCGATGTATAAATATCGGTTCGGGCAAACACTGGATCTGACCAGAAGGCAAAATCATCCCGGGGATCCGTTAATAGGGTCACTTGTTAGATTATGACGACAATGGAGAGGACACCTTTGAGTGTTGGGGGTCTGAGGGTCTGAACATTGAAGACATCAAAGACATTGAGGGTCTGAACCCATCATGGAGCTGGTGATGCATGAACACCCATGGTGCTTGCTGCGCTTCACCTGGTGCAGTCATGATGTGGCACAGCATTCACAGTGCTCACAGGGTATCTAGCTATATGCGTTGGTAACGCAATCATCCATGGCAGCATGTCTAGCCATGAGTGTACGGAACGCAATGTTCCATTAACATATCTAGCCACGAGAGTAGGCGACGCATATTCCATAATTCTCGGATCATTGTGTAGACATCAGGAATCAAGCCGGTCCCACAGGCATGGCATCGTCGGAAGTCGCTCGCTGACGGGCACTTCCGTATCCTTTGTTTGCAATGTGTATTTATGGGCCCGAAGAATAAACCTGTCACTTTTGATAGCGACTGATTGTTTTTTTCCTTTTCATTGTGTGGCAGACGTTAAGCAGAGTGAAGAAGAATGTCCTAGAATGCTTATTGTTGCATCCCATTACACAACTCCTGGTAATCCAGTTGAACCATTTCCCAGCAATTCCTGAGGATCGACTAACGTTTATTCTCAGCAGACGACGCTCTCACCCCACTCGCAAGAGCGTGTGGCAAGCCGAAGCATCTCTGGCTGAGCTGAGGCGGAAGTTATAACGCCAACAGTGGTCATAGGTCAGGGCAGCAGGCCAGACAGCTCGGGCTGAGCTGAGGTAGAAGCTATCCATCAGTGGACGTGTGGGAAATTAATGGCATGTCGCATATCATGGCGGGAGTCCCCATGCCAGCGGAACGAGCTCCCGCTTGTGCCACCTGATTGGTCGAATCGGAGTCTGGACAGCTGGCGCCAGTCAATCAGTCAGATTGGAGGTCGGACTGGAGCTGCTCCAATCCGACCTCCAAAAGCCGCGGCTGCCAGATGATATGGTGGTCTAATGTTCGACCCCAGTCATGTCAACTGGCCATCAAAAGCCGCGGCTGCCAGATGATATGGTGGTCTAATGTTCGACCCCAGTCATGTCAACTGGCCATCAAAAGCCGCGGCTGCCAGATGACATGGTGGTCTAATGGTCGACCCCAGTCATGTCAACTGGCCATCAAAAGCCGCGGCTGCCAGATGACATGGTGGTCTAATGGTCGACCCCAGTCATGTCAACTGGCCATCAAAAGCCGCGGCTGCCAGATGACATGGTGGTCTAATGGTCGACCCCAGTCATGTCAACTGGCCATCAAAAGCCGCGGCTGCCAGATGACATGGTGGTCTAATGGTCGACCCCAGTCATGTCAACTGGCCATCAAAAGCCGCGGCTGCCAGATGACATGGTGGTCTAATGGTCGACCCCAGTCATGTCAACTGGCCATCAAAAGCCGCGGCTGCCAGATGACATGGTGGTCTAATGGTCGACCCCAGTCATGTCAACTGGCCATCAAAAGCCGCGGCTGCCAGATGACATGGTGGTCTAATGGTCGACCCCAGTCATGTCAACTGGCCATCAAAAGCCGCGGCTGCCAGATGACATGGTGGTCTAATGGTCGACCCCAGTCATGTCAACTGGCCATCAAAAGCCGCGGCTGCCAGATGACATGATGGTCTAATGTTCGACCTCAGTCATGTCAACTGGCCATCAAAAGCCGCGGCTGCCAGATGATATGATGGTCTAATGTTCGACCTCAGTCATGTCAACTGGCCATCAAAAGCCGCGGCTGCCAGATGATATGATGGTCTAATGTTCGACCTCAGTCATGTCAACTGGCCATCAAAAGCCGCGGCTGCCAGATGACATGGTGGTCTAATGGTCGACCCCAGTCATGTCAACTGGCCATCAAAAGCCGCGGCTGCCAGATGACATGGTGGTCTCAGGGTGTTCGGCCCGTCATGTCAACTGGCCATCAAAAGCCGCGGCTGCCAGATGACATGGTGGTCTAATGTTCGACCCCAGTCATGTCAACTGGCCATCAAAAGCCGCGGCTGCCAGATGATATGGTGGTCTAATGGTCGACCCCAGTCATGTCAACTGGCCATCAAAAGCCGCGGCTGCCAGATGACATGGTGGTCTAATGGTCGACCCCAGTCATGTCAACTGGCCATCAAAAGCCGCGGCTGCCAGATGACATGGTGGTCTCAGGGTGTTCGGCCCCAGTCATGTCAATAACCGTCATAGGCTGGGTTGTGAAGTCGTTCGTCGCCTTCCAGCCAGTGTGAAGGCATATTTGTGCAAACATGAACAACTAACTCCATTGTTAAGTTCAATTGTTAAATATCGACATCTAGCTTAAGATAAGTTAGTTTGCTGCTAGCTGCGAGCATCTACGATTTCTATTCACATTCAAGTTAACGAGAAAATAGCGTCCGCGTGTATTTTGTTGGACATAAGCATCGTCAGACGCACGGTAACTGCACCATTGTCTTTCTTTACATCAGTCTGAGATTTGACATCTAACGAGAGCACGCTCATCACGAAGTTGTCGGTCAGCACGACGTGGTTGGTGGCCTGTACATCAGCTTTGTCACCACCCCACACTCACACATCAGCGCATAACTGAGCTACACCTGAAACGCTCCACTTGCTTCATCTCGGTCGTGGCGATATCGTGGCTGTAGGCTGTAGGTAGAAGGAACCTTTCAGTCGGTGTCTCAATATGGTCATATTGATATATCTCATCTTCCGCTCATCCCATCCACTTTCGAACCTCATCCGAGTGACAGATCGTTGGACCCCGTCGCGACCATCACGTCGTAGCGGGCTGCGGGTCACAAAAGAGATATCACTCGCTTGGAATGATTATATATATAAATATATATATATGGAAATATGCATGTATATATAAATGTGTATACGTACACACATACATATATATATATATATATATATATATATATATATATATATATATATATATATATATATATATATATATAAATAAATATATACATGTATGCTCATATATATGTATGTATATATATTAATGTATATATGCACACACATATATATATATACATATAGGTTCATAGATATATACATGTATTAAATACATCAATTTAACTGTATACGCGATATCCAGAGATGATCACAATGACGAGTCGTTTGTATAACAAACTTGCGAGCTGTGTGAGCTGTTATAACTGAAGCTGAACACATCCAAATGCAATCGGCTTCTCCTCAGCCTTGCTATTCAGCAAAATATATCGGGCGCAGGATGTAAGTACATTTTTTGTAAAATGACTATGCATTCGCTACGTCATAAGCGCCAGCAACAAGCAGTCAATTCACTCAGATACATGCGTCACGAAAACACAGGAGCGTGGCGAAGCTCTATGAAGGGCTATTGAAGCACACCCGTGTTGAGTCGGAGCAGAACGGGGGCCACCACACTGACCTGCGCGGCATCATCTCAGACCGTCTGGGGACGGCGCGCGGCTTATTAATTCCCACAGCCCATTTGTTACGGTGGCTCGCACTTGCTCCTGCTGCGCCTCCATCCGCGATTACCGATTGTACGAGGTCCAGCGAGTCACATAACGAACCATGCCGTGCGTCGTCGCTCTTCTCTTGTGCTGTGAATCATCGTCCATTCTGTCCGAAATGGTCGATTTGTCTCGCAGGAGAGGCACTGCATCACACCGACGCCATCCTTAACGTGGGCCGACGTTGGTGATATCCTCGGGGAAGCCGGCGCACGTACCGAAAACTCGCACGGAGATTAACCCGAGGATGATCACAGACCAGTTCAGAAAACTGGCGACCATGCCGTGTGCATATTGCGCTATTTAGGAAAATACAACTATATCAAAGCTCATAGTTCAGAGACAATAAGTCGGTAGGGACTGGATAAAAAAATGCATACAGAATCTATGATGCCCAACTCCAGGTGTAGAAAACGTGCCTTCCAATCATAAAAAATATAGGGCAGCCTAAAACATCTAGGACAAAAAAGTTGAACTACCAAATGTAGACGAGGATGCTGTACTACCAGGACGGCTTGGAAAAATTACCAATGAGCGACTAGTTAATTCGTTCTATTTGCCTACATTGTGCCTACATTTTCTAAGTTCTCCAAGTGTTTTTCGACTAGCCGTAGCCGTATGCATATCTGCTTTGTTGACGGCTTCATAACTGGAATATTGTAGGAATTACTGGATGCCATCATAAGCTATAAGTGAATAAATGAATGGATAGGCGGAAAATACTCCCAGCTGCAATATTGGCTGCCATATTACGCATTCTTAAGAATGGCTCCTCCCGGCAGCCATGCATCCTTCAGTTTTATATTTTCATCACCGAGTCACCACCAAGTCATCCATGGGTTCCACTTTATGAAATTGACAGGGGTGGCCAATTGATATTTCTGAGGGTGTCTTTGTCCGGAGGGGGGCGCCATCGACTGAGAAAAAAAAAACTCATTGAGTCGGGAGAGGTGCACTCAAGTGCTCTGGAAGGGTGCCTCCATAGACGCAATGGTTAAGCTTCAATCTGATTGAGGGGGTGGAGATCAATGATTGAGTGGCAAATTTAATCTTTAAGAGCGAATTTCCCCTCCCCACCCCACGCACTCCCACCCCACCCCTTAACACGCGCCCTGGAGGGCCTCGGAAAATTACGCGCACTGGAGGGGGGGGGGGGCGATTCTGCCCCTAAGATCTCGGCTCCTACTGAGACCAGAGCAACGAAATTCATAGGGTGGATGGGCACGATAGTAAACTCTATCGTGTGCAAATTTCATGACCTTAGGTTAATATATTCAAGGTCAAATGAGGTCAAAATAGCAAAACTTTCTGGTTTAGCGTGGATTGGCTTGTCAATGTTATGGATCGCTGTGATTATGTTTAAATGCTCCAAAATTGGGATTAATGATGTTTTGGACATTACTAATGATTCAATACAGATGCAGATCCGCCAATTGACCTCAGGTCACCTATCTAGGAGCACTTTATCAGGTCATTACCTGCTCCAGTTACCGGAACCGGGCTGCCCACCCGACTGCTCCGTTGGGCGGCTCAGCACAATCGGCTTCGCAAAGAAAGGAGTGAAATACACGAATAAAGTATGGAAATGCTTAGGCACACAATGGCAAACAGTAGATTTCGGGATGTACAGGGAGTAACATGCAAAGTGACATCAATCGCATGACAGTCATTTGCATTTATGACAACATTTCAGTTGACTAAGTTTGGTTCCATTAGCCTGTCATGAACTTGACCTGACTTGACCTCGGTGACCTGATATGACTCTTAAACAATATAGCATAACAATATGGATCAAACAAGTCGCTAGTGTTGTCAAGAACAGTTCCCTTTTGCCAACATACGGGAAGCGCACTAGCGCCGATTTTTGTGGTCTGGCGCTACGAATTGTTTTTACTTTAACGGCCACTAACTTCAAAAGTTCTCGGCCGATTTTCATTTTTCTTACTTTAAGCAATGCATCGATCATTTTCAAGTAGGTACGCAAAAAATGGCGTATATCGGCTGGTACAATATTGAGTTATGCACAAAAAATTGGAGGGGTGGGGTGATTTCGCCAACCCTCCTTTAAAGCGTGTGTTAACCTGTCATAACCTTGACCTGACCTGACCTCGGTGACCTAACATGACTTTGAAACAATATAGCATAGCAATGTACACCAAACAAGTCGCTAGTTTTGCAAAGAACACTTCCTTTTTGCCAATATACGGGAAGCGCATCAGCGCCGATATTTGTGGTCTGGCGCTGATTTTTTATTTTAGCGACCCATAACTCGAACATTTTTCGATCGGTGTTCATTTTTCTTACTTTAAACAACGCGTCGGTCATTTATAAGTAGGTACACAAACAATGGCGTATATCGGCCGGTAAAATCTGGAGTTACGAAAAATCGGAGGGGTGGGCGGATTTCGCCCCGCCCCCCTCTAGGGCGCGTGTTAAGACATGTAAAATACCACTCCGGTTTTATCTAGCACCCCAATCACTTTAAACCTTCTTTCTCTGACAAATAGAAGGCAACCATTTGAAGATAACAATTAATTTAGTTATATCTGAAATACTATGAGCAGTTTATTATTGCTAATTCAGTTTGCTCACCACGGTTGGACCAATTGTGGCCAATATGGCCAGCGGTGCTGTCAACCTGCCTTGGCCTTGGCTGTAGCTCGGGGCGCATTCCAAAGCTGTCGACCGTGTACACCTCCGTGCGTGCTGGCAGTGTGCCGTGCGACCGTCAGCCGCACTGGTTAATCAGCTGGTTAGTTAATTAGTTGTAGTTTAAGGGCCCATCAACTACAAAGGTCTTATAGGATCCATAGCGTTGTGATTAAAACAGACAAGCATGCGAGGCCAGTTGCCACAAGTTACATACCGCGGGGTGGAGCGCATCCTGTGCTATGCGATGTCAGCTCATCATATGCCACACATTTATCCGCGAGGTAAAGGGGATTGTAAGTGACAGCAAAACTGATGTCTACAAGGAATCGGAACGGCTGCACCCGTCGAACGCTGGTGGACTCATCTAATACTTCTCGAAGTTAAGCTGACTTACGTCTGAAATGACGCTTCCGTTCGTGGGCAAGCCTGACACTTGCGTCAATTTTGAATGGTGCACCTCGGAGTTGAGTGCGGCACACGCTATAGCCACCAAATTTGATGAGTTGGCAGACTTGTTTGATGCGGTGCACGGCTTTGCTGAGCAAGATTGTAAGTGGTAAAACAGAGTTGGATAAGCTCATGCTCATATTACAACTTGAAATATGAGCGAATTAACATTGGATGTACTGCGGCGGCCACGAGCCGTCAACAGTGTTCACGGAGACCTGTGGCAGAAGTACAGTCAGCGTTAGTTCTGTTCTATTTCATGTTGTAATGTGAGCATGAAGCTGCTTTACGCTGTTTTCCGAGCTCCGAGACAGGCAACACGACCATTTGGGCATGTCCAATGTATTGAGTAGTGTATGCCCATTCTGTGCGTGCCATCGTTTCAATCTCTCTAACAGCTAAGCAGTCCCAAAAACACACACCCCTACATCTTATTGTTGTCATTTGTTTTCCAGTTCGCGCTGACATCATTATTTAGGGCAAGAAGGTGCCGTGAGGCAAACAAGATGAATGAGGATAAAACATTCACAGGCAAGAGAAGCGAACCGCATAATTATGTTTAAATGATACTAATTAAGTGGGAATGCGCACGAAACTACCAGCTGTACAACAGTCAATCAGTTACACGCGTTGACATGTAGTAGTCCCAAGGAAAACATAGGTGAGCATTTTGCGCTATAACATGAAGTCGATAGACCGACCAGATGGATAGAACGACCAGATGCAGGGTTATAATATAATTGAAAATGAACTATTTCACACTTATGCGACGCCTCACGCTATTCACGCTTATTGTAGTAAATCAATGCTAGCTGTGATTATACGATGGAAGTAAATTACACACAGACAGCTTAAGTTATCAGAAACTAAGTTTTGAGTTTCTTTAGATGGAGCTTGCAATTTTCTCAACTTTGACTGCATCCATAGAATGGATGTTCGCAATGCCATCGACGATCCTCTGAAAGCAATGAAAGGTACATTTGACATCGCCTGAAAGAAAACGTGTCCTCGAATGCATGATAAGGGTCTTGACATCGTCATGCCTTGTTAATGAACCACATAAGTGAGCTCATTTTTTTTGGTCCATCAAGCATCAGCTTCACCTAACTATTTTCCATTCACGCGGTCTAATCATGCTTCGTTGTTCGAAGGCTGGCTTGCGACAATCTCCTCATTCGCGCTGTTAGCACGCCCGAACATGGGCCCTAATTATCCGCGGCCGGGTCTACCTGAATTGCCTTCCGAAGCCCGATGGCTGCAATCTGCTAGACACCCGGGGGAAATATGTAATCATCGCGAGTCGAAAGCCGGAGCTCACCTCGTTCAGATTTTCCGGAATGGTGATCGTGGTGAGACGGATGTGACACTGTCGTTTCAAAGAGCTGATTTCGTGTGGTTGGGTTTCTTCAAGGTCGATTTTCAACTACAGCGTCCATTTTTGTCGCCCCGCCCCCATCGTGTACGATTGGTCATGCATTTGCCGTGCCAGTGACGTCATCATAGGTATATCCCTAGTGGTTAGTACCGCCATTACAATTTCGTCCATGGTACCTTCGTCATAATTAAATCCTCACTGTCGCCATCATAAATACATCGCGAGTGCCACCGTCAGAATTGCACCCATAATACCTCCATTATAATTGAATCCCTAGCACCGCCATCACAATTACATCGTGAGTGCTGCTAGCATATTGCATCCGCAGTGTCGGTATCATGATTACACCTCCAGCGCCGCCATCATAATTACCTCCCCCCCCCCCCAGTGCGGCCATCATAATTACACCCCCAAAGCTGCTATCATAATTACATATCTAGTGTCACCATTATAAGTACACCTCGTGTTCCGCTCTCATTTTTACATCTCAGGACCACCATCACAATTACATCCCCAATTTCCACCAATTTCCAACCAATTGGGCATTTCCAATGCCGTCATTGGAAATTTATAGCCAATGCCAATATCATGATTGCATTCCTAATGCCGCTATCATAATTACTTCTACAATGCTGTCATCATTATCACATCCTCAGTGACGCCATAATAATTACATTTCCAGTGCCGCGATCACAGTTACATTCACAGTGCTGCAATTATAACTACATCTCCAGTGTCGTCATCACAATTACATCCAAGTATCGTCATTATTTTTACACCCCTGTGCCCCCGTCATAATTACACCCAAGTCCCTTCATCATAGTTACATCCCCAGTGCTGCCATCATAATTACACCCCAGTGCTGCCATCATAATTACACCCCAGTGCAAGTTCCTTGCTTGTTGTTGCGATATCTTTACCCGGGCGCGACGCCCCATGACACTCGTATCGTCGCAAATTTCGCTCTTGGTTGAAGATTCAACGGCATATTACATAGGGGTGCGTTAGCTCAGTTGGTAAAGCGTCTGACTCTTGATCGCAAGATTGTGGGTTGGAATCTCACAACCGGCGGCGTTTACCGAGTCCACCCACGACCAATCGGCGTGAGAGGTTGGCGACGCTATGTAACCTAGTGGTTGGATGCGTCGTAAAAGAACCCAAGGCATATTATATGGATACCCAACTGGGCAAAGGGAACCCTCATAGAGTGCGGAAAAGGAGTCATTTTGACACCGTCCCCTGATACCTTTCTAGAGTTCTGAACCGCTTAAGCTGTCGCATTGGATTATGCATGACATGACTTTCACCACTTGATCTGAGTACATTATTTTATTTAAACAATAATGCTTTCTAGGCTATTAAGATTGTTATAAGAAAATGTGTGATGCTAGGGAAGCTGAGATGCTGCCATAGAAATGATGTCAGCTGGGACGATGATATATGACTCAACGTGCATGATGCAACTGAAATTTGCCCAGAACGGTTAATTTTATATGATATTTGACCAAAGGGTTAAACAACTTATTAATAACACGTTGAGCTTATTCCGTACTTTTCTGATGGTTCACTTAACTTGTAATTGAATGACACAGAAGTGCTGCATGTCATGTGTGTGCACGTGTACTGGTTTATGTGAGGCTTACCAATGTTACCCGAGGATTCTCCCAGTGAAATAAATGAAAAAGGGTGGTGGAACAAGGGCGGGCCAAGGTCAGATAACCACATCGCTTCAAGAACCTTTTCATATTTGACGTAAACAACTATGCGACGTACAGTCACGGGTGAATCACTAGTATATAGAAAATAATGAAAGAAAATAATGCGACACACTGACAGGTTTTACCTAATTATTTTTTTTATTAGCAGCTTAATCCGAATTCCTACTGGGATGGCTTTATGGACCAGGATTCCATTGCGAAGCATAGCTTGTTGTGTGCACCATGGCCCCACCATCCGATCCATCAACTCCATTTCAACGACAGGATGTTGACCGATAGCTCAACGTGCCGTCAACGAACGGACACGGCGACGCAGATAGTTTGTCCCCGAGCTTATCGGGCCAATCACCAACTGACCCTCCCAGTCGGTGAATACATGCGAGCGCGTGAATTGGCTCCAACCCTGCCTTGCCAAGGCAAGGGAGACCAGTGCAGGCCAGCGCTCTAACCAACTGAGTCACCGGTGAGGCAAGATCAGGGGGTAAACTAGACATTAAGTTGACCAGGAATAGAACGATTGCATGAAGTGAACCGGGATAATACTGGTTTTCGGTATTTACCACTGTTTCTACGTTAGTCGGCCATATAGCATCTTAACACTGTCATCGAACCTGTCCGAGGCGAATCTTGTACCAGACACGTATGAGAGCGAATACTCTGCACGATTGGCAGGTGTACACATGAGCCCTTGCCTGTCACCGTCACAGGGACTTCCTCGTCGACGAAATACGTCGAACCATTCTCGCTCACGAGTCCCCCGACAGAGGTGTTGGTGCTGCTGGATGTTGCCCACCATAGCCAGCCCAGCATATCTAGCCTAGCCTAGCCAGCCTGTGGCGGCCTGAGTCGGCCGCGTCGGTCGGCCCGACGCCGCCACGTCGGTCGCGGACACCTGAGGTGGCGGCGTCCGCGGTACGTGACCGGTGGACTGGTAGGCGTCACCACTCGTCAGGCGTCGTCAGGCGTCGTCAGGCGTCGTCAGGCGTCGTCAGGCGTCGTCAGGCGTCGTCAGGCGTCGTCAGGCGTCCTCAGACGTCGTCAGGCGTCAGGCGTCAGGCGTCGTCAGGAGTGCCAGGCGTCGTCAGGCGTCGCCAGGCGTCGTTAGGCGTTATCAGACGTTATCAGGCGTCGTCAGGCGTCAGGCGTCAGGCGCCGTCAGCCGCCTGGGACAGTCCACCGCGGCGTCAATGGCCCGTCCGAACGGCTGGCCACGACCAGACAGTTGGTCGGCCGGGCCGATGAGGCCACCAGGGGACCTGCCACGTGGCAGGTCGTCGGCACCGTCGGCCTCCCGTCGGTGTAGTCGGGGGGACTTGGTAATTGGAGCAGGGTATGAGGGAGGCGTAGAGCAATTATGGATGAGACAAAGAGGTCAGGGGAGACCAGGACTGGGAGTGAGACAGGGCGCGGAAATGGAAAGGGTTTTAAAATGTATTGCGGTTCCGGTGGAATGAGGAAATGCGCGTTTTAACACTGCAAATCATTCCGTGGGGCCACTATGCTGACATGAGGCTACAAGTATGGAAAGCAAGTGCGGAGTAATCCCTCCAAATCTCACAGCGACGCCTATGGGAGAATGGAGAAAGAGAGCATGAAATAGAAGCAGGAGTAAGACATGAGTTTGAAGAAGACTTAGCGAGGGAAAAGGAGCAATGCCCAGGGAATGCACAGAGCAGGAACTGGAGCAAGAGCAAGAGAACGATCAATAGCAAAACCAAGAGTAAGAGAATGAGCACACGCGCGAGAGGAAGTGGGAGCGAGGATGTGGAGGAGGAAGCGGGAAGAGAGAGAGAACGAAAGAGCGAGAGAGAGAAAGAGAGAGAGAAAGAGAGAGAGGGAGAGAAAGAGAGCGAGAGAGAGAGAGGGGGAGAGAGAGAGATAGGGAGAGAGAGAGGTGGAGTGCAGGGGAACGACATAACACTTTCAGCGTGGGTGGCCATCGTGTTCCTGTGTCGCCATAGGGTGCAGAGTGTGGCTGCAGGGAATGGTGCAAGGGGGAGATCAGGAGAGAAGCAAAAGAAACAAGCAAACGAGAAAAGACAAACTGATCGTTCGGAGCACAGGCATTGGAGTGGAAACACCTGGATGGTTCAGCAGTTATCTCACTGCATGAATGTGAGTGATACACACACACACACACACACATACACACACACACATACCCCCCCCCACACACACACCACACACACACACACACACACACACACACACACACACACACACACACACACACACACACACACACACACACACACACACACACACACACACACACACACACACACACACACACACACACTCGCACACACACACACTTTGTTAGTTATTTGAGTTTAAGGGCGCTTCGACCAAAACGTGATCAGTTAGCGCTACACACACACACTTTGCAATGCTACATCTTGCGTGGAGAGGTCAGTTCCATCGCCCAATGCATAATGCATCGCCTGATTCCAGCTGTACAAAGTTGCCCGATTTCCAACGATAGCAATTGCCTTCGAACATCTCGCGCCTCTGAATAATGCAATGATATCGGATTTACCGCGGCATCTCACATACTGGAGGCGCCCCCATGTGACGGGCAGGTAACCAGGGACCAGTGCCAAGGGGCGTCGCTAGAGAGTAGCTATTGAGGAGTTTTCATCAGGCCACAGTATTTCCCGTGAGGTCACGCGAAACACACAACGGCTCGGGCGCACCCACGTGGACGACAATGTGGCCAGGAGACTGCAGCATTTATGAAACGGGAGCTGTTCAAAACGCCGAGGCCCTGGTTAATGTTTGAACAGCGTGGCGCGTCACAGCTGTGCATATCCTGGCAATTGGGGAAATGCCTGGTGGAATATATTCGGTTGTTGGTGTATTTGCACTGGTACAGTGGTTCACGGAAGAGTGCGGAGGGATGGAGGATGAGGGAATGAATTGTGTCACGCATTGAAGAGTGAACAATTGAATGAATAAAACTATTTTCCTGCGTCAGGTAATGTGGAAAACCGAGGAATATCTTGTCTTTTATCAATTAAAAAAAAACATTTCCGGTACACTCACCTAGCTATCGCCATCTGAACTGCTTTAGTTTTAAAACTGTCGGACATGATTTTCGTTGACTTTATCGCGACAAGCACCGCTATCTAAATGTTCGCTTGGAATGTTTTGACAGATTGTTGAGCATAGTAAAATATGGAAATGATCACACGTGTCTTTAGCTAGGAACCCAGAATATTGAATTATTGAGACGTCACCAGAGGCAGCGAAACGTTGTCACGAGGACCAAGCAGGGGAGGGGCCTCCTTTCCAAGGGGCCTCCCGAGGGTTCTCCTGTCTGGGGAAGGGGCCACTTGTCGCAGTAACTAAACCGAAACACATGCCAAGGTATTTGTAAATAATATTTTGCCAATTAAAGCGCTAGACCGTCCATCGGAAGCGCTAGACTCTAGTTTCCTTCAGAAGTTTTGTAAGAGGCTTGGTCCTAGGTGAGTTGAGACTTGGCCTGAGGATGCCGTCGAAGTGAATTTCATCAGTATGCTGAATGTGCAATTGACTTGATCAAAAACGGGCATTACTGTCTGCCGTCTCCGGCGTTTCATTGCTGTATGCCCATCTTTGAACTGGTTTCGGCCTTTGATGAAAATTACCGAATGAATAAAGGATTTCAGAGCGTATTCCGATCGAAGATTCTAGCAAAAGTTAAATGTGTGGATTGACTACCACAAACGTTTATGTATGGTTATCAATATTCGTGCTTCACATACACACACACACGCACAAAAAACACACACACAAACACACATATATGCATGCACACACATACATGCATGTACACAGAGAGAGAGAGAGAGACAGAGAGAGAGAGAGAGAGAGAGAGAGAAGAGAGAAGAGAGAGAGAGAGAGAGAGAGAGAGAGAGAGAGAGAGAGAGAGAGAGAGAGAGAGAGAGAGAGAGAGAGAGAGAGAGAGAGAGAGAGAGAGAGAGAGAGAGAGAGAGAGAGAGAGAGAGAGAGAGAGAGAGAGAGAGAGAGAGACAGAGAAGAGAGAGAGAGAGAGAGAGTCCATCGTCGAAGGCTCTCGCGACCGGGGACTGGATGACGTGCCTAGAAATGAATTCCACGGAATATAATGCAACGGCTTCGTGCTCTGCTTGCGAAGAATCAACTGACACCGTTGCTCTGGAACTGCGTGGGCGTGCATATTTCACAACGATCGTTACGTGCAATGCACCACCTGGTAGTTGTGTTGGTTCACCATTAATGTATCCTCAAGTTCACGTTGCAGCAGCCAGTGGTCTGGCTCAATGGTATTAGTAAGCTGTTGTGCGATGCAAACCAGAAGCAACGTTTACTCTCCTTTAGGTCAAGTGTGTCAAATACCCGAAGAACAGGCTGATAGGTATCGAGGCTCCTGCTACATGCCACGGTACATCTGAAACTTAGGCATGACGAACCCTAAGAAAACACCACAACGTGGCAACAGAACTGGCTACAGATTAACGACTGGTGCTTTTATGGGAACGGGCAAGCACGATTATCATACAATCTAACGCTTATTAACATAGGGCGAAAAATCTCCCCCTACCTCAACCTAACATAAAAAAATATATCACGACGGCACGGCAGAAGCCGAACGAGGCAACGCACGTGGCAAGGGCGGCCGTCGTGCAGAGGCCACAACAGAGTTGGACGGTCATAGAGGTCCATACACAGCTCAGTTATATTAACTACACTGGATAGAAGAATGTCAATAGTGGTTAACTATGATGAACTGCAACACTACAGGCCAGTGCTACTGCGAGTAAAAGGCAAGAAAGACCTTTTATTGATTGCAGAGGTTTTGAACACTGCTCTTACCGGGGCTGCGGCCTCGGTGTGTGACGTGATGGTCGCGTCTGCTGCCATGCGGAGCCGGCACAGGCCGCGGTGTGTGACGTGGTGGTCGCGTCTGCTGCCATGCGGAGCCGGCACAGGCCGCGGTGTGTGACGTGATGGTCGCGTCTGCTGCCATGCGGAGCCGGCACAGGCCGCGGTGTGTGACGTGATGGTCGCGTCTGCTGCCATGCGGAGCCGGCACAGGCCGCGGTGTGTGACGTGATGGTCGCGTCTGCTGCCATGCGGAGCCGGCACAGGCCGCGGTGTGTGACGTGGTGGTCGCGTCTGCTGCCATGCGGAGCCGGCACAGGCCGCGGTGTGTGACGTGATGGTCGCGTCTGCTGCCATGCGGAGCCGGCACAGGCCGCGGTGTGTGACGTGGTGGTCGCGTCTGCTGCCATGCGGAGCCGGCACAGGCCGCGGTGTGTGACGTGGTGGTCGCGTCTGCTGCCATGCGGAGCCGGCACAGGCCGCGGTGTGTGACGTGATGGTCGCGTCTGCTGCCATGCGGAGCCGGCACAGGCCGCGGTGTGTGACGTGGTGGTCGCGTCTGCTGCCATGCGGAGCCGGCACAGGCCGCGGTGTGTGACGTGATGATCGCGTCTGTTGCCATGCGGAGCCGGCACAGGCCGCGGTGTGTGACGTGGTGGTCGCGTCTGTTGCCATGCGGAGCCGGCACAGACCGCGGCGTGTGACGTGGTGGTCGCGTCTGTTGCCATGCGGAGCCGGCACAGGCCGCGGGGTGTGACGTGGTGGTCGCGTCTGCCCCGGCCACCGCCCGCCGCACGCAGGAACACAGGGATACCCCTCGCACACAGGGACACCTCCCCCCCGTCCAGACTCATCCACTGACCTGCCCAGGCCGCCACCCTTCCAACTCAGGGATACCTCATCCAATGGCCACCCGTTCACTGACCTCCTGCCCGGACAGGAAGCTCGCGGCAGGCGCGAGCCGACCCCACCCAGTGTCGGCCAGCGAGCAGCACAGGGAGCGAGACTGATTTATAACCTCCGACATACAACGAGCTTCAAAATTGCGGCATGTAATGCATGGCAAAGGTAGCTTCACCGAAACCATGCTGATCTAATATTCTGGAGGCTTGGGAATTCCCCATAAATTCACAGGGTTGGCTTTATGGCCCCGCGGCAAGCCCAGGTTTCAAGAATGAAGATGCTGAGGTGCGTGCTAAGGTGGCCGGCGATGTCTCGCGTTACGAAGAGCTATGATGCCATCAGGGCAACTTTTGACTCTGCTGTGCCGCACCACAAGATGGCGTCGCGTGCACTCCACATTTGCCTTGATAGGACTCCGCATGCCAGCGAAAGACAAGAGCATCGCGGCCCGGAATAGGAGTAAGTCCCTGAGGGAGCGTCCCTTCCTCCCGGCCCCCTGATGAGACTCTCCCCCCCCCCCCCAATCGACGGAGCTGTGCTTAATGACCAGAGGCGTGGTCGACCTGTGAAACAACGATTGTTTTCCGGCGGTGTTTGCGGAGTCTGCGACAATAGTCAGAGACGCGGGCTCGTCTATCGTTTACTCCACCCCACCCCGTCCCTTCAGGCAGAGTTTAGAAACGGCAGGATTTGATATGCAGCAACGCCTGATGCATATCGGTATAGCGGTGGTTATAAACTGTGTACAGAACGGTGCACCATGGGTTTAAATTTGTAGCATTCGACCATAGTCATGCATTTTAGTAGGCAAAATAACACACTCGCGCACCTACGGCGAGGCCACATGGCGCCAACACAATGTCGATGGTAAGATTGTTTTCTCTCCACATGTTCATGTTCTTGGGCATCATATGGAAATTGGTGGTGGTTTTGGGGTGGTGGTCTAGCGCCTGAATGTCCATCCCCACCAAGCTCGAAAGAAAACTTAACTGTGCCTACGGGCGTTTGGGATACACTTAGATAGGATGTAGCCCAAATTAATTCAAACTGCTAAGGTGTGAAATAGGTCTATGCTCAGAAGACACTTCGCTCTGAGAACAGTTGCATCACAACACACTTGAAAACACATTAGCAAAAGGTGGGCTGAAGCTAGTGTGGACTCAGACAGTGACTAAATCAGGTTTTAAGTCGCTAAAACTGGATCCACGTAGTGGAAGCTGCCCGAAGCTTTAAAATGTTCATGACAGTATAATATTGTAACATTTCTTAATTACTTAGCTCTATTGAATGAATTGTTCAGCACACAGCAAATATTTTCCAGGAACTTTTTTATACTTGTAATTTTAATCCTGGTGCTTAATTTCCCAAATCGTAGATGGAGCTGAAGTAAATTGAAACAGTGCTCTTACACCACCGATTAACATTAAAGTTCATTACATATCCAAAATACGGTCGGACTTGAAATACTGAAATCTGTGTCTAGTCGGTACAACTAAAACATTGGCACGAATAAAACCAGTTCCGGAAGGTTTGCACTTAGCGCGAGCTAAATCCATGTGCAGCAATAAGAAATCGGGCGCAACGACTATGGATGTTGTGTGTGCATTATGGTAAACATGTACTGTGTACTGGCAAAGGTGAGCGACCATCAGTAAGTACTTGCCTTGAGATGAACCCGTTTCTTTTTTTCTTGCCGGCATGCCATCTGTTGCATGGGAAATGAAAGGTTGTATATATTTACTGTTCACGTAGATGTAGGAATTCACGGGACAACGCTGAATTTTATGCCATTTTTTTTCATTGCATGATGACGGTAACGAATTAGAGCATCGACAACGTGGTCAACTTGCACCATTTTACACCGCATGAAAAAGTGAACATAAATGCACAAAACCTCAAATATGCTGAGGTCTTAGTCAATGTTTGGCAATTGGTGAAAAAGACTTAATATCTAACCTGCTTCAGCCTTGACTTCAAACCGCTACTACAATTCGCTGGCATAAGCTTCCCACCCCTTCCTGGAGCTGTGTGAGTAGCTGGAATGTCCCTTCACTTGGAAAACCCGACCCAGCGCGTGGTACACATTAGCGTCATTTTCACAGGTGAATCAGTGCACCAGAACATCATGCCAAAATGTTGCCTGGATGCCTATGAGGTATCATAGCATGGCAAATTAAGTTTACTTCTTCGTACGGACTGTAGCTGGACTAAGTACAACTTTGCTCTTGTCTTATGAAGTCTTCACAAACTCGGGTGGAAACTCGATTGTTGGCTGTTCTAACCGGGCCGGCTTATAATTCGCCTAGGAGGCGTTGAACCAACATTACATCAGCATACAAACGGTAATGCTTGGTGTATTGCAGCCTCCAGCTCTTCTAGAGCTCCTGAGTGTTCCATTTTGCCAGCAGGTCTCGGCCGGGTGAACAAAACAGCGGCACGACTGCGCTGCAATGAAGGAAGCATTCTCGGGTCGCGACCGCATCCGCTCTGCGCTTATCGCGGCTCTGCCGGGGCGGCACCTGGCTTAACCGGGCTGCTATCTGCTCCGTTTAATCATTCTGTGAGAACGACCGGCCCAATCAGAGCTGTTGTTGTCCGCAGCCCCTCCCCCTGACCCCCGGCGCAGCCCGGCGTGACGCTATCGCCAACAGCCACGCAAACGATTCAGCACTAATTTCCCGCAAATGGAGGTGCCTGAAGCGGCCGTCGATAGCACGTGCCAGTTCTCGGGGCGCAACGGAGCAAATTGCCACCACTGTTGTCTGGCACGCCGGAGTCAAAGTTCAACCGCTCAGGGCCGAACTCCACCGCTGACCGGACGCCCGGACTGCGGCGGTGCCGACGCGGCAGTGGAGCGGCGAAGGCGGCGACCTGCGGCGAAGGCGGCGACCTGCGGCGCTGTCGATATAGACGGCTGTCGTCGAGGGATCGGTGTTTGGCGCCTGTCGCTCGCAGCTAGAGGTTTGTCACAGCTGAGGCTCCGGGCTGAAAATGGCATCATCAGTGACATTCACCAGGAGCAATTCGCATAAGACAGCGGGTCGCGAACAGCTTCGCACGTCACCAGTTGCGAGAGTGCCAATTATACCAGCAGTGCGTGGCGAAAACGCCAGGTTGATCTCCTCCAGGACAATGCTGCAAGTAATCATTAGGATGACCGTAAGCCGCCCATCAGTACCATTTGTTCCAGATATGGTAAACACATTGACCATAGCCACAACAGAAAGCACTTCCAAACCTTTACATGGTATGCACAAGTAGTGCACGAGCCAATTCAGTCATTTCAGCCTATTAGTAGCTATTGTTTATGATAATGTACGTTTCGCGGCGTTATGAACTTTAGCGAAGTTCGAGCTTAGTGACTTAAATGTCAGATTGTCTAATGCAACGTTCATGCAACGTTAATGGCTAGAGTTTCGGGGGAAATGTGAAACATAGGGACCGGGCCTCGGCCCTCCCCTCCCCAGCTTCGCCTGTTGGTGGGGATGACTTACGACGCGGCATTGCAAATCTGGTACACAGCCCATGCAATTTACCATTTTCAACTTCGTCCTTGGGCATGAAAGCGCCTTGCACATGTGTTGATGTCTGCAACTCAATACCTCTCGAATATTCCGAATACGGGTCACTGTTTCCTCGAAATGTGTTGCTCATTGATAACTTGGAAGAATTGCAAACTTTCACACCGGTGAAAGTCCACTAACTTCAGTATCAATAAGAAACTGAAGTTGTTCAGACGTCGCTGCTGCGTATCGTCTGTTATCTAGTCAGGATAACTTCGAACAAGGGCAACAAAAGAGCGAGAAAGAACTCACTGCGAGTGTCGCTGACGGGCCCCGCGAGAGACTTACCTGATGACCGCAACAGAAAGCCGCGATAGAAGAACCTCACGACCACAAGTGTTCCTGGCAAGGAAACCGCAGCAAGAAACTTGGAGAGGGAATAAGCTTCTCATCATCCCAATCAACATTGTTCATTCTGTTCTACTGTGTTTGCATGTGCCCTACCGATATATAGACAGCACATTTGCAGTGCACATCGATGTTAAGTTATTTCAGGGTGAGTTTCCCCTTCAACCAGGGGTGGATACAAGGGACACTTCGCTAGGGGCACGTCCCCCCCCCCGTGGGAAGGTGGCGCCGCTCGCGTGCAACCCTTGCATTTATCAGCCAGAGGTGCCCCACTGAGAGTAAAAGGCACCCCTGCGGGAAGGCTCGCGTGCACCCCTCAAGTTTTCACCCAGAGGCTCCCCTCAGAAGGCAAAGGCACCTCTCAGGTACTTTCGCAATGATGTCTCTTCGGACATGTGTCCCCCATGACAATTCCTGGATCCGCCCCTACCTTATATTGCATATATGTTTCTGATTCCTGGATTCGACGCCTATTCCAGCGCAAACTGTCCTCCGTTCTGGCAACATCAACATCACGTGGCATATACAAGATGCACTTGCGAAAACAAAGCAAATATTCAGATTAAATTAAATAAAGTTTTAGATTCATGAAGATAAGGTTTGTTAGGTTTGTAGGTGTGTCCTGTGTATAAGGCTTGTTTAATACGGTTCGCACATGCAATTCGCATCATCTTTGAAGGCCTTATTCACTCTCGAAACACGAATTACAGATCAATATTGTATTCTGACGACCTTATTTTTATATTAAGATATTCCCATAGCCGACATTATGGCTACCAACACTTGCTAAAATGTGTGTCTTGGCGTTATTTACCCGTTATTACGCCTTGCATCCACAACCTACCGAAGCATCAAAATTGAACCGATCACGCTTTGATATATTTAGTATCAAATAATTTGCAAAATGCGGCTCAATGTATGTATAATCATCATACCACTACCAGACTCAGATGTCCAAGCTGTAATAATCTTCAGAATTTAAAGTTCACCATAATCTACCACCAAATCAATGTAAATGGTTGGCCTTCTAATCCTTTGTTGCCTCAGTTCCAGTACCGTCTTCAGCTGGCACCCCTCGATCTTAGAGCTCCTTTGGTAATGACCATGAGTTGACAAGCTGTTGACAAGCTCGACTTGCTTGACATTGTTCGTCTATGGTTTTCCTCGCTCGTACGATACCTGGTCCTCAATTTCAACTTCTTTTCAAGATCCGACAAGATCTTAAACACAACAGCCTTTTATGACCTTGTATTGACCGGGCGGACGATTAACAAAATGGCAACAGCTTGGCGTGCAACAGGTGCAACAGGTGCAACAGAGAACAGCGGGCCGACACCGACACATGTCTTTAAACAGTTCGTGCCCTAGTAGTTCCGGTAACGTCCCACGACTCAAGACACCTCTCGACACTTTGATCGTCCAACGTCCAATCAGACGGTCCACTCACCTCTGTTGCTCGGTCGCATCTGCACGTTTTGTCTACCCTGCGACGATTGTCTGACCGGGACCAGTCGCGCACCACCCGGTCACACTGACACGGGTGTCACAATGGTGACACGGCGCAAGCACTTCCGACTGTGACACGGCGCAATGGCACAGCAACCGCCCACCGGCAGTCATCACCGGCGAGAGCGGAAACCGACTCGGCATAACACCCCCGGCCACAGCCGAGAATCGAGGCGTCAAATGCCGATGCCGGCCCTGGCACACCGGCAATGGCTTTCGGTCGGAACGTCCATGACTGGACCCGACGAATCCCAGGACTCGACGAGTCCGGACATAAGGGAGAGAAACGGATTCCGAGAGAGGGGTCCGAAGTTTACTTTAGTATACCTCATGGCATAGCTAATAAGCCAAGTAACAAGTAAGTATTGCAAGGTACAACAATGAACTTGAAAAGCACCATATTTCGAATGTACTCCCAATTGAAACTACACGCACCCGCCACAAGAATCTCATGTCATTAAGCAAGGATTCCTGAAAAGAAGGCGGCATAGCAACGGCCCAGCTCCTGGAATGCGATAATCAGCTGATAAAACCCTGCTAATTTGCATGGTGAGTTCTTCGTACTGTTTTGATATCAAACGATACACAATTTTCCATATTACACCCAGTCTGGTTGTTGAGATTCAACCGCGGACGCGATATGATGAAAAGCGTTCAATGTTTCGTGCATTTTTATTGTACCACAAATTCATGTACACCTTGGCAGAGAACAGCTACAAGGGCTGCTGTGACCCTTCGGTTAAAAGTTCCTGTTTGCTGATCGGTGCCGATGGCAAGAGTTCACCTCCATCAGAGTAGCTTCCATTAGACATTTAGTATGCTTTGGTACGCCAGAAGCGTGTTTTCAAGAGCAATATTTTCGTACATTTTCCTAACCGCGTCTTCGTATTTCGTATTTCGTAAACATATTCGGAAGTTTCTCTCCTCATACAAACTGGATAATTCGATGGTGCTGGATGAGCGAGAGTATTGTCTGCTGGGTACACGGCTCCAGGGACCTGTGCTCCTGGGCTCCTGGGCTTCAGGGCACCAGGGCTCCAGGTACAGGATCGGGGATGGTAGCAGGCAGAACACTCGTGAACCTGTTACAGCTGAGTTCCCCTGGCGGCCCGTGAAGACAAGACGTGAAGGTCATGCCCAGCCCAAGCTTAATTGCATTGTCCAATCACATTGAATTGCATTGCCCAGCTTCGGCTGAAGTGCCACTTCAGAAATAACTTTAGTCGATGCCGGCCAGTGTATTGCAATTTGAGACGATTGCACGACATCCGACAGAGCGCCTGGCGTTAGAAACAGCCCATCCCAGGTCGGCGAATGCGCAGTAAAAATCAATCAATCAATCAATCAATCAATCAATCAGTCCGCTTCAGTTGTACTTGGTTGCACCATTGCTAAAGTTAGACACCTCTAATGAACACTGAGTGGACCTGACAACTGAATGCGCTATGCCGGGCTGTCGAGGAACAGCGTGGGTTCCACTCTGGGTTGCACTGCGTGTCAAGTGCCTTTCTGTGTCCAACATTTCCGCTCAACTTCCTTTAAAAAAAACTTCCGCCACACATCAATTCGGCATAGCTTATCCTACAGCATGGGTGTGACCTGACCTATCCGCCAGCCCCGCGGACCGCAGGTCACGTGACGTGACGTAACCACACGGCTGACGGCTGTTGCCGACTGGACTAGCGCTCTGGTTCTGGAAGATTCCCGGACTGCTCTGCATTCTCATTTGATAAGGACAGCCCTGTTAGAATTGGTGTGTACTTCGGCCTGTCTTGGCAAGTCTTCAACGAACCACGATGCAGTACGACGAACGATTGTACCTCGTTCGTTGTACTGCATCGCGGTGTTTTGCATCCGAATGATGGCTGCTAAAATTGAAAAAATATAATTGAAAATATAATTTCCGATGCAGGAATCAGAAAAAGGGTCCATGGAGCATGACGAAAATCGGTTCTTCGAATTGTTGATGTATTTTGCATACGAAAATTTCTCGTTTGGAGACAAACGCACAATTAAGGTATTTGAGTTGATATCAGGTTAATAAGGTAAGACACTGTCATGGCGCGCACCTTACAGAAAATTGCTTGCGGTGTCCAGCTCGCTTATAGTGTATGGGCAATTGTGACAGCATTGTCGCTGTCTTCTCGATGTCTGTCTGGGAGACGTACATGAATTCGATCCATATGGGACGAAATTTTCATCAGTTCCCTTGCAAGTATTTGTCATCCCGATCGCACAATCTTCGATCTTTTCAGTATTTCACATATGCAATATTTTTACGAGTATCTAGAAAACGGGTAAAAAATGCACTACTTTCACTCGCCCTTTTGACGGGTGTCATAGTGAACGGACTATTTATTCGTATATAAAGACCAGTTGTTGATTATGGGTAACCAGTGAAGGCTTAGGTATATTGAGCTGATGTGTCCTGAATACCCAAAAGCCCGCCAAAATTAGAATCTGACAGAAAATTGTGAAAAATGACGCTAGGTGGTGCTAATAAAAAATAGTTTTTGCAATTAGTAACAGTACCTGATATGTGTGTCGAGCAGAAGTTAAAAATAGCTTCCGGGGTCAATATCTGGTCTCCGTCTGGCCGCTGAATGCTTGCCCTTGTCGTGAAGCGTTTGACGGTCCCACCTACGCCGTCGCACGGACCTTTACCATGGCAGGTGGCAAAATAATGCCGCTCGCAGTCAACGTTGAAGTCCTGCTTGTACAGGCATATGTTCCTTATATAATGTGTATTCTTGTATTGTGCTGCACAGCCGTCTGTAAAGTAATGCACCTTTCCGACATTTTCATTCTCGGATTTCATCCGTTCCAGAACCTTTGTTTGGAACGCGTAAACTGAGGCTGGCTGTATTGTGGTGCAGATCGTCACTTATGACGCAATAGCTTTTGGTTTGCAGTGACCCGTCTGGGACTCGCGTTGTAACAACGAATGGATGGACAGTGGCCTGTGCGTTCTCCCAATGGTAGTCTTGTACTGCATCTTGCACCAGAAAGGTGTAGTTTTCGGAAAAATCTCCCGAGATGATGGCCTCATCCTCGGGTAGTTGTCCTTTCAGATCTTTTAGAAAGTCATTCTGTACGCGTGCTGTATAGTGGTGCCTGGGTAACTTTGATATGGCATTATTAAGCCCCTCGATAAAATCTTCAACGAGCTGCGTCATGTTTACTATCATGGTTCGATCCCTACTGATCCACTGTCTAAATTCCACTTCGTCAGTCTCTGCCAAGCTCGGCATAGTAGTCAGAAAATTCCTGAGCTCGTTGACTCCGGGACACTTGTCACATTGCCGAAACATACATTCTTCGTTTCCCACGGAGCAAACAACTTTCTTCATAAGATCAACGACAAACAAATCGTGACGTATGGCTTGAACCATCAATTTCGGGTTTTGATGATGAATGCATACGCAAACTGAATGCGTCCCGCTAGCGCCGACTAGCACGCACCAAGGTGGTCGTAGACTAGCGAATGTGGAGAACCCAACAGGCTGAGGAGTTTGCTCCTTGTATTGATGGTAGGCTTCTCTCAAATTCGAAAGGACCAGTCTCTTCTGGTAAGTTCGCCTTATGCCATCCTGACATCGCACACTGACCACGTCTTTCTGTCCTGGTAGTGGTCTACTGATGTCGTCCTGCTGGTAGAAATGAATGACCTCGTCTTTTTATTCTGGGAGAGAGCAGCAATCGACAGTTTCCTGTCAGTTGTGCCCAAAATTCCATGCGTCGCTTTCACTTCCACAGATTTTCGCACCATGTACAGGGGGCACCGAACTTTGCAGCCGTTTTGTTCATGGTAAATGGCGACAATGTCAAAATTTGAAGCTTCATTGCGTACGAGGTGCTTGGGTCCTTGAATTTGGCTACTAGTTCCTCCATCATGCTCTCATAGAGTTCTACATCGCTTACTTTTTCCCTCGGCTTCCGGTTCGTTTGTCTCTAGCTGATACGTTTTCGATAGGCGTCGCTTCATTTCCTTTTTCGCTGAGTCAAACTTCTGTCTCGCCTTCTTTTGGCATTGGCTTTCAGAAAGCCCACCTGAAAGAAATACAATAGTCTCACCAGTGTTATCAATTGGGAACGGTACCCCGGGACCCACAATTCCAATCTGGTCTGGTTAGGGTTTGCTACATTTTACCACAATTTAGACCTCGATGTTGAAATTGAAAAGTATTTCGAATGCATTTAATAATCTAGTGACCCATCTTTTCACTGGCGGCCGCAGACCGCCGATAAAGGGGGGGGGCCTAACTAGGCGAGGGCGCCGGGTGGATTCGAGAGGGCGCCGAGGAGATCCGAGAGGGCGCCGCTCTCCGATCCTATGGGGGGTGGCAAGCGTCCCTGACGAGGGTGCCGGGTGGATTCGAGAGGGAGCCGAGGCGATCCGAGAGGGCGCCGGGTGGATCCGAGAGGGCGCCGCTCTCCGATCCTAGGAGGGGGGGAAGCGTCCCTGACGAGGGCGCCGGGTGGATTCGAGAGGGCGCCAAGGCGATCCGAGAGGGCGCCTCCTGAACCAAAGGGGGGCCAAAAGACATGATGGCCCCCCTTTCGGAGCCAAAGGGGAATGGCTCCGTTGCCCCCCCCCCCTGCGGCCGCCAGTTCTTCTTTTACAACCACTACAACTGAGCTCTATGTTTTACAAAGATATGCGTGACGTATGTGTAATATTAGTATATAGCACTGAAATTACCTGTGCGGAGTGGCGTTTCTCCAACCGCCGACATAATACGGCGAAGATCATCAGTGGATTGTTGTCTGTCGGGAGAGACATCACTTGCTGGTCGTGAGGGTGACGACGATGACGATGTTTCAGCTTCAGCGGTATCCTGTGTCGAGCTCTGGGACCGACTATGCTGAGCATCTGATGTGCTGGGCTGTGAGGGATCTGCAATTTGCCGCTTTCCGCGGCACTTGCTTCCTGCATGTGGTGCAAAGGCTTTCCCTTGGATGCAACACACCTGTAATACTGGGATGTTTGTCAATGTATTCCTGGGTTAGTGGTCTCAAACCTGACCTCTTATGCTTTGGGTGTGAATTCAAAGGATTCGCACAAAATGTAGCCACTAACACCCTGTGTGCCATTTTTTCATTCGCTTGCGAACCCTCACCAATGTTACACACAGCACCGAAGGCTACTGACGACTAACTAGCATGTCAGACCCCAACAACGACGTCGTTACATCTCATCGTGCGAATCTCGTCTCCGTTGTCAAGACGCTCGTGTTTCCGTGACGCTCGTATTACGTGCTATGAGGCCTCGCCTAGACCCGCGTTTTTACGACAGTGATCGAATTGTACTTGCAGTACGGTCATTTCGCATCTCTCACAAACAGTGAGTCTGTTCCCCCTGAGCCCCCTGAGGGAAGCAGCCTATACTAGATCTGTAGCGATTTTGGGAGAGTATGGGCAAGCCAGGCACGGGTTCCCAACCCCTCCCCCCCCCGCCCCGCTCAGCAACACATCCGCCACACGGGCGCGCTCACCGACATCGCTCCCCCACCTACAGTCAGCAACACTTCCGCCGCCAAGGAAGGTTTGGTGCCCTTTTGGAGCTGACCTTGGGTCCTTTTGGTAAGACCCCCCTTACAGAGTTCTGGCTACGTGCCTGCTCACAGACCGCTGCGTATATGGTCTACATTCTGCAGAATTAGTGACAGGTTGCGTAAAACCGGATGTATATTTTAGAAATTTCATGAAATGCAGCGCGTTTTGAATTGTTCTGTGCTGCTATGTCATTCTATGCTATTTTCGACTGCAGTCGCAACTTGATTATTCTTGGACAACCGGAAATTCCCACCGTATAAACACTACGACGCATTGCCCCTCAGCCCCCCTCCCCCACTAAATACATACGCTGCTGATTGGAGATGACCGACGCAGCCCACCGCAAACCTAAACCCTACCCCCACCTTGGATGGCATCCAGCAGCGAGGTTCTCGCCCATAGTTGCATTGTGCATAGCGCTGCTGCAACAGCCAGGACAGAGGCCTGTGCTATGTTATAACGATTTTTCTGACGGTGTTCCATGGGTGCGCTCATTCCATCTTTGATTTTTTCAAATACAGAATTGCACGGAGAATCAGAATATGCATGTTTTTTTCTCGAAAATCGACACATACATTTTTCGAAAAATGATATATAAAATATATAATGTAAAAAATAATAAAACATGGATGTATAAATTCATTTTTTTAATGCAATACCATACTACGTCTGCTTTACAAAACATTTTACAGAATGGAAAAATAATGATAAACCTCGGAGGTATATCGCATTGAAATTTGCAATGAGCAGAAAAAAGTCAGCATATGACGTCATCGTGACGCAATAACCGTTAGACCTAGGGACCTAAGAACCTCAGATTCGTGTTATCGGGCCTAGTCAACCCCATACACAAACTTGCATGGGAATCCGAGGTGGTGCTGTGTTATCGAGGTGTTGAGTTTCCAAAGAATAACCCATTTGCGATATTCTTTTTTTGCACGCAAAATTCAGCACCTACCTCCGAAAACAAGCTCTGACTTCCTCTGGCAACGGAAGGCAACGCGCACACACGTCTATTCCTGCAAAGCTCGTTACACTACTGATATCTGCTGCGTGCATGCTTCGGTGCTACGGATGAGCCCTCGACAACACAACGAAAACTCGGTGCGTGCTTTTCACAAAAGTGCGTTATAGCAGCGGCTTACCCTGTCAAACTAGATTGCAATGTGAAATTGCAATGTGGTTTGAGGCATGCAGGTTACATTTTTACAGTGCAATTCTCACACGGACAGTCTAAAAATTAGTTTGACATCAATTCACATCGGCCACAGAGTCCATAAAAAGCAATGCAAATATTACATGAACAATAATCTTGCTTAAAGACGGGGGATCGAACTTTTGGCTTCGGATGATATATTCATGCATGTATCAGATTACGTTGGTGGATTTCGTGAATGCAGGGGATGAGAGTTTGATAAAGGGAAAGACAGCTTACTATGTGCGGTGGTGGTGGTTCTCCAAACAAATCAATCCGTATTTGAACAAGAATGATAACCATGAGTGCTGCATGAACCTGTGCCATATTTACGTGTGAAACATTTATATGTGCCGTAAATAAGTAAGCCATATGCATAGAGCTTCACAAACTTTGCCATTTGAACTAAATCGCTTGTTTCTCGCAACGTTCTCGCCTTGCCTCCAGATCGGATATCTTCGTCTGTGTCAGTCGCAAACAACACACGTGAACAAAAAAAAATCGACACACCTCTCTCACCGCGGGGCACAAGAAACACTGCTGAGACAGGGGATCAAGCAACACATTCGTCATGTTACCATGAAGCAATATTTCACCATAAACAGTGCGGATGCCCTCCCGGGGTCTACGAGCTGCATGGCCATTCGCCCCCGGCGGCACCTGTAGTGGTGCACCGACGCGCATACCCGCCTAATACCATTTGCATGTATTGTGGGCGCCAGGTCTGCCGTTGATCGGGCGCGGCCATTATGATCGCGTGGAGGCGGTGGGGGAGGGGCGGTCGCTGGTGCATTGGACCGGGGACACTCTCACGACCGGCACTAATACTGCGCACCGGTAACCTCGCCTCCGCTTCCTCACCGGCAAAAACAAGGGTATCAAGATGTTCTTTTTATCGCATCCTCTCTCCTCTCTCCTCTCATTCTCATTTTATATCATCCCTACATATATCTATCTGCTCATATGCTTATGTATCGGTCCGTTTATCTATCGATCTATCTATCGATCTGTGTATCCATCTATCTATATTAATATATATATATATATATATATATATATATATATATATATATATATATATATATATATATATATATATATATGTGTATGTGTGTGTGTGTGTGTGTGTATGTGTGTGTGTGTGTGTGTGTGTGTGTGTGTGTGTGTGTGTGTGTGTGTGTGTGTGTGTGTGTGTGTGTGGGTGGGTCTTTGTGTTACATACATGTATATTAACGTTTCAAAGACGGTACATTATTAATCGTCAAAATTCACTACTTACAGTTAGACGGCATTTTCGGGATACAATTTATTTTTAAATGCACTACATACTCTGTATGATATCGCCATCAGCATTGGGATGCGGATTGGTAAAACTGTTATAAGTCACATTTCCTATCACATTTTTGTCACGTGAGGCAACGTGGAGTAGTTTAGGGCCGCGGGTAAGTCCCAGTGTAGAGGGGTTACACCACTTGGTTGTCTCCTATGATGTGCTGCTTCCCCACGCGCCGAGTGGTGTGCAAGATTTAGCTCGATGTTAGTCCGAATACTAAGGAACTGCTATTTTAGTCTAAAGAATTCGGCATCCAATGTCATCGAATCCAAGCAGTTTTCACGGAACGCCTTATGAAGCCCCTGCTACCGCTATCCTTATGCCGCTGTGGGCATTCACTATGTGCAGGAATGCATTATATCCGATATGCCTTTTTACGATATGCCGACGTTCCCATCGGTTGCATCTACATTAACATCCAAAAAGAGTAGTTTTCCATTGTTGCTTAGTTCGCTCGCGAATATCAACACTGATCTCTGTTCAAGCTCTTTCTTGAACTTTTCCAAATGTGTCTCATCCTTAATATGAACAAAAATGGCATCCGTGTTTGTTTTGGCATCATTATGCTGGAGAACATCGTTGTCTAGATTATACATGAAGAAAATAGGAATCAGCAAACAGAGGTCGCAGTGGGGACCCATTGCTACCCCTTCTACTTGTCAGTATAACTGCCCGTCTGCTCGCCCGGAGCATCTCCTCGCACGCCCGGAGCATCTCCTCGCACGCCCAGAGCATCTCCTCGCACGCCCGGAGCATCTCCTCGCACGCCCGGAGCATCTCCTCGCACGCCCAGAGCATCTCCTCGCACGCCCGGAGCATCTCCTCGCACGTCCGGAGCAACTCCTCGCACGGCCGGAGCATCAATTCGCACGCCCGGAGCATCTCCTCGAGAATAGAACGGTCCAGATAGAAGAGTGGCACGGATGGGTGGGTGTGCACCTGGTCTGCAATCATTGATATCGTGTCTTCCACTTGCACGCTCATGCAGAGGCTTTTAGCATAAAGTGACGGGAGCATGCTGGCAGGCTTCTTTGATCTCAGAATGCCATCCAAGTCGGCTGTGAATTTGAGACTGTCGAGATGGGGTGCTATTGAGGCTATTGAGGATATTGAGGATATTGAGATGCTTGGCTATTGGTACGCTTGGCTAGTTGATACGCTGGGGTCGGAGCTCGGAATATGCTGGGACGGAGAGGATTGCCGCTCCTATGTTGTATCTGAACATAACCATACGATCACCGAGAGCATAGTCCCCACGTATTGGTGATAAATGTGCCTTACCGATAAGGGCATTCGCAACTCCGATGAGGCGGTTAAGTTCGGAATTCAGCTGGCGCGCTTCGTCTCTTGTAGTTCACTTGGATTCAATCCAGTCACTGAGCATGCTCTGCTATGCATATATATATATACATATATATATATATATATATATATATATATATATATATATATATATATATATATATACATATATGTTTGCATATATCCCGGTGGATCAGAGGATTTAACCATACATAGCGCTTCCTCCATCCACGCATATCTTCTCCTGGTCCCCCACGCTCACCTGTCCTCTCTATCACTTAGTCTCACATTCTCGCCTTCTCCGCCATCGATCTGGCCGTGTCCGACCCCAGCGGACGGTTCAGCCTCCCCTCCCCTCCCCACCGACGATCTAGCGCTGCCGAGTGGAACCAGGGATGGCTCAGCTGGTCCCGAAGACCAGGAAAGGTCACGGCACGTAAGCCGGTCGCATGCTGTGGCCAGCCAGTGTCGCAGGTCACCGGCGGTGGGTGCTGCAGCGACCTGGGGAGGCACAATGCCACTGACCGAAGGCCATATGGGCTGTCTGGTGCTGCCGATGACTGTGACCGCGACTATGTCTGTGTCTGTGACCGTCACCGTAACTGTGACCGTGACTGTACCTGTGATCGTGATTATAACTGAATGCGACTGTGGCTGCAGCCATGATCGTGAAACCGTAACCGTGACCGTGACCGTGACCGTTGCCGCGATTGCTACCATGACCACGATTATTACCGTGAGTGAGACTGTGTGTATGTGACTGACTGCGACTGGCAATGTGAGTAGCTCGACCTGACCCCATCAAATGACACAGTTGAAGTTAGTCCGCTCATATTACGTCAACGGCGTAGCTGAGGGGCGAAGGGGGCAGCCGCCCCCTCCCTCTGGAGGGTCCGGTCCCCAGCCAATCGCTTTGAGGGGCCCACAAGTGCCTCTCAAGGCGGGGCACCGGTGCAGGGAGCTCGTAAGCTTACTATATATATATATATATATATATATATATATATATATATATATATATATATATATATATATGTATATATATATATAACATGTATGTATGTATATATACATATATATAAACATATATATATATATATATATATATATATATATATATATATATATATATATATATGAGCGAGGAAAGGGTTCACCTCATCGAACAGTATGTGCATAAAGGGCCTTTAAGCGAGACGTTCACCTTGACGACTGGCAAGGGCCGTGCAGACAAGATAAGACCCGCCCGAGACAGCTAGAATGGGCCAGCTGAGGAATAGACAGGGTGCCTGAGGGCCAGCCAAGGCTGAAGTGTGCCTGTTTCATAGCTAGAATATCCTTGAAAGATCAAAAGACTGCCGAATGCTGGGAAGGTCCTCTGAGAGCTAGAGCAGACCGGACTATGATGCTTCGGAGGCTTGCGAGGGACACTAAGGGATGAACAGAGCCAACTACGAGCTAAGCTAAAGAGAGCCCCGAGAGCTGGCGATGTTTGCTAGGAATTGTGAGGCCTGTCTCAGAGCTACGGGATTCTTCTGAAAGCTAGACAGGTTTGACGAAGGCTAGAAATGGTACATGCAAGTTGGAGAGGACTCTTGACGGATGAATAGTCCCATGGGAGCTAGAGAGGGTTGAACTGGGATGCTCCTGAGCTTTGGAATTGGTACCTAAATGATTGGGGGCCCCCTGTGAGCTTAGAGAGTCTTTGAGAACTAGCGATGGGTGCGAGGAATACTGAAGGTCAGCCTCAGAGATACGATATCTGTGGGGGCTGTAAATGCTACCAATGACTGGGAAGGTCGCCCACCGCCACCCCAGCGGTGGCACCGCCTCACGGTCGCCCAAATAGCCACCGCCGTCCGGGCAGTGACGACCGCCCAAGCGGCCACAGCTCTCCCAGCAGCCTGACCACAGCTACTTCGGCAGGTACAATCGCTCCAGCGAGGGCGAAACAGACATCTCAGCGATAACTGTAATGACGGCCGCTCTAGCGGTGCCAGTTGCTTCGTCTTTGACCCGAGCGATACTAGTTAGTAGTAAAAGGGAAAAATTGCAGGATGTTGTGTGTTGGGTATAGCTGATATGTTGCTAGTTTTTCCCCTGTCCCAATACCGTACACATATTTTTCCAAGTAATGTTCACTGGTATTCATTTTTTTTTTAAAGAAAGCAGGTCGGTGTTGAAAAGGCGCAACAACGTGGGCCCTACCCTGATCATGCACACCCTCTCTATTAAACTAAGGCTGAGCGTAACAGAAAACAGAAAGAAGCAATTGAGGCCATGGATATCAGCATACGTACTTACCCAAGTTAATAAAATTAATGATTGCTTTATGGATGTGTTAATGTCCCTTTATATTCCCTAATGGGTGTTTTGTTTATACTTGTTTCGGCAGCGAAATTGATTATTTTCTGTCTCGTCTTTACAGGACTGTTGGACCTTGATTGCAGGTGTCGAATTAGCCACGCCAGAGCGGAGTGCCTTATTTTCCCACGTACCTGACCAAATTCGTCCAATATATCCAACATATATATATATATATATATATATATATATATATATATATATATATATATATATATATATATATATATATATATATATATATATATATATATATATATATATATACTATATATATATATATATATATTATACATATAGAGACTTTTCGAAATTGAAGTAGTCGAAATCCGAGGTGCTTCGAAAAAGGGTGTGGGACTCTCGGTAGGTAGAGGATCCTCTTGAAATGGTAGCCTAACCCATGCACCAAATCCTGGCTATGTCACTGGTCACTGTGTTTGGTATGCTAAATACTCAGCTGAGTCAACATCAACGGAACTGATAGAGGACATACAATGCTCATTTGTTTACGTGACTACTCCCTGTGGCATTTCTTAACTGAATCATATTCACTGGGGCACACAGATAAAGCAAACTGATTAGCTCGAAGATTTCTGTTGTATGATATGTTGTTTTATATTTGCAATAAATGAGACCAAAATATTTACAAAGAGCTCCGTAACGTCGCAATGGAATATATTAACATTCATATAACAAGAGATTACTTCTTCCCAAGCATGGTGACCTCGGCGCGTACGCAAAGGCAAAGATCCACACCAAGAAGTCGTTTCACGCTCATAGACTCTGAGGAATATTTGAACACGAGAACAATTCATCATTTAGAGTGTCAAGGAATTACAAACAAGTCACCACTATTCGTCGAAAAACCTACCACCTTGCCGGCCGTACGTGCGAACTCGTCTCCAAAGAGCCGAGCACGAAACATAGGTGGGCTCCACCCACAGATGCCGGCATCGGCACGCGGGCAGCTGCAGGACGCTGAGCGGTGGGCACTGTGTATGGGCAGACGTCGACTGAACACCGCACGCAGCCGGCACTGCCAGTCACAGATGTGCAGATGTGCGCGCGCTGCCATCCGCCGGACCGTCCACACGCGTCGAGTGGGCTCGCCGGCCGGACGGTGACGCTATTCAGACGTCACCACTAGCCGGCCGGCCCGGGCTGGCGGACCTGTGGGGCCCGCTGCCGAGCCATTCTGACACTGGACGCGCTACTGCCGTCATCCTACCCCCCGCACCAGGACGGCCAGCACGCCGGCCGGCCACGTCAGACCGACAGACCACGGCCGATCGAGCGGCCACCGAAGCCGGATCGGCCCGAGCAGACCCGCCGGCCCCAGCAGACCCGCGGGCCAGAGCAGACCGGCAGACCAGAGCAGGCCCAGAGGCCAGAGCGCGCGGCCCGTCCCCGCGCCGGCAGCCGACTTGACCGCCTGCGGCGGTGCCGTGGGCTTCACGTCCAGCACGGCGTTGCTGTAGTTGGTCGGTGCAGGCTTGTTGCAGTACGAGCTGTGACAGCAGGAGACGCACGTCTGTGGACGGACACACGAGTCAGGAGACAACGGGAGACATACGCCTGTGAACGGAACGCACGGATCAGGAGACAACGGGAGACGCAACCCACGGATTATATGGACGGAACTCAAGGATCAGGAGACAACAGGAGACGCACGCCTGCAAACACGGCAGATGAGTCAGAAGACGATAAGAGACACATGCCCGTGGGCGTGGCGAGGGTGTCAGGAGACGTACGTGTGCTGACGGGACAGGAGAGAGCTTACACAGGAGACAACAGGAGACGCACGCCTGCAAACACGGCAGATGAGTCAGAAGACGATAAGAGACACATGCCCGTGGGCGTGGCGAGGGTGTCAGGAGGCGTACGTGTGCTGACGGGACAGGAGAGAGGAAGAGGAGCAGGAGCAGGCGATGTGGTAACCGAGCACGCGACGTGTTTAGGCAACGCGTGGGCGTGGCTGGATATGGATGGGTACCGGCCCCGCTGAGCGATGGCCCCGCATCTCCTGACGACACGGTAATGCAGGTTCGATTTCCAGTGCGCCTGGAAATTAGCTGCGGTTGGGCAGGCGGCGAGGGGCCAGTACGGTCTGACCAGTCCAGCTGCCAGTACAGTGGGTTGAAGGCCAGTACGGCCTGACCAGCCCAGCTGCCAGTACAGTGGGTTGAAGGCCAGTACGGCCTGACCAGCCCAGCTGCCAGTACAGTGGGTTGAAGGCCAGTACGGCCTGACCAGCCCAGCTGCCAGTACAGTGGGTTGAAGACCAGTACGGCCTAACCAGCCCAGCTGCCAGTACAGTGGGTTGAAGGCCAGTACGGCCTGACCAGCCCAGCTGCCAGTACAGTGGGTTGAAGGCCAGTACGGCCTGACCAGCCCAGCTGCCAGTACAGTGGGTTGAAGACCAGTACGGCCTAACCAGCCCAGCTGCCAGTACAGTGGGTTGAAGGCCAGTACGGCCTGACCAGCCCAGCTGCCAGTACAGTGGGCTGAAGGCCAGTACGGCCTGACCAGCCCAGCTGCCAGTACAGTGGGTTGAAGGCCAGTACGGCCTGACCAGCCCAGCTGCCAGTACAGTGGGTTGAAGGCCAGTACGGCCTGACCAGCCCAGCTGCCAGTACAGTGGGTTGAAGGCCAGTACGGCCTAACCAGCCCAGCTGCCAGTACAGTGGCTTGAAGGCCAGTACGGCCTAACCAGCCCAGCTGCCAGTACAGTGGGTTGAAGACCAGTGTGGCCCAGCCAGCCCAGTGGCCAGTGCTGTGTGCTAGCCTGTAACGTGGACGCTGTTGACTCAGAGCTGATTCGTTCCGAGGCTTTCGACAACGTGATGGAGCTGTCTGAGCGATTAGCTTAGAATACATGCCGAGACTGTGCGAGCGGTTTTGGCTTGGCAGTCCAATTGTGATGCTGACGCAACACAAAGTCTACCGTGCAATGCTTCAAGCAAATTCTTGGAAATCGAAGGATCTCCGTTCACGTGAAGTCCATCAACATGCCGGGAATTATTTACTCATCTCGCAGGTGTGACGTCACCTCGTTTCCGACAACTGTGAAAATTGTGACTGGCAAGCGGGCGCAATAAGATCGGAATGTTTATATATTGCTGCAGCCCTCGGGTGATTGCCAGAAAATACCCCGGCCAAGCCCACATAGCCGTCTCCATTATTCACCCGGTCGAACATCTACACCCTTGCTCCAGCGAGGAATGGCGAACCCAATGAGTTTCATTGAGTTGCAAGTCATTGCTCAGCACTATTTGAGTCGTCCACGCGAATTGATAGGTTGAATACGTGGATTTTTCGTTTCAAAGCCATATCAATGCAGCAGCTTCAATGCTACGAGCTCAGGCATTGGAGCTTTTAAAGCGGATTCTGAGTCAACATTTGCAGCGCCGCGACTGCCAAGTATCGCTGAGGAATACATTTCATTTCCGAGGTCAGTTTAGAAGGAACAACATTCGGAGTGAATGCAGCTTCACAGCGCACTGAATTACCAGATCCTCCCGTAGTTAGCCACCTTAACAAAAAGATGTGCATTGTAACCACCTTCCTGTGTACTTTCTGACGGTCTTCTTGAACGCAGCCTACCTCCCGATGACGCTCCGATAGATGGTCTGCCTTCTGATGATCTGCAGGCGGACTATCCTTTGATGGCATTCCTGTAGACAGCGCACTTTCTAATGGTCCCCTGTGCATGATTATAATGGTTCTCCTGAAGACAGTTTACCTCCTGATGGTCCTCCTGTGCATGAACTACCTCCTGATGGTCCTCCTGTGCATGACCTACCTTGTGATGGTCCTCCTGTGCACGACCTACCTTGTGATGGTCCTCCTGTGCATGACCTACCTTGTGATGGTCCTCCTGCAGACAGCCAACCTTGTAATGGTCCTCCTGTGCATGACCTACCTTGTGATGGTCCTCCTGTGCACGACCTACCTTGTGATGGTCCTCCTGTGCATGACCTACCTTGTGATGGTCCTCCTGCAGACAGCCGACCAGCTCCTGCTGACACTGGCTCTCGTTTGCGCAGTGTTTGTTGACCACCAGACTCTGGCCGGCGTCGTTCATGATATGTAGGGTGCGGCAGAAGGCGGTGCCTGTCGACCAGTCACGCCCGTATAGCAGGCTGCACACGGCGCCGATCGTCCCAGCGTGCACACCGCCACAGCATCCCACACAAAGTACAGAACACCCTCGGCGCGCGTACATATATCAAACGTCCTGCAGGCGAGTGATGCGTGGAGATGACATCACACGGATGTGCGAATGGCATCGATATTTACGAGATATTACAGACAGTCGCCAGTGATGCGTGACCCGTCGGCTAGATCTAATCAGACTTGTGACTGATTAGATCGAGCGGACTAATGAGATGCGACCGAGAAGGGCTCGGCGAAGGCGATGCAAAATAAAGGTATGAGTGTCATAGCAGTCGAACACGTTGGTATTTTTAATTTGCCCAGGTTTACACGCTAGACGGCTCCATGCAATTCCAGGACTGCAATTTCGATTAGGTTATGTGTAATTCATCGAATATATAAAAACCTAGCCGTCTGTATCTTAACTAGTATCAGGAGCCAGAGGCGCCTGTCGAGTGAGAGCATGAGGTGGCTGTGGCTCTCCCATGTTCCAGGTGCTGGTTGGGTACCATGTCGCGACAGGAAGTTTGTGCACCGACTACAACTAAGTTTGTGTTAAGAGGGCTTCCTGCTTATTTGCCCCCTACTTACGGTACTAGTTAGGATGGAATTACAAATTGTGAGAACACAGAGCAATGGGAGCATAATTTTATTAGCAGCGTTTCTGCTCACGCCTTTCTCAAGCTAACTTCCAGATGATGCACATGTCAAGGCCTATCGAGTCAGGTTGGACGATAGTGTCAGCTGCTGGGGTGTTGTTTAGCTCCAAATGTGACGCCTGTGCCGATTGTGATCAATATCAGTTTTGTATCTGTGCACGCACCAATTGAACCAATTACAGTGCAGCAATTTTGCGATAATACCTAAATAGTTTCAACCTTTTTGTTGAAAATGGTTGAAAGTTGTGTTTCACGACAGCTATTGTTTGTAGTTTTACAATTCTGCACTGTAATTAGTGAACTTGGCGCGCGCACAGATACAAGCTGATATAGATCACAATCGCTACATGCATCATATATGTAGCTAAACAATACCCCAGCAGCTGATTGCTATTGTCCAGGGCTGGCACATGCATGTGGATATGTATTTAACACTTGTCGTTTTCTCAACACAGGTCACGTGCTTGCCTGCGGAGACACTGAATAAACCAAATCGCTAAATAGTAAATTGAAAACGACGAAATAAGTGCGACAGTGATGTTCAACCCATCCTCTTTCGGCAAGTTCCACAAGCAATTTTGCTACAACAGCACTCGTAATCTAAAAACAAATCCAGAAAAATAACATTGATATTATCACATGCGGCAATATTCGCGGATTCTACCGTTTCCTATACCCCATCCCAAGTCCAGCACTAAGAAAATATGATTCTTCCCAAGTTGAGGGCTGACCTTTTTCATCGACATGTGCCACCATAGCATTAGAAAGTCTGTGATATTTCAGGTCTGAACGATGCTCCGTAATCCTATCCCCTAGGCTTCATCTCAGTTCCAAATAGTAGCTTTTTCTGCATCATCTTGCGCAAAGAATTTGGTAGAATTTTCAAGTTTTCTTGTTCACGTCGCGGGCCACTTTCTTGATTATGTCTTTGATGTTGAGCCCCGCTGAGAGATTGATGTAATTGTTCTTTTACAAATCATGAGATAACTGCTCCAAGTGATTTCGGTACTGATATGTATCTAGTTGTCAAAACTCGTGGCGTGGCCTTTTTCATGCACGTCACCATTCCGCTTCTTGGCGCAGCTTCACTTGGCATCTGACATTTTGGCAATTGCACATAGCAACTCAACTGGCTTATAACAACCCACCCCGTATAACATTTTCAAATTAATTAATGCACATGTTTGTTTATTGGACGGAACAGTTTTTGCAAATCTTGTAAAACACAGGCGCTACATTATTTAAGCTATAAACTTCATCATGGTATATGACATTTATCGATTTTTTTCGCCGATAAAAATTCTGAGTCACGGGAAAAACAACCGAAAAAATGCGCTTGGTGGAGTGCAAAATTCGCTACTTGTGAAGTCATTATAGATTATTTTATGTATCGAACGTGCTGTGAGCTTTTTATTCATGAAATTGTCTTCAAGCCTAAACGTGAGTAGAGAAATTGGGACTTGAAGCACTGTAGCCAACACAAGTTATTTTTGGATTGCAAAACACGTGACAGTATTGTGGTTGGGGCGCGTGGTTCGGGCCGGGACGGGCCGGGTCGCTCAGATGGACTCTTGTCGCATATGCGCGGTCGCAAACTCGCTCGGCCTTCGCCCTTGCCTCGGCCAATCGATAGCGTGCCATAGCCGAAGCACAGAAGCACGGAGGCACAATGCGACGCAATAGCTCTCGACTAAAATACTATAGGCATACTATACTATACCATACCATTCTGAGCCAAAATAACAGCCATACTATGCCATTCAACACTTGACCGAAATACCAGTCATGCCATTCTATACCGTACCATAGCATTTGGAACTAAAATGCCACAGCCATACCATACCAAACCACTTTGAAACAAAATACCACCGCCATACCATACCATACCACTCTAGATCAAAATACCGCAGCATCGCTGCGCCGCGTGACTGGTTCCTTTTTTATTAGCTTCAAAGTCAAAGTATTTTTGCAATCCCACTTCTGCTGAAATCCCAGTTAGTGTGGACGTGGAATCTGACTTTAGAATAACTGATTTAATGAAATCGAAGCTATGGTAAAATGTGATGAAAAGCAATAACGTGGGTGAAATACGACTGAAAGTGCAGATCGATACAAACAGATATGAGAGAATCTTTTAAACCGTCCTTATAGGTGAGTGCCAACAAAAACTAAGATAGACGAGAAAGCAAACAGCACTATTCTTGATACGATTGAACTTCTTCGCGTACAATAACGTCGGAGCCAGGCAGTTGGGGAGCAGGCCTCCTCGAGTATCGGCCACGACGGCAGGGAGGGGAGGGATTATTAATCAATCTCTCCGCACCAAAACAGTGAACAAGGGGAGTAATTAAAGTAAAGTCAACAGCACACCGACAAAACAGAGACGAGAAAGTGTGTTCGCCGCTATATGAGAGAGGATACCCACTGGAATAAAAACCGGGATAACTGAGAGCACACACTTGAAATGTGGAGGCCACTGAGGATAGACTTGGAAGACGAACTACTGAGAGCTAGGGAGGATAGACATGGAGGACAAAGATAACTAACAGCAAAAGGACAGAGACCATCGTGAGCGCTCGTTTTGAAGGCAGAAACCACTGATAGAACTCGTTCTGAGGACGGATAATGTTGGGAGGACTCGCGCTAACGACAGATGTCATTGAGAAGGCTCATCTCCAGGGCGGAGGTCGCTGAGACAACTTACCGTGAGGACAAGGTGTATCTATGGCGAACCGGTTGCAGATTTGGTTGCTTTGCACGTTCTCGCAGAAATAGCAGGTCAGATGGTTCACTGCAATAGGGAGGTGAAACTGAACAGAACGCCAACAGCTGACTGGTTGGAGAACACTTCATTACATCAGATGCATTGCATTTGGTCAGGACTGGGACAGTGTTTGTGTTCGTGCCGTGTTGCATCGGGTCAAGACGAGGGCAGTGTTTGTGTTCATACGGCGTTACATTGGGTCAGGTCGGGGACAGTGTTCGTGTTCGTGCCGTGTTACATTGGACAGAGACGGGAGCAGTGTTCGTGTCCGTGCAGTGTTACATTGGACAGAGACGGGAGCAGTGTTCGTGTTCGTGCAGTGTTACATTGGGTCAGGATGGGGACAGTGTTCGTGTTCGTGCCGTGTTACATTGGACAGAGACGGGAGCAGTGTTCGTGTCCGTGCAGTGTTACATTGGACAGAGACGGGAGCAGTGTTCGTGTTCGTGCAGTGTTACATTGGGTCAGGATGGGGACAGTGTTCGTGTTCGTGCCGTGTTACATTGGACAGAGACGGGAGCAGTGTTCGTGTCCGTGCAGTGTTACATTGGGTCAGGTCGGGGACAGTATTCGTGTTCGTGCCGTGTTACATTGGACAGAGACGGGAGCAGTGTTCGTGTCCGTGCAGTGTTACATTGGGTCAGGTCGGGGACAGTGTTCGTGTTCGTGCAGTGTTGCATTGGACAGAGACGGGAACAGTATTCGTGTTCGTGCAGTGTTACATTGGGTCAGGACGGGGACAGTATTCGTGTTCGTGCAGTGCTACATTGGACGGATACGGGGACAGTGTTCGTGTTCGTGCAGTGTTGCATTGGACAGAGAAGGGGACGGTGTTCGTGTTCGTGTGGCGCTACATGGCAGTAGTGAAACATCACCGGACTAAGCTAGCTCACACACCATGTACATTAATCACAAACTTCTTACACGTCGTGGACAAATTTCCCTGCGGCACTTGAGTGATGAACGAGTTCAGACAAAAGACAACGAAGAAAGGACGGCGAACTTTGCTCCACCCAATGCTCGGTTCCGGTAAGAAAACAAAATTAGCAAAAAGATGGCATTGTTCGGTGCCGCATTTAATTCAAATGATATTAGCAACTTGAATGTAATGTTTTGTTAGATCTCAGAATGAGTTTTCGTTTTGATCCCGCATGGAACAGAACCAACATAAGCATCTCTTCTGATTGACTTCGCTGCAGTTTCACAGGCGAAAGAATACAGGTTGTATTGCACTTACTAATGGAGTCAATTTTGTTCTACAAGAGGATTGATTATGAATCATAATGTCATAAAAAGAAACCTTTCGTGTCAGTCTGTGGAGCTGAAGCAGCTACAATCCAGCACATGGATACCCAGGACAAATATAGAACTTTTTCTAACCCACTAGAATGTTCTATTAAATGAATTGTAGCCGCAGTCAATGCAAGAGTCAAACATGCAACATTCCCCGTTTGCTTTACCCAATGACATCCACATTAGTTTACATGCAGGCCCAGAGTGCGTATCTATAGATGTGCATGCATCCGTTGCACAGTAGAAAATCGCGCAGAAAAATAAGGGCCACCACTCTCTGCAACGTGTTTCCGTTGCAGGTAGTGTTTGTCCATTAGCAGCGTTAACCACCGATCAGGATCCTGCACTACGTCGGCATGGTGAACCCAGCCGATTGGTGTAATATGGGAGTAGGGTTCATTGAAGAAGAAGAAAAGTGTCCTACTACAGGCTTGGTACACGTGCTTTATTGTGCATCTGTGAACTTGTGGGTGAATAAGTTGGGAACAGAACATCAGTAAGGTGCACAAAAGCCAATGCCTTCGCGATAACGCTACAGCACGCATCAGGCGTTCCAGTATCCACGCGGTACAGTGAAGTTGCATGGAAAGCGTAATTTTATTGAAGCGCTTTCTGGGATAATGTGTGATTACGAGTCATATTCCGATAAGACAAGATTTGGAGATATAGTGAGAGTAACCAAGGCACTTCTTGTTTGTGTGGCATCTGAGTAAGGCCTTCCCTCTGCAGGAAGAAAGGCATTGGGTTGTGTGACGGGGTAGTGAATTGGTTTAAACAATTGCTATTCATATAGCTTGTATCCATTAGCGTTGTTGCGGCCCTTCCTTGTTCAGTACGTTGCTTGTGGAAATACATCTGTAACTTCCAACCGAATTGTAATAAACTGCAGGACCATTTCACGATATTGCATTGTGTTATTTTATTGCAGGCTACAGACCTAAGCCGACAGTATAAAGCGACATCAGCGAAGGACAGCGGACAGTAGAATGAAGATGTCTCGATGGAATCTGTGCGTGTCAAAGTTGTGTTAAGACAGGAACCTTGTGAAGACATCGTTCAGCGAATGAGTTGAGTTTAGCTACGCTTCACAATGTGGAAGTGCACTAAGCAGACGAGGTATCTACTGGTCCGTGACATGACAGGACAGTTGGTCGAGCTTCACCCAGCGGCGCTCGAAACAGCCAGAGATGTGTTGACGAAGCGTGTGTTCGAGAGTGTCCCGCGAAAATTGAACCTACGAGACGTCCGATAGAATGTTGATTCCCGCATTCGAAGCGTGGCGCATATTTTGCCAGCGTGTCAGCTGAAATCCGCCGCGTCATATTTGGAAGAAATGTATACATAGATTCTGTGACTATCCAATGCTGGAAAAATCCAATATTGGCTTTTCGCTGCAATATCTCCTACAACCTCCACGCTCATCAAAAGCCATGCGACGCTTTCGTGAAGCATGCGCCTCATAAACAACAGTGCAACGATTGCAACCACAGATAAAGTACCATACGTATAGTCTGTGTGTGCTGATATAATATATGAGGTGTCCGGTATTTTTTGGTTGTCCAGATGGTTTCAGACTACAGATTAGATGGAACCATTGGGACGGGCCATGAATTATCGTGGCTTATTTGTCGTCCGGACGGCTTCGAACGCACACAAAAGCTTTGCTGCTGAAAGAGAGATCGACGCTTCCACTTTAGATTAGTGTGGGATAACACTGCTGGAAATACAACTGATATAGCCCCTATTATTCGTGAACGGTGCAGGAAGGTGAACTCGTCCTTCGCAATGCATCGGACAGAACCATTTGGGTACGCTTTGTGAGGGCGTTGGCCGAAGTGCCGAATGCGAGCGGCAGAGTGACGGGAAAGAGGCTGGCGAAGCGTGAAGAGTGAATGGACAGGCTGATTGAGTCATCGTCTGCAGATGCTCGCCTCCTCCGTTGTCAAGACGCCGGGTGCTTGTCCGTTGTGAAGACACCGGGTGTCCTGGTTGTCCGTTGTGAAGGTACCGAGTGTCCTGGTTGTCCGTTGTGAAGGTACCGAGTGTCCTGGTTGTCCGTTGCGAAGACACCGGGTGTCCTGGTTGTCCGTTGTGAAGGTACCGAGTGTCCTGGTTGTCCGTTGTGAAGACACCGGATGTCCTGGTTGTCCGTTGTGAAGGCACCGGGTGTCCTGGTTGTCCGTTGTGAAGACACCGGATGTCCTGGTTGTCCGTTGTGAAGGCACCGGGTGTCCTGGTTGTCCGTTGTGAAGACACCGGGTGTCCTGGTTGTCCGTTGTGAAGGTACCGAGTGTCCTGGTTGTCCGTTGTTAAGACACCGGGTGTCCTGGTTGTCCGTTGTGAAGACACCGGATGTCCTGGTTATCCGTTGTGAAGGCACCGGGTGTCTTGGTTGTACACAAAACGTCCACTCGTGCTACGCTTGCCAAATGTTCAAATTTAGAACCAAAAGTATGAATTTGTGCTCCATCAAAGAGCAAAGGTTGGCAGCGGAAGGCACCATACAGATGGAAGGTCTCGACTGTAATGCCTCGAGAATGTTGAAACGAAATAGAGCGCGGAAGAAAAGCAGCCAGGGCAGTTGCGGCACACACCATTGCTCCAAGGGAGATAGGGACAAGTTCTCTTGGTTGGTGTCTGAGACCCCCTGGTTATCATGGGCGTCGCCACAGAGCTTGAATAGGGGGAGAGGGGCGAAACGATTGTAGGGTAATTTGATACTCGTAAGGCGATAGGCGTAGTGTTATATTGCTCGGAGTTTGTGGACGTGTCTACTTCCATGGCGGTCTGGCGACCGTATGTGGCTACCATGGATGTGTCAGATGCCCGTAATCCGAAGCCGGACGCCGATGGGCCGCCATCTGCGTCTGATGATGCAGAACATTGTCCAGTCTCACTCGAGCATCTCTGAAGAGTTGGTTGTCACAGATGAGGAGCCCACTGCCGGCCATGACCAGGGAGGCGGGTCGCTGGTGTCTGGTGAGCCCCATTTCACACAAATTGCTACTGCCACCACGATCGACGTCGATCTTGTGGATCGGTCAGATCAATGCAGATTGTTAACAAAAGCAAAATGGGGAGGAGCGAGAAAAACTGCGAACAGCTGCTCATAAGGAGGAGGTAGCGGACATGGAAGGCGGAGACATGGGTGGTATCTAATCGAAAGGACGTTACGGAATGGAAGAATGGACATTACGGGTACTCTGACTGGCCGCGATAATTCTTCACCAGTATGGATAAAGGAAGGTAGTTGGAAATGAATAAGGTAGTGAAAAAAGGAAGGGCACTCAGTGCTGGTTGGTTATACTGGCGGCAAGTACCTCGACCGCATGCTTCCCAGGTCCAGGTGCACCCTAGCGTAGTCAATAGCCTCCTTGCATTTATTCGACAATGCGAACTACATGGAGAATAGAAAGTGGTCGGTGTTGGCTCAACGATTGATGTTACTGGGAGTAAAGGCGGCGTCTCCATATACCTGAAGAGACTATCGGCCACAACATTATGTAGTATCTGCATGTTACCCATAAATGATTGCTCCCTCGTCGTCGCTTACTCATCGACCCCAATGGTGACACCATTGGAAAGGATACGTTCAAGGGACCGATCGAGAAGCTACGCGTCGTCGCAGAAACTTTGAAGATCGCCAGACTTCAAGGCGATCAACGTCGGATCAGGTACGCCGCCGTCCACCCAAGCCGGTGTTGCCGACCCGTCTGCTGCTCAGTACTGATTGTACGGCACAGTAAAGGCCGTGGCACCAGCACAGCTCTAGAGTGGCTCACCAACCTGACGTCTGGCCTTCCAGATCATTCCGGGTGGTGCACACTCGCCAGCAGAAATTGTCGTGTGCATGTAAGCGACCATGGTTTGATGAAGGGTAGCGAGATGCGCTGTCAAGTCGAACACCTCATCCATTTCATAGCGGCCATATAGGCGCACATGTTGGTTGAAATCAAGGAACAGCCAGGGATTATTGGCATACGAGAAAAAAAACATGTGTTTCGGCCGTGCTCCAGATGGTTTTTGAGCTTCGATGCCAGAGCAGAAAGTTATTGAAAATGTAGGAGATAAATGAGATCAACTATTGACGAAGTGGAATACAGGATTTAGAAATAATTGTTTGTTGCGGCCGAAATATCGTGTACCTTGAGATCGGTGGTGGTGAGCATGATCTTCAAAATGTAATTTCTGATCCAGGGATAATTCATGTGCATTACGTTGTTCGGTGGAATAACTGCACAAGATGGAAGATGAAAACGGATGCTGAAACGTAGGAGTAACAATTCTTAAACAGCTGAATGCAATTTTCCACCAAAATCTGGAATTCTGGATGGTCTCTGCTTGGGCGGCGACAGCTGTAACAACAGCTGAGCAAGTATGCTCCGAGCATAATTAGACCCCGCATCGCCCACAATGCGTGCAGTGCCACTCCGAGGACCTTCTGCCTGTCATGCTGGCAGATGAGGGCAAGAAGATCCACTCCACCGCTGCGGATACTATCCCGGGCCTGTTGGATGGGAATGGCCATAAAGTCATAAAGTGATCAGTCTTAGTAAGAGCCACAATGGCCCATCCAGATTAAGTCTGCAAAGGGAAGGTGCATACCATAACCCTGGCAAGAAGAGTCTCTTGAGCCAAGCCAACGCCACATCACTAGTTCCATAGACTACATACACCAATATTCCCCAACACTCATCAATGTGTATTCACCTTACGTATTCAGCCCTATTCACTCGACCTTATGTAACACATGTGACTTGAGTGCCCCACCAATAATGTTCAGACCCAATCCATACCTGGTTAAATGGGTCTGTACAGTGCACACCTACTTAGCATAAATATCACCCCATCCACCACTACTTAAAACTAAAAAACAAGATTTTGCAGCCTAAAGAATTTGCCCACCCTATTTTCAACACATTCAATTTCAATTTCAATGAAGGACTCCCCACGACATCAGCAGGAAAGCCATTCCACTGATCAACAATCCTTTGACTGAAGACCTGTTGTCGCTTAGCTGTCCTACATCTTGATACGTCTAAGCTGAATTGATGACCCCTATGTGGTAGTCTAAATAGAAGAGCATCATTTGGTATGGTAGGGAGACGATCCGACTCGGGTATCCCACGTACTGGAGCTGGCCTTCGAAGAGACGCCCCACGCTTGGATCATCAGTTGGTCGTTAGCCACCATCCCGTGGCTAGTGCTGACCGGCACCGTGGCCGTCTCTCAGCTGGAGGTCAACTACGAAGTGAGTTATGATGTCCATGGCGAAGATGGCGGACACAACTGAGCATGAAAAGAGTTGCGAACCTGGTGACCGGGGCAGGGAAGGCAGTGTGCGGCTGTGCAAGGCTGGATGGCTATGTCCAGCCCACTACCAAGTCTCATCACCTGATGCATCGGCCTGAGACTAAGACGAAAGCAGTAAGCTTCTCTCAATGACACGTGACCGGACTGCTCCGCTGCTTGTATTAAGTTCGGGAGGTCGTATAAAGGTATGAAAGTAGTTAGCGTGATGTATTACTTTGTACTCAACAGCAGACATCACCACACGATGGCAGGCTAGCAAAATCCCCCCACCCCCACATACATACACACACACACACACATGCACATGCATACACATATACACACACACACACATGCACATACATACACACATACACACACACACACACAAAACACACACACACACATACACGCACACGGTCATAGGTACTGTGTACTGCAAGTTGTCTGTCACCTACACACGCGATACAGTCATGGCACCATGCGTCCATCAATGTACCAATGGTACTATAATGCACCAAAGAATGTAATGAAACGAAATCACATCATGATGGACCTCCCCACCCATGTCTGGTGGGCCTAACACACTTACGCTTAACATACTTGCGGTGAAGGAAGTGGGCGGGCACCGATAGCAGCGACGATCATGCCTGCGATGTATCAAGGATGTCGACGGATGGTGTGACGTCTGAATCATGCACTCATAACGTGTGTTAGTTTATGACAAAAGTTATGGATATGACAAGTTAGGGATGACAGATAAAGAATGCAATGAAGTGAAACCACATGTGATGTGGCACCATGCCCTTCCCACGGAGATATCAACGTATGGGAACTTCTGCAGCACGGCATCGAAGACCATGGAATTTGTGTGCCTTCCAAATGTGCGATTTTCATGGTTGTTTTTCCCAGGATGACGATAACATATCGGGACACGATAAAACTCGTCTGCAAAAGCGTTTTTTCAACCCATCGTAATGAGGAGTGGACAGCCTTGTAGAGTAGCGAGTCTTACCCATAACCATAGCGTGCACCGTAGCTCGCAGACAGGAGCATTACCGACAAGTGTTGTCACATTATGTGTCATACTATGCCCCACATGCTAAGTATTGTCACACATACTAAACATATTCAGCCTTCAGACGCCTGACCAACTCACTGGGCAGGCCCGTCAAATAACCGACTATCCCCCTTGGTAAGCCCGTTAAATGGCTGACTATCCCACTGGGTAAGCCCGCTAAATGGCCGACTACCCCACTGAATAAGCCCGTTAAATGGCCGACTACCCCACTGGGTGAGCCATTCAAACGCCCGACTAGCCCACTAGATAAACCCTTTAGACATCCGACCGACCCAATGGGTAATCCCTTCAGACGCAAGACCAGTCCGCTGGGTAAGCAGTTGGCTTCTTACAGCGACAACACAGGGACTTTCGGTGGTCATTAACAACAAACTAGCGGATTGCCCTGCTGACTGCAGCGCCAGCTGGTGGTTTCTTGCAGCGACACGGTGACTCCCGGTGGTCATTAACAGCACCAGCGGATTGCCCTGCTGACTGCAGCGCCAGCTGGTGGTTTCTTGCAGCGACAGCACGGTGACTCCCGGTGGTCATTAACAACACTAGCGGATTGCCCTGCTGACTAGCAGCGCCGGCTGGTGGTTTCTTACAGCGACAACACGGTGACTCCCGGTGGTCATTAACAGCACCAGCGGATTGTCCTGCTGACTGCAGCGCCAGCTGGTGATTTCTTGCAGCGACAACACGGTGACTCCCGGTGGTCATTAACAGCACCAGCGGATTGTCCTGCTGACTGCAGCGCCAGCTGGTAGCTTGAACAGGCTGTTCGGTCATTGGCAGCAGTCGGCTGGGCACGGGCGAAGCCGCAAGTCCAGCCAGTTCCACTTGAGCAGGCCGATTCTGGGCGCCTGATCCGTATCGATCGCGGCTCTGTTCGTGGTTAATAACTTTCCAGTCAGCTCGACCGAAGTAATGGAGTTATCACAGAATATAGTGGAATTTAATGAGGCGCTGTTGAGGTGCGGTGAACTTAGACGGAAAATCCAGCGCTTTTGATTCCGGTTGCCTGCACCATTACAGTTTCCGTTCCAACCCGCACGGCTTCATTTCGATATGTGTCGAGTAAGGCTATGGAGCTGGAGCCTCTTCGCACCACCTGTGGTCCAAGGACGTCCACCCATGAGTCACGCCGCTGCGAGTCTGTGCAGTACGTGACACACTCCACACGACCACTTCTCAGAGGTGATGTAAAATGGCGAGCTCAAATTTCATGTCAGTGAAGAAAAATACAGCAAAGCGATATGACGAGGCCGTAATCAGTGGTTCTGAACGACTAAGCAAAGGACCAGGCATCGTTTCACCAGATAGTTCAATGGAAAATCACCATCCCCCCACACTAGGCCCAGACAAGGGATGGCAGAGCTAACTCGAACACGATTTGCAATCCAAAATTCAAAATCACCAGCTCTAGATTTTGCATGCGGAAACCCTAATAAAATTGCCACCAATTTCATCTTCTATTGTCCATGTGCCCATTTCAGAACTCACCTTTTCAGTGAACATAGCGGATCCATAAACAACTTCAGTAATATGTCGCAACGAGTACAATTTAACCATGGAATCGGGACTGGAGAAGAACACGAAGAGTCACGCCGCTGGCATGACTTTTCAACCGACTCTGTCTCACAGGATGCCGACGAATGGCTTGGCATCTAAATCATATATTCACGAAAGTTGGGGATAAGCAGTTGCACTTTTTCAGGCAGGTTTTTTTCTGCCACCCGCATCTCATGTGTGCGTGTGTGTCAATAAGGAAGTAAAACATTGATTGATTAACTGATAGATTGATTGATTTATTTATTTATTGGTTGATTGATTGGTTGATTGATTGATCGATTGATTGATTGATCGATCGATAGATCGATTGATTGATTGATTAATTGATGGATCGATTGATTGATTGAATTTATTTATTGATGGATATCGTGAGCGCATTCAAATCCTTAACAATAATTCCATGATTTCTGAACATGAATCTACACTAACCCGTTAAGTAGCTTCTCCTGCTTTGCAAGATTAGTCATCTTGAAGCAGCGGCATCGATCAGCGACCCTGCAGACAGCTTTTCATTGAACCGCTTAAGCCATGGCACGGTCCGGCGCATCCTAGTGCCGCACTTTGAGGTATGTCAGAAAGCAGCCGTGTCTGCCACGACTTTTGGTAGTTCCGCCGTGTGCATATATCTGTTTCAAATAGCATAGACATGGACGGAGAAAACGCATATATAGGCAGGGTGCTCCCTCACTGAGTAGTGTAGCTCGGGAAGGTGAAGAGTTGCGCGCTTCTGGATGTTTCTCGCGCGTTGAGGCCTGCGGTGCTCGGCTGTTGAGAGGGCCTGCCGAGTCACGGACCCTGAGACAGGCAGGGAGACCCTAGGAGGGTCAGGGGGCGCTGATTGGCTAGGGTTCTGAAGCTGCGGGCAGTCCTGAGGTCGTGAGAGATACTGGGGCTGTACAGTGTACGGAGTTCTGCGGCTGTACAGGCCTCTGAGGCTGCACGGGGTTCTGAGGAACCACGTAGTTGTGAGGATGTGAGGGGGTCCTGAGGCCGTGCTGGGATACTGAGGCCACATGAGGTTTTGAGACTGTGAGGGGCTCTGAGAATGTAAGATATTGTGAAGTTGTGGGATACTCTGACGCTTATGAAGTTATGAGGCTGTGCAAGACTCCGAGGCTGTAGGACATTCTGCGGATTTCATAGGCTCTGGATCCGTCGAGGGCGCTGAGACGTGGCGACCGGAGGACGGCCATAAGTCACGACCAAGACCACTGGGCCGGTGTATTTCCCCTGAGTCCGGTCACGGCACTCATTGGCCCCAACACTGGCGAATAATTTGATGTTACAGCAGAAGTTCCATTAAAGAGTTCTTTTACCCAAGGTCAATGGGCTATGAAGTTCCAGAAAAGTGACTGATACACACATCACTGAATCCCTGGTGGTGAAGTCCATGCGAGGGTCAAAATAGCTATTGATTCGCTGAGACGACCAGGATCCTGGGACGACCATGACCATCCGGTAGTTACAGAAGCTGTGCACTAGTGGGAGGGCTAGAAATTCAGTACTCTGAGATAGTTAGACAGACAGTTACAGTGACCCTGGAGTGGTCAGAAAATTGATGCATTAGGTGGGCAATCCCCCCCCGCGTCACAACCTACTCGTATACGGAAGCTGAGAATGCCTCATCGGGGATAATCATGTGTTCTGAGAGGATCAGGGGGTCAGGAAGGCTAAGATAAGGAAGAGAAGGACCATGGACTTGTCAAGTACCTAGAGGAGACCAAGGAGCTGTCAGTCATGGGTTGTCGGCTAAAGGCTCTGCAAATTTTTTGGAACAGTCGCTGGCCCCGATACGGTGAGAACTGGATACTCAGGAGTACTAAGACGACATGGGCCATCTCATTGACCTCTGGTCCGGGGACGGACAGAGGTCGAAAGGCACGCATGGTTTTGACGCAGGGAACCATACAACTGTGATCTGAGTTGTTCAATTAGTTTGTATTTTGTGCAACTGCCAGTAATTTGCACCCAAATAATTCCTTTCACTGCGTTTTCAGTGCACGTACAATGCACATCGTCCAAAGCAGGTTCTTTTCGTCGCACTGAATACACCAAAATATGATGAATAGAGAACCTTCAGCCGATATGATGAGGAAAGTGTGATGCTGACATTGTTGCGGATCACAGGAGGATGAATATCTGATCGCGGTACCCGAGCCAATGCCGGACTGTGGTTGCCATCTGTTGCTGACTTTGACGTCTGACAACTACACACAGTGGCGTTGCCACGAAATTCTTTCGGTGGCAAGGTTGAAAGGGTGCTTCCTGCTCCCGGAAAATGGCCTCCATTGTGTTAGAGCCTGCTATTGCTATCTGGGCCCCTAGTATGGTTCGATAATGGGAAGCATGGTTTCATGTTGAGGTCTTCTTTGTTCTTGGCATGGTGCATCACCTACGCAAAACGCAATAACAATAATCATCTTTCGCTGAAAACTGAGCCATACCAGGACTCCAGGGTATAAATAAGTAAAATGTAGATAAATACCTAAATGTCAAAACAAACAAATGTCTTGATGCTTACTCGACCAGAAGAATCTTCCCGCTGGCCTCTGGATTGCGGCCAGCTGGTGGGGCTGGCGCTAAACATATCTTAAACATATCTCCCATTGATAAACCTATTTATATTTCCTCCAAGTCTAACCGAATATAATCAGATTCATCACAATTGTTAGTCATTCCCACCAGCTTGATGTCATAGGTAAGCCTATACGACCATTTCTCAGTCCTAGGACGACAATTTCGCGAACGTGACAACGAGAAGTGGATTTAGTTGGTTTTCTGGTCGCCATCTTAGGGATTTATTGATTTTTAAAAAAAATTGTTGCTGGCTGCAAGGCACCTGGCACACAAGCTAAAATAATACATTTTCAGCGACGAAATTCACGGCAAGAACAAGCATTGAGCAACAATGTAACAACGACAATGCATACATGGTGTAAAACCTTCAAATGCCATGACGTCACGCCCATGGCTTTCGCTGCTGTACCTTTTTGCAAATGACGTTGAGAAGGTACTGAAGTTGAGAAGCTCTAATCATGCAGGTTGCAATCGCATAAAGCAAGTTTGTAGTAAGAAGATGCATTTAAAAACAGCATTCCTTCCATTTAAATGGGGCATACGTGTTATTTTGTATGTTTGTGAGGGGAATTACCCCCTCAATGTTGGGTTTGCCCCATGGGCATATGCTTCTGAAAATTATTGGGGACCAGTGGCGTACATGTATTTGCGGCAATAGGGAGGGGAAAACTAATTTGGAGGGGCCCACCTACCCCCATTAAAAATTTCCTCGGGTTTCGACCAATATTTCGTCACAGGAGACCTATATTATATAAAATAATTAGTGACCAACTAAATTGTCCTGTGGAGGGGTTTAATCTACAATTATCGTTTCTGATTCGTCGGATTTCAACCATAATTCCTCCACCATATTCTAAGGATTTCTTTTCGTATCTCTTGATAGGTCTCCTCACACTGCTGAAACTACACCAATGCAAATCACTTTAAAATGTAGAATTTCACAACTTCAGGCATTCCAGTTCGTAGCGCCCGGCCGCCACCATGCCAGCGTTCGTGCACGTGTATTTTGCTAATTGCTTGTTTTGCTACTTGCTGCCACATGATAGACTTGCGCCATATTTGGCGTGATAGAATGCTTCGTATGGTCGTTCCCTGCGAAGATTCTATTAATTTAATCGGATCGTTGGTTCCTTACTTCCCACATTTTGAGGTGACTAAAAAATGCGGATACCCGTTGAGCTTTGATGTACCTTATATCATTGATTAAATATGCTCCCAGATTGGCTAACGAACCGAAGCCTTGCCTGTTCTTTTTTGGACCCGTTGCGGGTTTCTTTGTCTACGGATGTGTCTTAAGGATCAAATCAATTTTTGTTAGGGGCTCAACACATCTTCGGAACTCCTGCTCGTTTTAGGGTTTGTTGCTTTCTCGTGCACCGAATTAAGAAATAAGATTTCGTGGCGTTTTGGACGATCCAGATGTGTTTATTTAGTATCCAGTCTTGCCCCATCTTCGTTGAACAATTAAAGGAACACTATAAGCCTGGACAAAAAGATATTCAACACCGTAACCATCCTAAATTTTAAAGAACTACCAACATCCTACCAACCTACCAATACCTATCGATCCAACTATTTACCTCAGTATATCTGGCCCTATTCACTCGATCTAGTATAACACACTCATGGGTTGAGTGACCGATCCGCACAAACACATAATCAATACCATATCCAAGTTTCAAAGATCTGTCTACCCCAACCTATCTGGCAACATTCCACTTGATTTTGAATACACAATCTTCCACCCCCATGCTCCATCAATCATCTTTGAACTCCACTCATGCCCACTTAAAGGGGTCTGCACAGTTTACACCTTCTGGCATAAATTATGCCCCTCTACCACTAATTAGAAATAAAAAAGCTAGACTCTCCATCACAAACAAAATTGTGCAGCATATTGTTAAAAAGATTCAATGAAGGACTCCCCACATCAACATGCAGCCATTGATCAACCACCCTTTGACTGAAAACCTGTTGGTACCTAATTGTCCTGGACTTGTCTAACCTGAAGTGATTATCCATATGTCATACTCTAACAGAGGAGCATCGTTCAGATTGAAATTTGGCATTTCAACTCTTAGAATTGTCTGTTCATCAGCAAAATCCCTTTGTTGCAAGCTCACAAATAACTGTCCAAGACATTTCCTTACCCAAAGACACCAATTGCAGCACTTCTCATGATTCGCAATAACCAAGTCTCATTGACATTGCCATACTCCGCAGACTGATCAATCCGCAAAATGTTCATACCTAGGTACAGGCAATATTATCAGTCCGTGGAAACATTTCCTGCAAATTGGAAAACATTTTGCATGAGTAAGCAACTTCGTCCATTTTGTATAACTTTAATTCGTGAAAGGTATTCATGACATTTCCATTTCTTTCCAACACCTTGCATTGCAGCATTTTTCCATCTGACAGGCTTGGCTATAGTTTGAAACAGGAAAATCTCATGTTGGACGACGTTTGCATCGTATAACCAAGTGCAGAGTTTGAATAATCTGACTGTAGTATTGGTGACTTTGTTTTTTTGTAGGTCAATCCGTGCCCTGAATGCTTTGTTTGTCACTATGCAGTTATGTTTGCATTAGGATTGCATTTTTGTAAACATTTAAGAGCACATGCCTCTTCCACCGAATTTGTGCTTAATTTTCCTGGCAGAGACTGGAAATAGTTATTCAAACATCACATGTTGGCGCGATCATTACACAGAGAAGCACAAGAACATCTCGTGTTCTCAATAACGTTCCCTCACCTGGTAGCGATAATGCGGTTTTGGTACATGAAAATAATGTTGTAGCCCACATGGACACCTATGACAGATCAGGGAGATGAGCATGCACATCAGCAAAGGTTGCGCCCCCCAAAAAAACATTCATAGCAAGTTCGGTGATAGCTTGAGAGCTGCCAATGTGTCCCGGAGCACATGCAAGGACGTTTTAAACTTTCTACTTTGAATGTGTACAGATGCTACGCAAACGACTGATGAAGGTAGACAAAACTCAATGCAAGCAAGCTTTTGTCAAAGCCACCATGTCGAAGAGAAAGCTGTTGAAGAGAAGAGAAAGTGAGTTCAATGGTATCCAACCAGTTGAAAAGCTTCTAGAAATAGATGACGCAAGCAAGCCAGAAACGTTGCAGTACATATCACTCCAAGAACAACTGAAGGAACTTTGCACAGGGGAAGAACTGTTTATGCAGAAATCAGATGTGGCTGACACCTAATCGTCCTTAGAAGATGGAAGTGTCTACTCTAGCTACAGTGATTGTTTTAAACTTCTCATATATTATGATTGGTTTATAATGGACAATTATTTGGGGAATAAGGCAAAGAAACAAGAGCTGTGAGCGGTATATTGCTTAGTAGGGAACAGGGCCCAATCTGAACTGAGAATTATTATGCTTGTGCTGCTTTTCAAAGAATTACTGGGTAAATACTCTTGGGGGATATCTTGGCACCCCGCATTGACGACCTCAATGAAATGGAGATGAAAGGAAATGACCTGGAGCTGAATAACAGTAGGTCATCGGTGAATGTAAAAATTCAGTTTGTTGCTTTCATTGGAGACAACCAGGCAATTTCTGGTTATATAAAAATTGTTCAGGAGCTGCACGCATGTGCAGATATTGCACAGCTTCTAGAGACAGTGTTGCATGAACGACTACTCGGAACAACAACATGAACACTATCGGAGTATGACTCAGATTTGAACATTAAATGAAGAACGGTATGCTGAGAGTGTGTTTGGGATCAGGAGTTCGCGTGCATTTAACGTCCGAAGAACTTTCCATCCTTCACATTCCTTTGCACCAGACATCATGCACGACGTTCTCGAAGGCGTTGTTTCGAGCACCCTCTCGAAGGTACCCACACGTTGTATGAAGTGTGGACTGACATATCTGGAAGATCTCAATCGCACAATTGCAGAGTTCAGCTGCAGTGACGCAATTGCCAACAAACCAGAGCCTCTACGAATGCCAGGGTCAGAGGTAATCGTCAAAAAGACCGCCAGTGAAGCGTGGTGTCTAATTCGTCTGCTTCCGCTCATTTTCCTACCAACAGGGGTATCGGAGCAAAGCATGGCAGGATGTCGAGCCGTCATGCTAATCCCGAAGTAGAACATTTTGCAATATTTGACAGCGTTTTTTTTTTGTCAGCAGGAGCGACCTTTGTACTCTCCAACAGGAAATTGAACTATTTCTGAAGAATAACTATTCCTGAGAAATAATTATGATGCCTTAGCTACGTTGGATTATTCCATAGCACATACTATGCATAACCTATTGAATGCAATATGATCCCGTCGGGAAAATTTGCATCCACTTGTCAGAACTAGAGGTAGGTACTTCTCGTGATGCCAACCCCATGGCTTGTGGAAAATGAAGCAGTAAGAGTTGATGGAGTGGGGACATTTTGCACGACTTAGAGTGAACAAAGAAACTAGGTGATTGTGAGGCATATAGATGCAATGTCAAAAGAACGAACACGTTTAGTTTGTTTCAACAAATTGGCGTTTAGTCTGTTTCAACAAATTGCTTGCCAGTTGCTGCGCAGCAATGATGCACACTGGGCAATGTTGGGTATTTTGGACAATTTTGGATTAGACAGGCAGGTCCATTGGCAGGTCCGTGACGTCCCACGTTCAAGCCCAAGGTTGATATAGGGTGATCTTGGATGGCCTTGTCTTGTGCTTGTGAGCATTCTAGGATCATTTTAGTCTCTAGATATGATTTCAATGTGCAGTTTCATACTATAAATGTCAAGCGTCCAAAATTTTTAACATCTCTAACACCTGAAATGCGTTAGTTTACATGCTTGACCTAGGCGGACACCTTGTCCAGGAGTCTAAGCGAAATGTGCAGCATGTCACAATATTGGAAATGTATGAAGACATACTTTGTTGGCCGTTTGATGCGAATATTTGCAGTAATTTGTAGGTCGGCAATGAATTTGATAGGTTATAAATTTCTTCTGCACATATTTCACCTTTCACCTGGTATGTAACATCAATCGCGATGGAATTTGATAGAAACTATGCACATCTATCCCTGTAGAGAAGGTCGTTCTTGTAGGCTCGTGAATAGTCCAGGGTCTCGACCCGCGCGTCGCGATAACTCCGAATGCAAAAATGAAAAGTTCTCTGCACGATATATTGTGCAGAAGGTATAGCGAATATATGGTGACAAGGATTGTTTTCAATTGTAAATTTGGGGGCCGAAATTTCAGAGATTAATTTATACACGCGACAGACAGCGCGACAGGCCCGCGCGGCTCGACAGTCAAGACACGTCTGATGCCGGGGGTGGTTCGTCGGGCACAGCCCCGACCGGAAGACATGGCACACGTCACGGTTGCCGGGCGACGGCTCGTAAAACGCTGATTCGGTTCCGACGAGGGCCGGTGACCGCGTTGCCGGCACCGGAGGGAAAAGTACAGGCGTGACATATGCGGGGCATGGTAGGTCGGCTGATTTACGGGGTCACAGTTTTACAGTTAGACATTATACGATTAAAGCAGTACGTTTTATGAACTCTGTTACATGCCGAATTCATGGCCAAATAAGCTACCTTATTATCTGTAGAACTTAACCGCAGCTCCACCACAGTTCTTATCATGGATAATTAGCGTTAGTATAGGTTTGGCATTTGGAGTTGGCGCCAGGCGTCTCCATTAACGGTTATCAGAGAACATTCAATATCTTAGCTCTTGGTATATTTTCGTGGAAGCATGGTAAGAACCTCCAAGGCGGTTAGACGGATCCGTGCTGGGGAAGTCTAGCTTGAGGACGTAGTTGCACTAGATGTTATGATCCCAAATGCATCGGGGACTTGTGTGAAACCAAATATGGCTCGCATGACACCAAGTTCCCATTTCTGGTGACAAAATGCGTGGGCAGGACCGAAAAGAGATCACATTTCGTCTATCAAAAAACTTCTAAAATTGAAAATATAAAAGCAAAATAATAATCTGACAGGTTTTGTTCCAAAAGGACCAACGCTCCATTCGTCCCTCCTTTAAAGAAAAACATTCGGTTCCTATACGACGCATTCAACCGCTAGGTTGTACATCGTCGCCATCCTCTCACGCCGTTTGGCCGCGGATGGACTCGGTAAATGCCGTCAGTTGAGAGATTCGAACCCACAATCTTGCGATCAAGAGTCCGCCGCTTTACCAAATAAGCTACCGCGGTCCCTCGTCCTTCTCTGGGAGCAAGCCTTGTCTATTGATGTATTCAAAGGATGCTACCGTTTGTGTACACTCAACTGTGGAAGGCTATTTAATAATTCATTGTTGCAAGTGGAATATGGCCGCGTTGCAGCACTCAGTTGCATTGGAAGGGTGCATAGCATTACTTGATCTTTCCCAGATATGGAACGAGCTGGCTCGGATGAGGGGCCAAGGTGGAAGCGGTTCTCTAGAGAAGAGCGCGGACACACGCTCTGCGAAATTTAAATCAGCATTCCAAGCGCGGGTTGGCTACGATGCAGGTATGCAATTTTCGGACCTGCTTCATATCAGTTGGCCATTTTGTGTATGGCAATGTTCGTATCAACTCACATATATATGGAATGTGACGGCGTCGTGACGTTCGTTAAAAAGCGTGGACACTGAAGCTGGTGCGAACGATGTTCAGTTATTTTTTGTCAAACCACCAATATAATTGCATAGTGATTGCATATTCCAAATAGGTATATCAGCAGCTCAGTCAGACAACATCGTGGGGTATGGCCTAGAGGTTCTAGGATTTCTTGATCCGCACAATTCAGCAGATTTTCTCACCCCATGGACCCCATGCGCCCGTAATAGGTGCAATTGATTTGTTGTCGGTGATCAATCCGCAAACGAAAAAGATATCGAGTTTAATTTTGGTGCCCGTGAACACGGTACGGTGTTTTTGCATGTACATAGGTGGGTTAACATTTTCTTCTTTGCGGAAGTTGTGCCCAATATATCTGAAGCGCTAAATTATGAGTCTTGCCTTGTGATCTGACTTTGTTGTAGCCTACAAGTTCATTCCGAGAGCCGAGACTTGACTCTGCCCAATTTTGTATTCAGGTATATCTTCTCATATTTAAGGTCAAGCGACGCCCTGCTCAACTCTGCGATTATATGCAAGTATTTGGCGCATTTGCACGTAGTTTTTCTGCTGTCGTTAACAAAATAGATGGGCCAAATATATCCCTCAGTACAGTGTGAAGGTTAAGCATTAAAAGTCCTCATTTAAATATTACGAAACTTCTCTGTTGATATTCAAACTCTATTACATACATTTCCGGCTGTTGATATCCCGACGAGACAATGGCCAATGACAGCATAAAGGTGGTGTCTTATGACTTGGTTAGCAAGGAAGGTAGTACAGCTAAACAAAAGTTAATAGTTAATCGTTTCCGTAATTTCTACATGCGTTTATGATTTTCCATCCACCCCAAGTTTAGTTCTGGGTGGTGACTCAAACAACAACATGTTTTAATTTTCTTTTTCCTGCAGGTGACACGCTGCCGTCGGTGCTGCGTGCACTAGGAGAGTACGAAAACTTATTCGTGGACGGACCAAACACCAATATGATAGCTGCACTATGCTGTCCACACACAAAGTACTCCGCATCATAGGGGCTGATGTGTTAGATTGCACGGATCTCAATGTGGAAGAACAACTCCTGCTGTGGGCCATATCTTTCACCATGTTTGCTGAAAAGTTAACATTCTTAAAGTGCAAAAATACGGCTATGCTCATGTGCGTCCACGTGTGCAACACCGACAAGTTTAGCGGCAACAGACTGTCCTGCACGCCACGGCCGAAGGCTGTTTTGAAGACGTGTTCAGTCACTGCCAGGATCTGATCCCCGACGGCCTGTGTACTGTCGAGAGCCCGCGCACGTGTGCTATGCTGTCGTGTCTTTTGTGAGAAGTTTGTGAAAAATACATGTTTTGTATTGCTGGTGGTACTTTTACGCTTTGGTTGTCATGATGCAAATGATCAATGGAGTAGTCAGACCGGATCTACGGGTTACGAAGTTGCAGGACGCATAAGGTCTGGTCACGTGCATCAACAGCGTGCATGGGGTGTGTGTTAATATGACTGGTGCTTCTGGAAATGTGATCACATGTTTGTTGGATTGTTTTTATTGGTTTTCGATTATGTTCGTTGGTGTATTAAAAATCAGTTCAAATATGAACAACTTGAGATTCACAATATTTTATATTGGGCAATTTCGAAGTGGTTCATCTGTGAACATCTCAAGTCGTTTATATTTGTATTTATTTTCATCTGACATACAAATGATCCAAAATTAGTCGAAAGTATTTGAAGACAAGCATTTTGTGGTAGCATTAAAAAGACCGATCATGTGCTACACACAAATCTTGTGTACCCTGCAAGCTGTATATTTGACCATCCTAAGAGTGTGTCAGAAAGCACACTAAAAATGTGCTTCCAAAAGCCCAAATATAGTGTTAACACGCTCACAAAACACACAAGTTTTGTGTTTACACAGAACAAAAGCACTCCGACAGCATGTTATACATAGAAATAACACACCCTTGCCGTGTAAGCACATTGTACAGACACACGAATCGTTTGTAAAACAATCAAATGGGCCGCATTTTCCACGCTAATATTGTGTTATTAACACACTATGTGTGTGTATTTGTGATGTGAAACGCACCGTCGTCATGGTGTTTTCCATATGTGTAAACACAGAATTTGTGTGCTTCATAGATGTTTTAACACACCATTTCTCTGTTTCAAAGCACTATCACAGTGTGCTTTTCAGCACACACTAAAGGTAGACAAACTTGCAGTTTCCAGGGTACATAAGATGTGTACGTTAACACACGTACCTTGTGTTTTTGGCAGTGTTAACACACAAAAAAACTTGTGTTCAATAGTTCTCAGTGTTGCTTGGGGACCTTCTTACTCGTCTTGGAGCCTTCTTTCCCGCCTGGGAGCCATCTCTGTTATCCAATGGCCTTTCTCTCCTAGTGTAGGGCCTCCTCGTTCATCATGGGGTCTCATTTCCAATATTGTGTCGTCCTCTTCCGAATTAGGTACCTCCTGCCCAGTCTCTGGATCAGCATATTCTATCTTGGTCAGTGTTGGATTTTCACTTCTCGGTCTTGGATTCGGAGTGTATAATTTCTTGGCTTGCCAAAGTATGGAGTGTATAATCTTGAGAAGCACTATGTTATGGGGTGTATAATTTCCCAGTTTGCCAAATTATGGGGTGTATGTTGAAGCACCAAGTAACGGAGTATATACATTTTATATATAACGAAGTGTATAAATTTAAAAAAATGCAGTGATGTCTCCTGGAATGAAGAATAAAAGCCCAGGGGCCTCGGTAGCTTAGATGGTGGAGCGTGGAACTCGAATCTCGCGGCCGGCGGCATTTACAGAGTCCACCCACGACCAATCGGTGTGATATAGGGTAGCGGCGCTATGCAACCTTGCGGTTGAATGCGTCGTAAAATAACCCGATAATTCTTCTTCCCCGAAAATAAAACGCCTTTAAGTCATTTGTTAGGTTCTTATCCTAGTGTCTCACAGACAGCCAGATGGGGTCCACCACACATCGTCGTCTGAAGTCATCCACGTTACGTGAATGACTTATAAGGCAACTTCCTGAGCAATGGTAAAGAAAATGATCACAAAAGTATACTTAATCGATGTCAACCAAGTTTATATATCAATACCTGCCACTCCTAGCATAGGTACCAACACCGCACAACTAATACAAATTCACAACATACCTCGAGAGCAGGACGTTCGTGCACCGTTGGGTCTAAAATGGGAGGGTCTAAAATGTTACTTCGGGATATGGGTTTCCGAATATATAATGGTTGAAGGAAAGTTATACTAAAACAATCCGTCTAAAATCTTTTATTCTCTCCACGATGAAATTTTCTTTTTTTTTCAAATGAGAAAGCTGGAAAAAAATATTGAAGTCAATCCTTATTAATATTAAATTTATTTCAATGCACTTTTTAGTTCATGTCTGGAATGTTTAGTAGAAGCAAGGAATTCCTTGGAAGGATGAAAAGCGACTAGACGGGCGGGCAAATTGCTGCTGTAAAACAGACTATCGTCACGGACGAGCGGAAACTAGCGTCTCATTTCGCGCCATGATTGCTATGAAATACCAAAAAATGAAAATAAGTTAGAGAAAACTGCCAAGAGAATTACAGGGAACTTTTTCTCAATTAATAATAATCAGGACTGTGGGAAGAAATTAATCATTGGATCAGAATGAGGCTTATGAGGGTGGAGAGGATTAGGTCAACACACGTAAATCTGAATTTGTCCGGAGTGGGAAAACCTCGCGGTCGGAGTGGCATGAATACAACTATTCCCGCTTGTTGATGAAATTTGGAAACAATATAAGTCATAAAATCGAAAGAAGGTGAAGTTTCTGGTTCTATGGGTCTTCATTTTGGAGCAAAGTGTTAGCAGGTTTTAGGAACGTTTTGGTACCATTCAGGCAATTTTCATGGGGAAAATCCTTCCGAAATATTTTATGTATATCGCTCCTGACTGCTTAATAATATAAATATGAACGGTTTTATCCATCCCAATTGATGCAGAACATATCATTCTCCAAGGAACCAAGAAGGAATGCATTATCCATGGATTTTCGTGGCAATGGTTCAAATAGCTCCGGCCGGAGTCGGAGATGGAGAGCGGTGAACTCATTGAATCCAAGAACGCGGTCGGGGGCTGGTGAAGGTGAATTCCTATATTTGGTTAGCGGAGCGTAGTGGTTTTTTATTCAACGAAGGATTTTCTTTAAAGCTCTTTGCTGCTATCCGGATGGAATTGACTGCGTGTTTGGCTCGAGGTATGAGAGGTTGTATTATCTGACTATGTAGGTACCTACCTACTTACCTATATCAAATATCTTCGCGGTAATTCGAGTTATTGATTTGGATAAACCAAAGCTGTAAGCTTGTGTTGTGTGACGGGATATCTTCAGATAAGACAAGGAGCAGGACATGATAATATTAATTGCTGCGATGTTTTGTCGACAAGCGTAGAAATTAACAAAACTGATTGCTTTGCTTTTGTCTGGAAAAACTTGTTTTAACTTACCACATTTTGAAGCGTGAATGTTTTTCTTTCAAAATGGGGCTGGGCCTCTTCAGTGGACATTGACTGCAGATATTATAGATATGCATGCATTCAAGCATTATTTGTGCATTCATGAAATGCTCAGGAATTATTAGGTGCATCCTGTCCCCATTCTCCATTGAATACCATTATACTTTTAAAATTTCTGATCTGTGACTTTCTGAATGGACAAATTTGCAGTTTAAAGTGATTTGATTTCTTGAAATTTATTTTTCGTGCAATGATTATGAATTTGTTCATAATGTAGGTACTTACATGATGTGACCTCACATTTTTTTTGGCAAGTGCAGTTGGGTAGCAAAATGACACCAAAAAGTGGCTCGGGTTTGGTTGGGAAATATACCATGAAATGTGATGTTAAAAAGGAAGAAAAAGCTGCAGCCTAACTGGATGCAAGAAAGCCTTTTTTAACAAAAAAAATATAAGCAATTCTTTCCTTTAACAAATTAAAAGTAAATGGCCTATTCTAACCAAACAGCCTATGCTAGCCCGAGTGTTTTTTTTAAATTCAAAAACTTTATTTTATGATCCTGAATGATTCCGAAAGGAATTTGATAAATGGATATCTTACAAAAAAATAATATACCATAAATTACCCAAACCTAATACCTTTGTATGCTTCATGGAGGCAAAATGTGTGTAAAGCATGTGTGGAAAAGTAATAGTGCTCATGACAATTCCTATGCTGTAGCAAAACATGGCTCATATCCACGAGTATTTTGGAGATTTGGGGGAAGTGCTACACTTTGTGGCTTACCAGTTGTGTGGATGCCACTCTAGCTCTTGGTGTTCATCCATACATTGTTCTGGGCACATCTGGACTCTGTTCTGAGGTTTATACACAAATGGAGAACATATACATGAATGCATTGGTGGTTGTTTATTAATTCACCTGCACCTCACCAGAAATCGCACATGCACAAATGGAATGTTATAGAATGATATGGAAGATGGAATGTTCAGTGGCATTAAGATCATATTCAGACTGCAGTGATCCATATTTTGTCATCCATTGACATATGTTTTACTTGTGCATGCTAGCAAACTGATATTCTTCCAATCTGGCTGGCATCTCATTTTCGGCTCCACTCCTGCCTCCTCTTGGAATGTGCCTACAGATGACCCGAAATAACAAATATGTATTATCCTCAATTATACTGGAAACTTCATGTGGTAGGGGACCCAGTATGACTGAATCTTCCTCTCCACCCAAGTTATCACTATTGTATAATGACATCTAGCTGTCTTGCTAGTTAAGTATGTCTTCATCCAGCAATTCAAGGAGTGTATTTTTTCCGGAGTGTATAATTCTTTGGATTGCAAAAGTTCCAAAAAAGGGCCACTTTTCCAACGCTGATCTTGGTGCAACCTTACCCGTTTTGTGGCCCGCTTTTGCGTCTCCGAAACCCCATCTCATATCCACTGGCTTTCTCTTCCGTCTTAGGGCTTCCTCACATTTTCTTGAGCGTCCCTTCCCATATTGTGGCCTCCTTTGCAATCCTGGGGGTCTCGGTGCCAATTTGTGGCATTCTCGTGTGTGATGTGCTCGGATTGCCATCACTCAAATGTATGCAGATATATGAATCTGTTTGAGCAGCGGCATACATTTATCTTCCCAGAATTCGTGAATGTTTCCATAGCGTGCGGAGAGATGAAATATGGGTTTCTTTTCGGCATATGTGGTGAACCTGGCGAGATATTCTTGGCCATATCCGACACATCCGACTTATCCACCATATCTGACATATTTGACATATCTGATATTTTTGGCATATTTGACATCCGATATATCCGACACATCCGATATGCACGCCAAGTCTGACAAATCCGACATGGATGACAAATTCGGCATGCACACCAAATCCGGTATGTTCGACACATTCGACATATCCGACATATACCGATCTTGTTCGTCCCGGCTACTTTACCAGGTAATTAGTAGCATCTATCTTGTCCGCATTCAATCCTTTCATCGGAACTAGCAGCCTTGGGGGCCGTAAATAACACCTCTCTCGCTGGCAAATGACAAATGCCACATCCGTTACCCGAACAAGTGAAAACATCTCTGAGATGAATGGTCGTGGTGCCCAAGTGTTCGCGAGGCAATTCCGGACCGCCCAAATCAGTGTACCTTCAGCCAAATTCCCGGACTCGTCCGTTGAGGTAAGCAATCAGCTTCAACCAGCGGTACGGCGGGTCTGCGGAACCCACCACGGCAACATAGTGATACTGTGGGTCTGCGGAAGCCACCACGGCAACATAGCGATACTGTAGGTCTGCGGAAGTCACCACGGCAACATAGTGATACTGCGGGTCTGCGGAAGCCACCACGGCAACATAACGATACTGTAGGTCTGCGGAAGCCATCACGGCAACATAGTGATACTGCGGGTCTGCGGAAGCCACCACGGCAACATAGTGATACTGCGGGTCTGCGGAAGCCACCACGGCAACATAACGATACTGTAGGTCTGCGGAAGCCATCACGGCAACATAGTGATACTGCGGGTCTGCGGAAGCCACCACGGCAACATAGCGATACTGTAGGTCTGCGGAAGCCACCACGGCAACATAATGATGCTGTGGGTCTGCGGAAGCCATCACGGCAACATAGTGATGCTGTGGGTCTGCGGAAGCCACCACGGCGACACAGCGATACTGCGAATCTGCCGAAGCCACCATGGCATTAGGAGGAGGGCGTTACAACCGACGGTGGTGGGTGGAGGACGGCCTCTGGCGTGAAACCGAAGCAGAGTGGGGAACCATTTGATCCGCTGCCCGTGAGGAAGAGTACCTTTCACGATAGCTTTTCTTTTGCAAGCAATCCGCGGTCACGAGCATTGTTGGTAAATAATCAACCACTCGCAATATTTATCGGTATAATATATAGGATCTGACAATCCTTCCTGTGCCAGGTCTTTCATATCCGATAAGAACATACTTGGTAAAATAGGAAGTCGAAAATAGGAACTGAAAGCTGCATGAACGAAAGTGGCTGTTTAAGTCTGGATCTTGAGTAATCTTTTGCGAAGTGCACTGAACAAGGTACTGCATACTGCAGAACCTCCAGGTGTCCGACATCTTGATCTCGAGTAATATGAGATCTTCTGACAAAGTGGTGTGTCATCTGCAGCAATCCGGCAAAAGTACGGCAGAACTACAGAGGCTGAACAATCGGCGTGAAAAAGGCGGAGCGCATCATTAATCATGGCATATCATCAGACATCAGGACAGGACAACCACGGATTCTGGGAGCACTGTCATTAGATCCGTGACCCGGGAGCGGATCCTAGGTCAGCATCCAGGGACGTAGAAGCCATGTCTGATGCAGTGGAGTCTGTAGCAGCAATTGCAATCAGTGGTGGCTAAATGTACGAGCCAAGCCGAGGTATGGAACAGGGCACTGTATGACATTATCATCTGGTCGGGCCTCACCAGCCATTTAGACATTTAGACATTTAGACATTTAGACATTTAGACACAGCAATTTAGACATTTAGACCAGCACATTTTTTATTTTGACAAGCTTTGGCTGGAGACGGGCACTGCCGTCAGGTGTCGTGGTACCCAGCGACACGTCGTGGTACGTGAGTAATGTCAGCATGTAGTTGTGCAGGGCGTTGTCGGTGCATGCACTGCACTTAGTCAAGCCTGTGCCAAGCTGTGCATCTCTAGTATCTCGTCGCCTGCATATTCGCAGCGGTTTATTTTTGCTAGCAGAGCTGTATCGAATAGAGGCTGTTTGTGAGGCTGTGTCGACGCGGAGCTATTTTTCGTGTGGTAGTTTCGGTATTGCCGTCTGCACTGCTAAACTGAGCGCGTCGAAATCGGCTCGCGAGGCCGCGGGATAGTGCGCTGATTGCGTTGTCGTTTTTTCTCTCCAGAACAGATGCAAAAAACACAGTGTGTGCTGCGCTGTGAGTGGATTCTGTTTATATGACATCCCACGTTGCGATTAGATCCTACTTCGGGTAGACGTTGGTGGGAGGGCTGAGGTGTCCCTGAAGCTCCGCAATATTGGAATTGGAGCGACGAAATGTTGTCACAGCAGGCTTGCCGACACAGGGGTGGGTGTGCGCGCGCGTCTAAAATTCAGCTCGGGGCGACTGCAGTCCTCGACATTTCAGAGAATCGCTTGGAGCCCGTGTGACCCGCCGCACTGCTGACCAACTACGATACAATTAACTGGTGGTAGTTTGGTGGTAACGCACGGTTATTGAAATGTCGAATTGCTATAAGCAGATCATGTATGCTAAAACATTGTGAATCAATAACACCCTGGTGGCCTTGTCTCGTTGGTGGAGTGACGAGTGAGGAGCATGACATGCCTTATTAGCTATCTGTGCCTGTATCACCTACCTTGCCAGTTTCTAAAAAAAAAACAATGCAAATGGCTGGGCGGATGAGAAGCTATGTTCATGTGCAGTACCCGTGGTGTTTTACATCTGGTCACTGTCTGCAACTTTGCACTGGTATCGCAAGACATTCCACCAGAATTCACATTAGAAGGCATGTATCTCCGAATAACTCCTAGCTTTACTATTGGCCTATGTAAGATGAATGCATGAATTGGACTAAACCATTGCAATCCCTCCCCTTGCGACCAGCCTCGCACGCAGAGCGTATTTCTGTCTTCGTGAAGCCCTAGTCGTTGGGGAAATAATTGAAAAATCACTTATGGACTGCTCAGCAAGCGAATGTTTGGAAAGTCACGTTTTTCGTGTTTTCGGTATCACCGACTTGGGAAAAAGAAACAATTGTGTTTGTGAAGGCTTTTTGTGAATACCTAATCTTTTATATCCTGCACACGTGTCAGCAAACCCGGTGGACTGATGAAGTACAAGTGCTAATATGATGAAGGCTTTGATAGACTCCGATGGGAATTGCATGTACCCATGGGTATGTACAACCAAATACCCATGGTGGACTACCCCCATCCGCATCTTAGAGAATAAAAAATCCACAGTGTGAAAAAGGTGAGAATACCTCGAGCGTTAACATCAATTGCTCAAAATCCAACAGCGTCTAAATTTGTAGAAGCTGCCTGGGCATCATCAGACCTTCTGTCAACAGCATCTTGGTCACGTCCCTGGCCAGGTCCCTTATGAGAGCTCAGGGTGCGCCTCGGCATTCGCTGCAACCTTTTGGGTCTGCCATGTATTCGGATACACCGGCACCTATTGCGGTATCAAAAGTGAATATGGCTCAGAAGACAGAAACGAGCCAGGACCAGTAGGCAAGCACTCATACAGTCAGCAAAAGAATGCTGTGAACGGCAAGATGAAGCTAGTCAGGCCGGTACTGGTAGGGCGAGAGAGTGCTCCACAGTAAGGGTGCTCAGAAGCATGGCAGGTAATCGACACGTGGGATGATCAGGGTTGCTTCGAGTGCCACTCAAAACAGGCGTGAGACAAACAATGAGGTTGTCGTTACGAGAACTTCGCCGGCCACCTTTTGTCCGCGACACCCCATCCAGAGTTAGGTGTAATTCGAATGCTTAGACTGGCAACCTGACACACACACGCAGACACGCGCGCACACACACACACACACACATGTACAAACAAACAAACAAACGCACATATAGACACACACACACGCACACGCACACGCACACGCACACACACACACGCACACACACACATACATGCACAAACAAACACAACGCATACACACACATCCAAGTGAAAATAAAAGATAGTTCGATTAAATGAAGCATAGCATATACATCCCGCGAGGTGTTGTTGCCGACATCGGTCTGATTCTGGCGAGTGCGCTCTTCTGCAGCGGCGAGCTGGGTATTCGGCGGCGCACCAAACAACAGTCCGCCCCGGGGACACCGGTGTACTGGACGTATCAGCGACAGCCAACGGCTGTCTGCTCCCGAGCCGGCCCAAACAACGGCCCGTACACGGCCGGCGGTGAGACGCGCGCGCGGCAAACGGGAAAGCCCCGCCGATGCAGCTGGCGCCGGCAGCCTTCCAGTACGCTGCTGTTTGCTCGCGGACTGGAGGCGGCCCCAGAGGGAAGCATCACTCGCGGAAGTCGAAGATAAACACGGCAGACAAAACAGCCCGCAAACAGGGGCTGCAGCCTTGAACAAACGCAGTGAGAGGTAACAGCGTGCGTTCAAAAATGTCACAATGTGTGCTCAGCGGTGCAGCTTTAGTGTGGCCAGATGGCGCTTCAGCACCACCTAGATCAGGTGGAGCACCGCCTAGGTTTTATGACGTGAACGTTAGGCATATGGCGGCATGTTGAAAAACGCAATCTCGCAACGAAAAAAACAAAGCAACGCACACGCAAAAGCACTTTCTCAAATTTTCGGCAGAATTTGCAGAAATTCACAAGTGTTTGTGCTGCTTTGTCCTTCGCTCTTGCGTGTGAAACAATATTATACTGGCAGCATCAAAATGCAAGTACAGTAAGTGAGTGCAAGTAAAGTTCGTGAAGTACAAGTGAGTTATGTGCCCATGGAATAGGATTGTGCATTGTGCCCATGGAATAGGACGAACAAGCTTTCGAACGTGTATTGCCGTTTCGTTTTTACATCACGTTATTTAAAACCACTTAGCATCTGATTCCACTTGCATTAGCATGTTTTCTGACTTGGATACGCCACCATCTACCCACATATCGGTATGGGCGTGGCCCGGAGACCCACCTGGCGGCGTGGGCGTGGCCTGAGTGCAGAAGGGCGGCACGCAGGCTACGATACAGTTGAGCAGAACAGTCCACCGGTGCATGGCGCATCGTCTTCACAGTCTGGCCAGCGGCAGAGACGCCTCACCAGCGGCGGGTCGGCGCGGTCTCCTCACGCGCTGCCCACGCACACGGTGCTCTCGCCGGCCGCTCCGGGACATGGTGCTCTAGCGGCCGGTGCTCGACATGGCGGGCGGTACCCAGCGGGCCGTGACGAGACGGCCGAGCCGGGCTGAAGCCGACCAGTGTGACGAGCCGAGCCGAGCTGAAGCTCACTAGTATGACGAGCTGAGCCGAGCTGAAGCTGACCAGTATGTCGAGCCGAGCCGAGCTGAAGCTGACCAGTGTGAAGAGCCGAGCCGAGCTGAAGCTGACCAGTGTGACGAGCCGAGCCGAGCTGAAGCTGACCAGTGTGAAGAGCCGAGCCGAGCTGAAGCTGACCAGTGTGACGAGCCGAGCTGAAGCCCACCAGCGTGACGCGTCTGTGGGAGAAAGAGAGAGGAGAGAGGTCATCGGAAGCCGGTCGGGTCGACAGGGGGAGCACTACTGCGCAGTGCACTCACGCTGACATTTAGGTACGAGGTGAGTCCGGGATCGAGTGAATGACTGTGACGAAATGAAGCCGACGACGTTGCTGACGATGTTGTAGAGCGGGGCTCATGAGCACGGTCCTGGAAGCGTGCCAATATTGATGACTTTGGGAGTCCCAAGAGTGCTTCGCCTGACTCGCCATGGTAGAGACGCTCGTCGTGGTGCGTGTCCGCCTGGAACTCAAAGGCTAAATAATTTGTCGGCAGGAGTTATTGCAAGACCACGAGCTCGACAAGTAACATACTGACTTAAGGAGCGTGTATTTCGAGAGCACGCAAGGCGGTCCTAACGCGTGATATGTTGGTCTGACGTGCATGCCCCCTTCCGCTCCCGCTATGTGGCCGAGAATGCTACGCATACCTCAGGTTTGTGAAGTGTTGATAAATGGCGCGTGAAGTGTCGATAAATGGGGAAGTCGCAACCGTCGTTGGAGCGATTTCATGCTAATTAAGGCAGGGGCTATACTGGATAAATGTGTTTTCCGATCGTACGATAGAGAAAAATAGCGCTGGGCATTATTACCACTCTTCCACACCGTAGGCCTGACACCGGGAGCCAAAACAGTGCATCATGCGGCAGGCCTTAATTGGCTCCGGAACTACCTCGACGACCTCCTGAAGGCGTACCCAAAAATTAAGAGAACAAATCTCGCGTGCATCCCCAAACGAATGGATGTGGCAGCCGTATCCGATGCCAGGTACGAAACAGCTCACCACACCGGGCGCACGCGTACATATTGCATCTCGACAACAATTCGGTGAACTGTTTAACACGCGAGATAACGCGATGTAGTGTTCAGCACGCCATGACCAACAGCCGCTACAATGTGTCCCGCCGACAGAAATCGTGCTGCAAGTAATGCCAAGCTCAGTGTGGGAGACGGGGTGGTGGGGGAAGGGTCGTAGCCATTAGATTGTGTGCATTGCTTGCATAGAAGCTGGACGTATCCCGACGCATATTTCTGGACTGTGTTATCCATGTGACGTACTCTTCATGTGACCATGATCTCCATGTGGCTGTGTTCTCCATGCGACAGAATCCTCCATGTGGCTATATGGGACCGTGTCCTCCATGTGGCCGCGTCCTCCATGTGACTGG